>WNGS01111181.1:9431905-9445654 GCA_020271785.1 Procambarus virginalis | reverse complement strand
TCGACTTGAGAATGGTCCAGGACGGACCGAAACGTCGTCGTCCCTTCACCTTCTAGTGTTACAACTTTCCGGTCTTTGTGAATTTGTTAGGTCGGTGAGATCTTCATTAGATATTTGTTTAAGTATTCTCTTTGTCACTGCTAATGAAACACCCATACCAATTTCTACCACTGGTTTTCTACAGGCTGTCTTTGCAAGCATATCAACAGTGTCATGCCTTGAGATGCCAACATGTGATGGTATCCATAGGAATTTAATTTCAAGCATTAAATATTATGATAGATATCGTGAGGAGACATTCACATATGGGACTAATAGAACAAGAACCCGGCAATGTGATGTTGTAGTGGCCAGAATACGCCTGGGATATAGACGTATCTGGCAGCTCTCTCAAAACCCAAATGTCGAGTACACAATGTGTCAACTTTGTGAAAGAGAAAACATGCACTCTCTTGAACATTATATTGTAGAATGTCCCATACTGGCTGACTTTCGCCCCCCTGGGCTAAGGTATGCTGAACTGTGTAATTACTATATGAGTACTGGAACACTTGATGATATATTGGACTTGTACCCAAGATTAACCATGTAATGTATCAATTATACAATGTATGTATGTGATGTAACTATATAACCTGAGCTTGTAAAAGCACCTTCATCACCTTCAGTGATAAAGTGCTTGATTGCACACTAGTTTCTCTATCAGCTATGTCACCCTGTCAGAGTAAAAGAGACATATGTATGGGAATGCATGTGTGTGTGTATATGTATGTATATATGTATATGTACGTATATGTGTGTGTGTGTGTGTATGTATATGTATGTGTATAAAGTATATATGGAAGCTGATCAGAATTACATTTCACCTTTGTAAATGCACATTAATGACACTATGTAAAAGACACATCGAACACTTTATGTAGGGCATACGTAAATACATAGATACACAGATTTACGTATGTAGTTTATCTTAGCATTTAAAAGCACCGAATCACCTTCTGTGGTTGATTGTTCAATAAACCCTTGAACTATATGTTTAACACATCTCTAACCCTGTCCATGGAGGACAGAAGAAAATGTATATATGCTGGTTAGCATTGTAAATGTCTGGCCACGTCTGTGGTAGAAAATAATAATAATAATAAAAAAAGTTCTAGTGTGTGGTCTGGTCAACATACTTCAGCCACGTTATTGTGACTCATCGCCTGTTTATGGGAATAAGTTTTAAAATGAGGGCATCGACATGGGGTTTACACAGGACAACAGACTATGAAAAGTGAAGCCTAAGATCTTATGGACCGGAACAAAGGTGAGTCATACACCTGCATAAGAGAGCATTGGAATCTGAGTGATCAATTTACTCATAAAGTGTTGAGCGTGGCATTTTAGGGCGTTGATAGCAATGCTCACAAGCTGCCCAGGCATAAAGGGCATCAAGAACTCTTTTGCATGCGTTGCAAAGCCACCTCAAATGTAACTGTGAAGGCGAATAGCCAGATGTAATCTGTAAAGTGCGAGCACAACAGCTCAGGGCTGATAGGTATGTCACCCCAGGAAGATCAGAAACAATAAGGGGCTGACAATCGCTCACTCCGGGACGCCAGAAGCAATGGCGCGAGCAGCGGAAAGGCGCGCCACTAGGTTGACCTGAAGACCCTGTCCCAGAGCAAGGCCTAGCAGCCTTTGCCAGTATTCGATATATCTAAATATACAGCCAACACAACCCCGTTTCTCCTTCAGCTCACTGACTGATGTGTTCTAAAAACATCAGTTGATCAGACGTAGACCAATGCTGTCTACAGCCTGCTTGATACAGTGCCTGCTGTTCACCTCAATGTACCGGTATGAATAGTGGATCATCATTTTTTCCGAATACTTGGTCTGTAAGAGGATGGACTCGAGAGATCCTTACCCTCCCTTTCGACATTGGTTGAGTTCTGCATTTCCTTCCGTATCTTTCATTGCAGTATGTTGTGTTCTACTGTGTAAATTTGGGACCTGGCCTTCTGGTATCTTTCATTTATATTTTATTTGATACATTTCCAATGAGTACTTTTTCAGAGCATTGAGACAGCCCCAGTAACTTAGGTACTTTATTGTGTCCATGTGTGCCGCATATGTTCTCTGTATTCCCTCTATTTTTATTAATCCCTCCTGCTCTGAAAGGGGAAGTAAGCACCGAGCAGTACTCAAGACGGGACAGCACCGAGCAGTACTCAAGACGGGACAGCACCGAGCAGTACTCAAGATGGGACAGCACCGAGCAGTACTCAAGACAAGACAGCACCGAGCAGTACTCAAGACGGGACAGCACCGAGCAGTACTCAAGACAAGACAGTTCCGAGCAGTAATCAAGACGGGACAGTACCGAGCAGTACTCACGATGGGACAGCACCGAGCAGTACTCAAGACGGGACAGCACCGAGCAGTACTCAAGATGGGACAGCACCGAGCAGTACTCAAGACAAGACAGCACCGAGCAGTACTCAAGACGGGACAGTACCGAGCAGTACTCAAGACGGGACAGTACCGAGCAGTACTCAAGACGGGACAGTACCGAGCAGTACTCAAGACGGGACAGTACCGAGCAGTACTCAAGACGGGACAGTACCCAGCAGTACTCAAGACGGGACAGTACCGAGCAGTACTCAAGACGGGACAGTACCGAGCAGTACTCAAGACGGGACAGTACCGAGCAGTACTCAAGACGGGACAGCACCGAGCAGTACTCAAGACGGGACAGCACCGAGCAGTACTCAAGACAGGACAGCACCGAGCAGTACTCAAGACGGGACAGCACCGAGCAGTACTCAAGACGGGACAGCACCGAGCAGTACTCAAGACGGGTCAGCACCGAGCAGTACTCAAGACGGGACAGCACCGAGCAGTACTCAAGACGAGATAGCACCGAGCAGTACTCAAGACGGGATAGCACCGAGCAGTACTCAAGACAGGACAGCACCGAGCAGTACTCAAGAAGGGACAGCACCGAGCAGTACTCAAGACGGGACAGCACCGAGCAGTACTCAAGACGGGACAGCACCGAGCAGTACTCAAGACAGGACAGCACCGAGCAGTACTCAAGACGGGACAGCACCGAGCAGTACTCAAGACGGGACAGCACCGAGCAGTACTCAAGACAAGACAGCACAGAGCAGTACTCAAGACAGGACAGCACCAGTGATTTGAAAAGAATTAACATTGCTGTGGGATCCGTTGATCTAAACATGGCTATAATCTATCGTATCAATTTTCTAGCTGACGCTTTATTTGCTGGTTTGGTTCACTCTAATAACCCGTTCTCCCAATAGAACGTCGCATTTTGACGTATCCTTTGCATAAGGTCAAAAACTGTCGTACTTAAAACCGGCAGCGGCTCTCGAAATTGACATAATGTCCCATTTTGAGTTCGAGGGGTCCTCTGGTAGGCTAAGATAAGGCAGTTTAGTACGACAGCTTCTTGACGTTGGGGAACCTGGGGAGCACGGGGCTGGTCTGGACCTCAGGTTGTCAAGAGATCACGGAGGTGTTACTGATGATGGTGACAGTGACAGTACACGTGATGGTGACACAATGACAACAGTAGCTGTGATGATAACCAACAGTAGCGATGATGACACGACGATGGGAGCCACTATAACACTATATTTCCCTCCGGGAGGCCACCAAGTTTGGACGGGAGTCGCGTTTGTGTTCGTCTGATGTTTGAATAGAGGCTGCAGACCTTTTACCATAATTACTTGGGAGGGCCATGCTCTAAAAGCCTTGGCACTGTGTAAGGCCGCGTCGCTCTCACGCACTTACGCTCACACTTGTGCCACAAAACTGTTCTTACGACTTGTATGTTGTGTGGTGAGAGGGGCGGTACGCTTAGCGTGCCTGTAGCTCACTCACACAGGAACACCCATCTAGTGGCTCATACACATAGGAAGAACATGATTGTAGGAGTTCATACATAGGAAGAACACTCTTGCAGGTGTTCATATATTGGATGAACACGCTTGAAGGTGTGTTAATCTGGGAAGAACACGCTTGAAGCTGTGTTAATCTGGGAAGAACACGCTTGAAGGTGTGTTAATCTGGGAAGAACACGCTTGAAGCTGTGTTAATCTAGGAAGAACACGCTTGAAGGTGTGTTAATCTAGGAAGAACACGCTTGAAGGTGTGTTAATCTGGAAAGAACACGCTTGAAGGTGTGTTAATCTGGAAAGAACACGCTTCAAGGTGTGTTAATCTGGAAAGAACACGCTTGAAGGTGTGTTAATCTGGGAAGAATACGCTTGAAGGTGTGTTAATCTGGGAAGAACACGCTTGAAGGTGTGTTAATCTAGGAAGAACACGCTTGAAGGTGTGTTAATCTAGGAAGAACACGCTTGAAGCTGTGTTAATCTAGGAAGAACACGCTTGAAGGTGTGTTAATCTGGGAAGAACAAGCTTGAAGCTGTGTTAATCTGGGAAGAACAAGCTTGAGCATAGAAATAAATTACACGTTGGTATGTGTATACACAAATTGAAAAACACTACCAAACATGGGAAGTTGATGCATGTAGATGCTCCGGCAAGGGAAGAATACGCTTGTCGAGTCTGGTCTTCATTTAAGAGTATATAATACCTTTCCGGAAACTTTTGGCAGCCGATTCCTCCACATAATTGTCAAAAACTCAACTCTGAAGCAGAGATGTGTCCGCATGTGACTCCTTGACGGCCCCAGTCACTGTTCCTTCCACTTGAACACTAAAAGTGAACAAGTTTGCCCACTTTTACAGGTTCCCATAAGTTTGTATTACTGTTTGAAAAGTGGTTGATGGAACTTTCTTTGTAAGGGGTAGCCATCGTTGTGCCATCCTCCGTGACCAGTTGACGCGACAGTCACCTGGTATCCATTTTGTGCTTGTGGCAGAACTGTGTCAATTGGCACGGACTCCTATTGAATCGCTCCATGATTGACCCTAGAATGTGTTGTATGTGGGAGACTCCAAGTCCATTTTGGAATGCTTAGTGTCTCAGTGCTCACAGTATGCATATCTGCTTACCAGTGCTTGGACAGTCTATATGGGTTGTTCTGTACGGAGTACATAGCTGCTGCGTTCCAGTGGTCGTTCTCACATTGTGGGATATCTGGGAATGACAGTGCTGATAGCTGTGCTATAGAGGCTTCCAGATTGGCTTCCGGCTTATGCTGTTTGAACTCCCTCTTCAGGTTTAGATTGCTCTTCTCCGAACGTTTACAGTGGCAATTGCCACTGTAAACTGTGCGATCCTCTTAAGAGGATCGCCTTTCAATATTTTTGGGTAACCACAAATTTGAGTGGCTTTGTTGGGTATGCAGGAAATACCCAATATCACTCTGTTGGGTATGCAGGAAATACCCAATATCACTCTGTTGGATATGCAGGAAATACCCAATATCACTCTGTTGGGTATGCAGGAAACATCGTCCCTTGGAAAAAGCTATGGCTTGATTGCTCTTTTGCCATAGTCGGTTCCGTGCCCACATGCTCAGAGTGGGCGCATACGGATCTAAATTGCGTTATTTGTAGAGTTCCAGAAACTGTTGACCATTTTATGATTTTCTATCACATACGTTACGGCTCATAGTGTCTTGAGGGGAGCCTTCTTATCAATGGGGTTCCCTAATATTAATTTAGGTATTCTGATGGGAGAGGGAGGGATTTTGACTGTCTGGAAAAGTCTAATATAGTAGTGAGAGTGATCTTCTCTTGTGTCCACTGATAGAGTTTGGGAACTGTGAATGTTGATGTTGTGGATTCTGTGTTGCAAGTGATGTACCTGTATGAGCATTCTCTCCCTGTTGTTGTTGTTGCATGTTCTCTGCTTGCATGGTTGCATTACTGGATTTTGTTGCTGTCATTGTCCTCTCCTGCCAATCAGGTTTCGAGTCTCACATTTAAATCAAGAAGACTACAACTAGTGACGAGTAGAGTTGTCATAGGCACAAACAACACTGAATATCAGGGGTCCACGACTCTTCATTAGCCTCCAAGTAAGCATTATAAATATTGCCGGAACAAAGGTGAATTTCTGGGCCTGCTGGCCACCCGAAGCAATAGCGTATTGGATCAAGTTATCATAAATCAAGCCTGGCCATAGGCAGGGCTTGTGGAGAAAAACACGCGAAACCCTATCCAGGTAAAACCACATCCACAACAACACAACCCACAATAGTTGCCTAAATCATGGGTACCTACTTACTGCTAGATGAACAGAAGCATCGGAGGAAAAGGAATCGTGCCAACAACAGCTGCCCTGCGCGTGGATTGAACCCGGCTCCCATATTGTGCGCTGACAACGTAGTCCACTCTGCCACGCAGGCAGCCACCTCAATACTTGAGTTTAGAGTTGCTTGTGGGAAGGGTGGAGTCAGTGGGGCTGGAGGGAGAGAGAACATGGAGATAATGGAAGGGCAGAGGACTGGGATGCTGGAGGGAGGGAGGACTGGGATGCTGGAGGGGGGAGAGGACTGAGATGCTGGAAGGGAGAGCGGACTGGGATGCTGGAGGGGGGGGAGGACTGAGATTATGCAGTGGGGGGGGGGGTGAGAGCAGACTAGGGTCGGTGGCGTGTCCCAGCTCAATGTCTAATTAGTCTCAACAAAGTAATTTATAGGCTTAAGAGGAGAGCGTGGTGCAGGCTGGGGGATTGTAGTGGCAGTGATTGTGATGGTGGTGGTGTCGCAGGATTGTAGTGGCAGTGATTGTGATGGTGGTGGTGTCGCAGGATTGTAGTGGCAGTGATTGTGATGGTGGTGGTGTCCCAGGATTGTAGTGGCAGTGATTGTGATGGTGGTGGTGTCGCAGGATTGTAGTGGCAGTGATGGTGGTGGTGGTGTCGCAGGATTGTAGTGGCAGGATGTGATGGTGGTGGTGTCGCAGGAGTGTAGTGGTGATTGGATGATGGGTTGTGTTGTTGAGGGATTGTGGTTTACCTTTGGACAATTACGAGTGGTCTCCGCTGGCAGCCCGGCTGCAGAAGCAAATACAATACCTGTGCCAGAGAGTCTACAGACGAGACACAGAAGGTGACACAGAAGGTGACACAGTAGGTGACACAGGAGGTGACAAGACAGGTCACTTGTCCCTGGCTGCAGCTGCAGCTAGGCGACATGACCACGTCATCTGATGTCCAAAATGACATAAGATATCTAAGCCAAACTGTGTTGCAATCATTGACACATGCTGAATACCCCAAGATATCCACACCTGTGTTATGAAACACCTGTGGAACATGATCTACGTACTCTTCTTAGGTTAGACCCTTCTTAGCCAGGTCTTAAAAGATAATTTCGTCAGTCTTCCAAAAGATTAAGCTGGCGGAAGTTGGTTGGAAGCTGGCGTAAAAAGTGTAAATTCTATGAAACTTGGTTCAGTAAACAAGTTAAAATTGGTTGTGAACGAAGAGGCAGTGGTTGGTCTCCTTGCCAGGGGCGAACGCTATGCTTTGTGTGATTGCTTCTTGTTACAAATCGGTTAAACGGTTCATGGAATGATCCCAATAGCTGCAAAACCCTTTTGTCAAAAGGTTTACACAAAATTGAAAAAAGTGAAAACTCACAGACAAAAATGTAGAAAGATCTTTTCTTACATAACTNTGAGGGGTGAGGGAGAGGGGGTGAGGGAGAGGAGAGAGAGGTCCACCTCAGGCCTCGTCCGGATTGCGTGCGTGAGCAGGCGCGTGCTTGCCTGCTCTCCACGGGGCGTTGGGTTCACACCTCATACGTTTCTGCTTGTCCTCCTCTCTTCCATCCCTATTCCCTCTCCTCTTCCACCTCCCTCTACCCATTACCTCCCTTCCTCTACCCCACACTACTCACCCCACCCCCACAACCTCCCCACAACCATCAGAGGGTGACGTGCGCGGCCAGAGATGCGCAGAGGTAACTTCTTGAGCGCCATCTCTCCTGTTGAGGCAAAACACATCAACACGCCGCTTTGGCGGGAGAGTTTGAAGGCTCAGGGTACACCAGGGTTGTGTAGAGCAACAGGGAGCTACACCAGGGTGTGTGTAGAGCAACAGAGAGCTACACCAGGGGTGTGTAGAGCAACAGGGAGCTACAACAGGGGTGTGTAGAGCACCAGGGAGCTACACCAGGGTGTGTGTAGAGCAACAGAGAGCTACACCAGGGGTGTGTAGAGCACCAGGGAGCTACACCAGGGGTGTGTAGAGCAACAGGGAGCTACACCAGGGGTGTGTAGAGCAACAGGGAGCTACACCAGGGGTGTGTAGAGCAACAGGGAGCTACACCAGGGGTGTGTAGAGCAACAGGGAGCTACACCAGGGGTGTGTAGAGCAACAGGGAGCTACACCAGGGGTGTGTAGAGCAACAGAGGCTACACCAGGGGTGTGTAGAGCAACAGGGAGCTACACCAGGGGTGTGTAGAGCAACAGGGAGCTACACCAGGAGTGTGTAGAGCAACAGGGAGCTACACCAGGGGTGTGTAGAGCAACAGGGAGCTACACCAGGGGTGTGTAGAGCAACAGGGAGCTACACCAGGGGTGTGTAGAGCAACAGGGAGCTACACCAGGAGTGTGTAGAGCAACAGGGAGCTACACCAGGGGTGTGTAGAGCAACAGGGAGCTACACCAGGGGTGTGTGTAGAGCAACAGGGAGCTACACCAGGGGTGTGTAGAGCAACAGGGAGCTACACCAGGGGTGTGTAGAGCAACAGGGAGCTACACCAGGGGTGTGTAGAGCAACAGGGAGCTACACCAGGGGTGTGTAGAGCAACAGGGAGCTACACCAGGGGTGTGTAGAGCAACAGAGGCTACACCAGGGGTGTGTAGAGCAACAGGGAGCTACACCAGGGGTGTGTAGAGCAACAGGGAGCTACACCAGGGGTGTGTAGAGCAACAGGGAGCTACACTGTAATGATCTGGTGCCCAGATCATTGGTTCTCCCTTCCCCCTCTCCCCTCCTTCCTTCTCCCCTCCTTCCTTTTTCCCTTCCCCCTTTCTTCCCTCCCCTTTACCCGTCATTCGTCTTCCCCCTTCACACCCACCCCCCTGTAGCCCATTTGTCAAGGTCCAAGGAGTTGACCTGAGGGGTTGTGCAGCCGACCTCTGTGATACCTTGCGTCTCCACGCAATCCTCCCCACTCGTTTCCCCTCTCCATCCTCCCTCTCATCCCCCTCTCATTCCCTCTCTTTCCCCTCTCAACGATCCCTTACCCATACCAGGCGAGTCAAGTGTCCCTACCCTTTATCTTGCTGGAGACGGGCTGGAACATAAATAATCAGTTTTGGTAAACATTGCTGGGAGGTGCACTAGTGCGGGTATCCAATACAGTGGTACCTTGTTCCCATCGCACAGCCGGGGAGTACTGACTCAATCTTCAGGAATTCTTGTAGCCTTCCACGGCAACTCAGGGTAGATGATTGGCGGAAGATAAGAGCCAAGTCCTTATTGGCCCTAGAGAGCCAGACCTCAGGCCTAAGTGTAAAATGGTTGGCCAATGCCAAAATAATGGGTGGAGCCCTGGGGCTGTATTGGATGGTGGGAGGTGTAATCCTTCCCAGCAATAAGCTGGTAAAACAAAATTTCATTTAGTGTGTCTTGGGAGTTTTTCGGGACTGGAGGGCAAGCCAGCCCGCGTCCAAAGGGGCTGAGGGCCGCCATCAACATCTTGGCGGAATTGTGCGATTGAAGGTAGTGTGCTCCTACGTTTCTTGCATATTAGTATTGCATCCCATTGCCTCGTTTATTTTGATAGATGTTATTAGAGTAGGTTATATGTCAATTGTGATTTAAATATACAGTTACAATAATAAAATACTTGTTAATTTTCATCTTGGTGAGTTATCTGTCCCCTTGTATTAATATATGTTATTCATACGATTTTCATGTGCTGTGTTAGAACTTCCCTGTGTTTCTCCATTCTTAGGAATAATAAAGTAAGCGAGAGCCTCCCCCGTTCAGTTCAATAAGACTGAAATAATCCATTCAATTTCAATCACTGGTCCGTTGAGTTCCCTGATTATCGAGTCCCTTCCTTCCTGGGGACCGATAATTATAGACACATTCATTCCTTTGGAAGGTGGTGGCAGTGAAAGGAAAAGGGTAAGATTAATCATCCCTTTCCTTGTGATATTCCTCATTTAATATTCAGCTTATATTCGTGACAGTCCAGCGAGGGGTCATGCTGGTCCGTTATTAGTGCTTGCTGGTTATTAAGTGTGGACAGAGATATTACAATAAATGAGTTAATAATATTTCAATTAGGGTATATTACCATTACTATGGTAGTAGGCATTACAAGACTGAGGTACCCTTTACAATAGAAGACATTACAATGGTAGAGCAGCCATTAGAACCCATTACAACACCAGGGGTGAGTAGAGCAACAGTGGTTACACCAGGGGTGTGTAGAGCAACAGGGAGCTACACCAGGGGTGAGTAGAGCAACAGGGAGCTACACCAGGGGTGTGTAGAGCAACAGGGAGCTACACCAGGGGTGTGTAGAGCAACAGGGAGCTACACCAGGGGTGAGTAGAGCAACAGTGGTTACACCAGGGGTGTGTAGAGCAACAGTGGTTACACCAGGGGTGTGTAGAGCAACAGAGGCTACACCAGGGGTGTGTAGAGCAACAGGGAGCTACACCAGGGGTGAGTAGAGCAACAGGGAGCTACACCAGGGGTGTGTAGAGCAACAGGGAGCTACACCAGGGTGTGTAGAGCAACAGGGAGCTACACCAGGGGTGTGTAGAGCAACAGGGAGCTACACCAGGGGTGTGTAGAGCAACAGGGAGCTACACCAGGGGTGAGTAGAGCAACAGGGAGCTACACCAGGGGTGAGTAGAGCAACAGTGGTTACACCAGGGGTGTGTAGAGCAACAGTGGTTACACCAGGGGTGTGTAGAGCAACAGTGGTTACACCAGGGGTGTGTAGAGCAACAGGGAGCTACACCAGGGGTGTGTAGAGCAACACTGGCTACACCAGGGGTGTGTAGAGCAACAGTGGTTACACCAGGGGTGTGTAGAGCAACAGGGAGCTACACCAGGGGTGTGTAGAGCAACAGGGAGCTACACCAGGGGTGTGTAGAGCAACAGGGAGCTACACCAGGGGTGTGTAGAGCAACAGGGAGCTACACCAGGGGTGTGTGTAGAGCAACAGGGAGCTACACCAGGGGTGTGTAGAGCAACAGGGAGCTACACCAGGGGTGTGTAGAGCAACAGGGAGCTACACCAGGGTGTGTAGAGCAACAGGGAGCTACACCAGGGTGTGTGTAGAGCAACAGGGAGCTACACCAGGGGTGTGTAGAGCAACAGGGAGCTACACCAGGGGGGTGTAGAGCAACAGGGAGCTACACCAGGGGTGTGTAGAGCAACAGGGAGCTACACCAGGGGTGTGTAGAGCAACAGGGAGCTACACCAGGGGTGTGTAGAGCAACAGGGAGCTACAACAGGGGTGTGTAGAGCAACAGGGAGCCCATATTTGTTCATTGATACATCACACTATTGTGATTCCTGTGTGTAACGACTATATAGCACTGGGAAGGGGTCAGGATAAGGATTTGGGATGGGACTGGAGGGAAGGAATGGTCCCCAACCACTTGTGGACGGTCGGGGGATTGAACGCCGACCTGCATGACGCGAGACCGTCGCTCTACCCTTTGAGAGGAGGGAGTGAATTATCAGGAGTAAGCGCCAAGCCATTACGACTATACAGCATATAGTCTAATTGCGTTTTGCGTTAGTGCCTTTGCTTGCTTAGCAGTACAAAGGTACCGAAGAGCTCGCTGGCTGTGGGGATTCCCTTGCGGAGGGTCAGTAATTCGACCTAGGGGTCGCCTCGATACTGAGCTGTGATTGGCGGCCCTGAGCGCCCTAACAACAGCGCCTGAACTGCTTGCTTTCAGTCTGAATTTGTACATAACGGATGAAATCTTCCTCTAAGATTCTTCAGGAGTCTTGCCGGTGTTCTGACACCCGCGGGCAGGTGTTCAAGGGGTAATGGGTTCCCTTGTTTACATTCACATGGAATGAGTACCCGCCATGGCGTGTGTAAATTAGCCAGTGCCGGCTGCTGTCCCCCCGCCCGTCCGTCCTGTGGAAAGCGCCACGCGAGCCTGGGAACAGCAGCTCATAAAGACGTGGGTCCGACGGTTCTAATGCTACGTCGGTGCTACGTTTATATGCTCTTGAGCACATTCCGGTGTTGGGGACGTGTTGGTGGCATCGTCCTTGTCACCCAGAGACGTGTCACCAGCGTATGTTCCCCAGGACGTGTCACCATCGTCCTTGTCACTTAGAGACGTGTCACCATCGTCCTTGTCACTTAGAGACGTGTCACCTAGAGACGTGTCACCATCGTCCTTGTCACTTAGCGACGTGCACCATCGTCCTGTCACCATCGTCCTTGTCACTTAGCGACGTGTCACCATCGTCCTTGTCACCCAGAGACGTGTCACCATCGTCCTTGTCACTTAGAGACGTGTCACCAGCGCTCTTGTCACCCAGAGACGTGTCACCAGCGTCCTTGTCACCTAGAGACGTGTCACCATCGTCCTTGTCACTTAGCGACGTGTCACCATCGTCCTTGTCACCCGAGACGTGTCACCAGCGTCCTTGTCACCCAGAGACGTGTCACCATCGTCCTTGTCACCCAGAGACGTGTCACCATCGTCCTTGTCACCCACAGACGTGTCACCATCGTCCTTGTCACCCACAGACGTGTCACCATCGTGTAGAGCAACAAACAATCACAGTAGAGCAACCAAAACAATATAGTAGAGCAACAAAACACTTGTGAAAGAATCGGAATGTGTACATATGAATGCTACACAGTATTCTTCAATAATTTTAATTTGAACTTTTCCCTAGGGGCGAGTTTATTGAGCAGCGTCACTCATCCTGTGAGTGGACACACGCCATAGTGACAGTATTGGGCAGCGCCACTCATCCTGTGAGTGGACACACCGCCATAGTGACAGTATTGGGCAGCGCCACTCATCCTGTGAGTGGACACACCGCCATAGTGACAGTATTGGGCAGCGCCACTCATCCTGTGAGTGGACACACCGCCGTAGTGACAGTATTGGGCAGCGTCACTCATCCTTTGAGTGGGACACACCGCCATAGTGACAGTATTGGACAGCGTCACTCATCCTTTGAGAGGACACATCGCCATAGTGACAGTATTGGGCAGCGCCACTCATCTGTGAGTGGACACACGCCATAGTGACAGTATTGGGCAGCGTCACTCATCCTGTGAGTGGACACACCGCCATAGTGACAGTATTGGACAGCGTCACTCATCCTTGAGGGACACTCGCCATAGTGACAGTATTGGCAGCGCCACTCATCCTGTGAGTGGACACCACCATAGTGACAGTATTGGGCAGCGCCACTCATCCTGTGAGTGGACACACGCCATAGTGACAGTATTGGCAGCGCCACTCATTCTGTGAGTGGACACACCGCCATAGTGACAGTATTGGGCAGCGCCACTCATCCTGTGAGTGGACACACCGCCGTAGTGACAGTATTGGGCAGCGTCACTCATCCTTTGAGTGGACACACGCCATAGTGACAGTATTGGACAGCGTCACTCATCCTTTGAGTGGACACATCGCCATAGCTATAGCCCTGTTTCGGCTGTTATACCTGTTCAACTGTCGTTATACCGTGTAAAGTGTCCTTCTTATACCGTGTAAAGTGTCCTCCTTATACCGTGTGAAGTGTCCTTCTTATACCGTGTAAAGTGTCCTCCTTATACCGTGTAAAGTGTCCTC
>WNGS01111181.1:9421513-9431880 GCA_020271785.1 Procambarus virginalis | reverse complement strand
GCTCTCTTATGCAGGTGTATGACTCACCTTTGTCCGGTCCATAAGATCTTAGGCTTCACTTTTCATAGTCTGTTGTCCTGTGTAAACCCCATGTCGATGCCCTCATTTAAAAACTTATTCCATAAACAGGCGATGAGTCACAATAACGTGGCTGAAGTATGTTGACCAGACCACACACTAGAACTTTTTTTATTATTATTATTATTTTCTACCACAGACGTGGCCAGACATTTACAATGCTAACCAGCATATATACATTTTCTTCTGTCCTCCATTGACAGGGTTAGAGATGTGTTAAACATATAGTTCAAGGGTTTATTGAACAATCAACCACAGAAGGTGAATCGGTACTTTTAAAATGCTAAGATAAACTACATACGTAAATCTGTGTATCTATGTATTTACGTATGCCCTACATAAAGTGTTCGATGTGTCTTTTACATAGTGTCATTAATGTGCATTTACAAAGGTGAAAATGTAATTCTGATCAGCTTCCATATATACTTTATACACATACATATACATACACACACACACACACACATATACGTACATATACATATATACATACATATATACACACACACATGCATTCCCATACATATGTCTCTTTTACTCTGACAGGGTGACATAGCTGATAGAGAAACTAGTGTGCAATCAAGCACTTTATCACTGAAGGTGATGAAGGTGCTTTTACAAGCTCAGGTTATATAGTAATATCACATACATACATTGTATAAATTGATACATTACATGGTTAATCTTGGGTACAAGTCCAATATATCATCAAGTGTTCCAGTACTCATATAGTAATTACACAGTTCAGCATACCTTAGCCCAGGGGGGCGAAAGTCAGCCAGTATGGGACATTCTACAATATAATGTTCAAGAGAGTGCATGTTTTCTCTTTCACAACAAAGTTGACACATTGTGTACTCGACATTTGGGTTTTGAGAGAGCTGCCAGAAACGTCTATATCCCAGGCGTATTCTGGCCACTACAACATCACATTGCCGGGTTCTTGTTCTATTAGTCCCATATGTGAATGTCTCCTCACGATATCTATCATAATATTTAATGCTTGAAATTAAATTCCTATGGATACCATCACATGTTGGCATCTCAAGGCATGACACTGTTGATATGCTTGCAAAGACAGCCTGTAGAAAACCAGTGGTAGAAATTGGTATGGGTGTTTCATTAGCAGTGACAAAGAGAATACTTAAACAAATATCTAATGAAGATCTCACCGACCTAACAAATTCACAAAGACCGGAAAGTTGTAACACTAGAAGGTGAAGGGACGACGACGTTTCGGTCCGTCCTGGACCATTCTCAAGTCGGTTGTGTGAACAGGTGAGAGGTGTGTCACCTGTTCACACCTCACATGTGGTGACAGGTGTGTCTGACGCTATAGTCTGTGTGCAATTAATATTTATATGACATCTACAGGGTGCTTCAGAATGTCTTGTTGGCAGCTGGACTGATCCGTCTGGGCAAAATAGTGCGGGTTAGATTTTAAGTTTGTGCAGGAGGCAATTATTTCCAATTTAACTGTTATGGGAAGAGCAAAATGCTCATTAGCGTTCGTGGTGACAGGTGTGTGTGTGACACATGTATGGCCGGGGGGGGGGAGACAAGGTAGGAACTCCATGACAGGTAAATTGCATTAAAAATGTTCAATGTGATGAGGTTAGAGACATTTATAATCAAACATTTATCGTTCAAAGAGTTGGATGGCTTGTTCGCACCAAGCAGTGTAGTGTTGAGAACATGTTCGTCTCTGAACAGTGCTGAACATGTCGTCGGGGCTCTCGCGACTCTGATTAAAATTAGTTTTATCTTGTGTGATTCTGGAATAGTATTTTGCAGAGGCCTTAGTGGTTTAGATGGGGTGAGGATGGGATAAGGGGAGCCGGTGGCTGAGCGGACAGAACACTGTACGCGTGATCCTGTGGCCGCGGGTTCGATTCCCGCCGGCGTTGGCGAGAAACGATGGGCAAAGTTTCTTTTACACCTGTATGCCCCTGTTACCTAGCAGTAAATAGGTTACCTGGGAGTTAGTCAGCTGTCACGGTCTGCTTACCTGGGGGTGGAGGCCTGGTCGACAACCGGGCCGCGGAGACGCTAAAGCCCCGAATCATCTCAAGATAACCTCAAGAAGGATATTGTGCATGTGGTGTCGAGAGATGGTGAGTGTGCTACGGAGGGTGTGGTGCTAATGGTTATAAGCAGTTTGTTGAGCATAGTGTTCTCTACACTATGATGGAGGGTAGGAGCGGATACACCTATACCTGGATTGTACCTGGATGTGGATATGGAACTACTTCTACTTCCCAAGCCTGGCCCGGGGCCCAGACTTGACTTGAGACAGCTTGGTTTCAACAGGCTGTTGCTTGGAGTGGCCCGCAAGCCCACATATCCACTTCAGCCCGGTTGGTCCGGCACTTCTTGACGAATATTATCTAGTTTTCGCTTAAAGATGTTCACAGTTGTTCTCACAATATTCCCGAGAGGGGGGCGGGTGACCGGCGAGGGGGGGGGGGGGTAGGCTGGCGGGGGGGGGGGGGGGTAGGCTGGCGGGGGGGGGGGAGAGTGTAGGGGGGTAGTAAGCAGTTTAAGGTGAGGTTGGTGTGTGGTTGATGGTTGGAAGTTGGTGGTGGAAAGTGTGGTTGTGGTGTAGAGTTTGGAGGAGTAGGCTGGTGTGATTGTAGTGGTGGTGGGGGGGGGGAGATTGTTGATGGTGGTGGCTAATGAGGGGGGGGGGGGAGGCTGGTAGGTGGGTAACGACCTGGGGGGGGGGGAGGGAAGAGGCTGTTGGAGGTAGTTGGCATCTGCGGGAAGGTCGTTAGGGACGGGGTAGAGAAATAGACGAAGTGTGAACGAGAAAGATTTGCATAGAGAGGAGAAGGAAGAAGAGAGAGGGAGAGAGAGGGAGAGAGAGGGAGGGAGAGTGGACCAGGTGTAGAGATGAAGGGAGGGGAGAGTGGTGTGGACAAGCACTGTGTGTTCCACAGTATAGGAGTCTGTGTTGCCTTGCTTCAGTGGGCCGTGACGCCGGCGGGAGAGGGGGGCGGGAGGGGGGCGCAGTAGGGAGGGAGGAAAGGGAGGGAGGGAAGGGTTGGGAGGGAGGGAGAGAGGGAGGGAAGGAGGGAGGGGGGGAAATAGAGAATAACGGAAAGCAGGGCGTCAGACGACGGTGCTTAGAAGGTTGGAAGAGAGGGAGGGAAGCTAAGAAGAAGGGGTAAGGACAACGATTGGAAAGGACACGAAAGAGGAAACGTAGTAGCTGAAACTGTGAGGAAGAGGGAGAGAAGAGGGAGAGAAGAGGGGGGAGAAGAGAGGGGGAGAAGACAGACGAAGGGGAGGGAGGAATGTACAGTGTGTAATTGGGTACTTTTTTGGGAGGAGGGAGTAACGAACAGGGAGAGTTCAGGTGAAGGAAAATACTTAATAAATTGGGAATTTAGTGTGATTTATGACAGCAGGCGGACTGTCCGCCTCGCTGGACACGATGTGAGGGTGTTGGCAGCTAAGTTTGCCCTCTCTTGCCAGAGAGCTGTGAGTGTGTGTGTGAGGTTCATGTATTTCAGCATAAATAGATGTTTAAATGTTAATCTTCTTGTTTGAGAAGCTGTTCACTTGAGAGAGTTCAGCAAGTCCCAGCTGTGTCTGGGTACAAGTGACAGGATGAACACCCCAGTGGGTTTTCTTCCTATTGGGAGTGTTGTACATGCTGCACACTTTCTTACATCTTGCTTGCTTAGTTAACTTGTTTACTTATCAATTGCTAGTGAAAACCAGTTTACTATACACTAAACTGCAGACAAGAGTCCGGACTCTCAATGTTCTCTTTACTCTTTAAGTGTCATAACTAGAGAACATTTATATTGTGTTCTCCTCAGTTCACTTGTCTAATATAAACAGCTGGAAATAGGCACCCAAACCCCACACATCTGACGATACACAACCCTACACATCTGACGCCATCCAACCCTACACACATCTGGAAATAGGGAGAACATTTCGTTCCGTCCCGGACCCATGATGAAGTCTCGTGACTTGTCGGACGAACGTCGAAATGTTCAGCTTCGTAATTGTGACACGTTTTGTAAAGAGCCAGTTTTGTAAAGAGCCAGTTTTGTAAAGAGCCAGTTTTGTAAACAGTCAGTTTTGTAAATAGCCAGTTTTGTAAACAGCCAGTTTTGCAAACAACCAGTTTTGCAAACAGCCAGTTTGTAAACAGCCAGTTTTGCAAACAGCCAAATTGACAAACAAATGCAAAAAGAACTAACAGAGAGTAATATTTGAATCACTCGTAATTAAATAAATTTCAGGTCACAAATCCTAACACCATAAATACCACAGTTACAGGTGTGTGTGTGTGTGTGTGTGTGTGTGCGTGTGCCCTGGAGGCCAGCAGGTGTGTGCTGGGGAGAGTCCTCACAGGTGTTTCCAGGCACCAGGTGAAGGTGATTGGTATCTGGGGGGGACTCCTAGGTACAACTAAGTGAGAATAACAGTATCTACTTCCTCTATGTCCCCCTCTCACCCTCTTCACCCTGGGACTCTCTCCCCCTCTCACTTCTCGTCAAACCTGACGGTAGGGAACTGGGGCCCTGAGGGGACCAGACTAAGTGGACCAACTGAGCAAGTTCCTGCAGGCGGCGGGTCTCCCCTCTGTCTGTATGGTGGAAACCAGATACTAAACCTCACTCGGGTTATAGTCCGAGGCTGACCTTATCCAGCCCTATTGTCTTGTCTATGACTTGGTCTGACCTTATCCTCAACCTTTCCGTTATTGCTGCCTGTCACAGTGCCATATCTTCTCCAGTTTGTGGTGGAACTGTGTCCTCAGTGGGATGGACTTTCTGATCTCTAACTTGGGACCACCAGACTTTGTATATAGCTTTTTTTGTAATGCAAGGTTTATTCTTGTATCCGATTCGTATCTGGAGACAATCCGGTTTTTAGCTTGCATTTGATAACAAGCTCTCTCTCTCTCTCTCTCTCTCTCTCTCTCTCTCTCTCTCTCTCTCTCTCTCTCTCTCTCTCTCTCTCTGGGAGCACTTCCTAAAAGTTTAGATTTTACTAGTGATCTTCGTCTTTTGTATAATTAAGGTTTATTTCACGTTTATAATTTATATTCACATCATTAATTCTGTGGTAATATTGAGCCCGGTGGAGCCCTCGTTGGTGGCCGGTGTTAAGGCAACGTCCCAGTTGATGTTGCCATTGTTGAGCATGTTGCAGAGTCCCTGGAGGGTAATGCCAACTTCTTCCCAACTTCCTCCAGTTCTAATTTAGATGCTAAAGTGTTTCAGGTAATTAGCTTGGTGAAGTACTTGCCTACCACTACTTACCTTAACACTTCTGAAGTCTCTACAGGAGTGAGTCTTGGAGCCTGAGAGCTGGTGGCACTTGCTTCTTTCATCTCTCTTAACTTTTTTTGTTGGTGTTTCTTGTACTTACTATTGCAACTATTCATGTTGGAGGCATCCACTGCAACTGCTCCCATAGCATTGCACTTAGTCGCCACCCACACTACATAGGAACAGCCTTCACGCGGGAGGCACTTTAATTGCAACACTTAACAGTGTCGTTAAGCTGTTCTAGTGCTCGAACTCATAAGCATCTCCCATGATAGATTATGCGGGTTTGTCCAGTTGTCGTACGACTTTCATTATGTCACACCGGCTCAAGCAACATGCATACCTCAACCCGTCCTTGTAACACCCATGTCCCCCCCCCCCTAGAGTTCTCAACCAGGGAAGTCTGCTCCAAGAGGTCAGCCCTGATGACCTCCGGTTTTCTTGTATGTTGATTAAAAATTCCTGGGTTAGTCTTATTCAGCACAGGTTCAAGTATGTAATATTTCATGATACTCTTGTCAACGGGGTAAGGGAGTAGACTCCAGATCCTCATGTGTAAACATGCTTGGATTTCCCCCTTTTACCAGGTCAAGGGTCAGCCACACACGAAATTAATAAGTCCTCTCTTGAAATAGTTTATGGGTAATGTCAAACAAGTTTAATGATAAATTCTTGAGTGTTTGTGCACGTGTGGCCGCCCTCTTATTTCGTGGTGTAGGTATCACAATAAATCTTCCCCCCCCCCCTTTTGTAATGGTGTATATAGGGGCCTGTAGAGCTAGGGGTGGAAGAGAGAGTACGGTGCTCCCGGATCGAGGCCGGTTCTGTGACGATCATCCACAGGCCGGGAGAGACAGTATTCACTTAGTTGTATTTTACGGGGGTTGAGCTTTGCTCTTTCGGCCCGCCTCTCAACTGTCAATCAACTGTTTTACTAACTACACTACTTTTTTTTTTTTTTTTTTTTTTTTTTTCCCACACCACACACACACACCCCAGGAAGCAGCCCGTGACAGCTGACTAACTCCCAGGTACCTATTTACTGCTAGGTAACAGGGGCATACAGGGTGAAAGAAACTTTGCCCATTTGTTTCTGCCGGGTGCGGGAATCGAACCCGCGCCACAGAATTACGAATCCTGCACGCAATCCACCAGGCTACCTGGCCCCAGTGTCCACCGGACGGAGAGACAGAGGGCTTGTTTAAGGTAATGTGTGTGATCTCTGTAATTTTGTTCCATGTCTAAATTTCTTAACTTGTTGCCAGTGTTAGAGTAGGAATTATCGTGGTGTTAGTATAATTTGGTATCTCAATAAACTCATGTTAAATTTCCCGTCTGTGTCAATTGTTGAATCCTCTTAGAATCTTTTGATGTCGTGGCTGACAACCGTCTCATATTTAATGACAGTTATAGAAAGTACTCTCCAAGCCAAGCAATGTTTCTTGCCTCGTTGCTTGATTAGTCTCAGTGGTCAAAGGCAGGATGGTGGCAGCGTATTTAATCCTGTGTAGCATTCCTTGTTGACAGTGTACCTTTGATCCGTGTAACCATCATATGTCAGCTCATATTACAAGTGTTCAATAACAGTGTTACCAAGTGCAACTGATAGGAAGTGTTACTCAGGATAAGAAGTGTGTACATTTATTAGTTTGGTATTCATTATAGAAGGTCACAGTGGGTGACTATTTCACCAAGTTTTACATTGGGTATCGTACCCAAGGTTACAATGTGGTAGTAGTGGTTGTCAAGGTTACATCCTCGCAAATTCGTATAGTCAATATTGACTTATTAGTTACGTGCATAGGTGGCATACTAAACATAATAGTTTCCCTTGAAAAGCTTCATAGAAAACACCGACCTTACCTAACCTACTTAGTATATTAAAATAAGCATCTTATAGCTTCGTAATTACAATTGTTACTTAACCTATTATAGGTATAGGTTAGGTAATAATTGTAATTACGAAGCAATAAGATGCTTATCGTAACATACTAAGTTAGGTAAGGTCGGTGTTTTCTATGAAGCTTTTCAAGGGAAACTATTATGTTAAGTATGTCACCTATGCACATATTTAATAAGTCATATTGACTATACGAATTTGAGAGGACGGGTTGCATACCTTGAGGTTACCTTGAGGTGCTTCCGTGGCTTAGCGTCCCCACGGCCCGGTCCTCGACCAGGCTTGCTTGTCTTATGGTAAGAATTAGTAGGCGAATGACGGCTTATTTTCGGCTCATTCGTATTCTTGATGACTGAACAAGGGACAGTCTGGAAGAGGAACGAGAGGTAGTGGTTAGTGGTGTTAAGAGAGAGAGTCTCTTAACTGCCATACTGTGATCGTCATACTGTGATCGCCATACTGAGTGCTGTTCCTTCAAATTCTTATCCCCCCCCCCCCTGTTGTGTCATTTCTCTGTATTCTTTGCTATAAAGTTGCTATTTGTGACTATTTGGGTCCATGTTTCCCCTTTGTCAGGTATTTAAAGAGTTTTCCCTTTGTTCCCCTTTTTCACCTGTATGTTTGTTATACACGACCATGAATATAGAACGGGAGGGACGCGAACAAGGGGACACAGGTGGAGACTGAGTACCCACATGAGCCACAGGGACGTAAGAAACAACTTTTTCAGTGTCAGAGTAGTTAGTAAATGGAATGCATTAGGAAGTGATGTGGTGGAGGCTGACTCCATACACAGTTTCAAATGTAGATATGATAGAGCCCAGTAACTCAGGAACATGTACACCAGTTGATTGACAGTTGAGAGGCGGGACCAAAGAGCCAGAACTTAACCCCCCGCCACCACAACTAGGTGAGTACAACCTTTACCAGCATATGAAGGAAAGAGAGACGATGAAGAACAGCTTCAGCACCTGTACAGGTGTGTGAGTATTGGAACATGTGTGAACACCTGTAAATATCAAGGCTGCCCACTGGCTCTTCCTCCTATGCCACCACATGTAACTTTTCTTGAATTATTATATACATTTTTTGTGCAAGAGTTGCCATAGTAACGTGATATTTCTGTGAGCAAATTTGTTGACTAGACCACACACTAGAAGGTGAAAGGACGACGACGTTTCGGTCCGTCCTGGACCATTCTCAAGTCGATTGTGAAACAAATAACAAAATAGTATGATCTCCGAAATTATCGTACGTGGGGGGTGGGGGAGAGCTGAAGGCGTTTGGCTTTTTTTATCAGAAGCATTAGGTGAACAGAAGCATTAGGTGAACAGAAGCATTAGGTGACCATAACAGAAGACCCCCCCCCCCAACGACACACGTATACGATAACACATCCAGCAGTGTACGACAGTGGCAGAGGAGGGTGATCATGGCTTGGTGAGTGAGAGGCAGGATAACGGTCGCTATCCTGAGCTATCCTGGGCCCAGGGAGGTGTGAGATCCCAGCCAAGGGGTCGCCAGTCTTCTACGGATCTTTCTCTCTACTGAAGTCACTCAACGCGGAGGTCCACACCCTTCAAGATAACACAGAAACTACGCCAACTACGCCACAAGGGATAACAGATATCTTGCGCGTGATGTGTAGCGTCCTTTCTTGTGTGTGCGGGGAATAATTAGGCCTAGGAAGGTGAGCAGCCAGTAGCTGTGCTCGCCCGAGGCGTAGGAGGTCCCTCTCTCCCTCTCTCTCTCTCTCTCTCCCTCCCCACCACGCCTCTATACTCTCCTCTCCCACAGTGGAATGTCACCTAGAGATCTCCATTTTACCTACCCTGGAGGTAGGTACCTCCCTCGAACCAGCTTCCAGAGACTTTTCCAAGCTGCCCTTGGGACAAGCTGCCCCTTGGGACAAGCTGCCCCTTGGACAAGCTGCCCCTTGGGACAAGCTGCCCTTGGGACAAGCTGCACGTTGGGACAAGCTGCCCTTGGAACAAGCTGCCCTTGGGACAAGCTGCTCTTGGGACAAGCTGCCCTTTGGACAAGCTGCACGTTGGGACAAGCTGCCCTTGGAACAAGCTGCCCTTGGGACAAGCTGCTCTTGGGACAAGCTGCCCCTTGGGACAAGCTGCTCCTTGGGACAAGCTGCCCTTGGGACAAGCTGCTCTTGGGACAAGCTGCTCTTGGGACAAGCTGCTCTTGGGACAAGCTGCCCTTGGGACAAGCTGCCCTTGGGACAAGCTGCCCCTTGGGACAAGCTGCCCTTGGGACAAGCTGCCCCTTGGGACAAGCTGCCCTTGGGACAAGCTGCCCCTTGGGACAAGCTGCCCTTGGGACAAGCTGCCCTTGGGACAAGCTGCCCTTGGGACAAGCTGCCCCTTGGAACAAGCTGCCCCTTGGGACAAGCTGCCCCTTGGAACAAGCTGCCCTTGGGACAAGCTGCCCTTGGGACAAGCTGCCCTTGGGACAAGCTGCCCTTGGGACAAGCTGCCCTTGGGACAAGCTGCCCTTGGGACAAGCTGCCCTTGGGACAAGCTGCCCTTGGGACAAGCTGCCCTTGGAACAAGCTGCCCTTGGGACAAGCTGCCCTTGGGACAAGCTGCCCTTGGGACAAGCTGCCCTTGGGACAAGCTGCCCTTGGGACAAGCTGCCCTTGGGACAAGCTGCCCCTTGGGACAAGCTGCCCTTGGGACAAGCTGCCCCTTGGGACAAGCTGCCCTTGGAACAAGCTGCCCTTGGGACAAGCTGCCCTTGGGACAAGCTGCCCCTTGGGACAAGCTGCCCTTGGGACAAGCTGCCCTTTGGACAAGCTGCACGTTGGGACAAGCTGCCCTTGGAACAAGCTGCCCTTGGGACAAGCTGCTCTTGGGACAAGCTGCCCCTTGGGACAAGCTGCTCCTTGGGACAAGCTGCCCTTGGGACAAGCTGCTCTTGGGACAAGCTGCTCTTGGGACAAGCTGCTCTTGGGACAAGCTGCCCTGGGACAAGCTGCCCTTGGGACAAGCTGCCCGATGGTTGTGGGGGTGAGGAATGGTGGAGAAGATGGTTGTGGGGGTGAGGAATGGTGGAGAAGATGGTTGTGGGGGTGAGGAATGGTG
>WNGS01111181.1:9405566-9409363 GCA_020271785.1 Procambarus virginalis | reverse complement strand
GAAGAGGTCAATAACATTTATTCCTGTCGTTTGTAATTACTTAATTAATCTTATTAATATTTAATATGGATTAAATATTGCTTCTCGTTTGCCCAAATGTTCCAGTCTTGAAAATGGAAATATCGAAAATATTCGTCTGAAACCTTGAATTCCAGCTTTGTGGTAGAGGGTTAAGTTGGTCATTAGGGTCAAATCGTGAGGAGTTTCGGACAAGGTTGGGCATGTCCGCCGGGAAGATGGTTGTGGGGGTGAGGAATGGTGGAGAAGATGGTTGTGGGGTGAGGAATGGTGGAGAAGATGGTTGTGGGGGTGAGGAATGGTGGAGAAGATGGTTGTGGGGTGAGGAATGGTGGGAAGATGGTTGTGGAGGGTAAAAATTATCACCTGGGTGATTGGGATGAAGGAATGGGTGATGCTGGTGAGGATCACCTCGAGAATGGTGGTTGAGGGAGAGGTTGTCATAGCAACAGTGATGCCTGTTCGTTGCTCTGATAGGTAATTATACCTGGTACCCTACCAGGCCTAGAGTCCAGATGATCTATAATTACACAGTGTTTTTCCATCAATTATACAAGAATAATCCCATATAATTTACCTCCAACACTGTGACTTAAAAAAATAACAGAATCTACTTTTGCAAACAATAATTTAATATTAATATCTCATAAGGGCAGAATAGAATAGAAATATCAGGGAGGGGGGGGGAAGAGCCAAGCTATTACGACTATATAGCACTTGGAAGGGGTCAGGATAAGGATTTGGGATGGACGGGGGGGGGGAGGTTATCGGGAGGTTATCTTGAGATGATTTCGGGGCTTTTTTTTTAATGTCCCCGCGGCCCGGTCCTCGAACAGGCCCCCACCCCAGGAACCTGTAACGTCCCCCTTTGTATAAAATACCACTATTGTAACACCACTATAATGTATCACTATAAACACTACTACTTATCCTGAGTAACACTTCCTGATCAGTTGCACTTGGTAACACTGTTATTGAACACTTGTAATATGAGCTGACATATGATGGTTACACCGGGACCAAAGGTACACTGCCACAAGGAAATGCTACACAGGATTAATACGCTGCCACCATCCTGCCTTTGACCACTGAGACTGTAACAAGCAACGAGGCAAGAAACATTGCTTGACTTGGAGAGTACTTTCTATAACTGTCATTAATTATGGGACGGTTGTCAGCCACTATATCCAAAAGGCTAAGAGGATTCAACAATTGACACAGACGGGAAATTTAACATGAGTTTATTGAGATACCAAATTATACTAAACACCACTTTTCAATCCTACTCTAACACTGGCACAGTTTAAGAAATTTAGACATGGAACAAAACCTCAGAGATCACACACATTACCTTAAGACCTCTGTCTCTACATCCGGTGCACACTGTCTCTCCCTGGCTGTGGATGTTCTTCACAGACCCTCTCTCGATCCCGGTGTCCCGCACTCTGTCCCCACTAAGTCTCTACAGGACCTCTATATACTACCCTAAGAGGGGGAGGGGAAGATTTACTGTTGCTACCTATACCAAGAAATAAGAGATCGGCTACACGTGCACAAACATTCAAGAATTTTCATTAAACTTGTTTGACATTCACCATACACTGTTCAAGAGAGGAGTTATTAATTACGTGTGTGACTAACCTCTGACCTGGCTAAAAGGGGGAAATCCATGTATGTTTACACATAAGAATCTGGGGTCTACTCCATTGCAATGTTTGACAAGAGTATCCTGAAATATTACATACTTGAAACTAGCTGAATAAGACTAATCCAGGAATTTTTTTAATCAGCATACAAGATAATCTGGAGGTCATCTGGGCTGACCTCTTGGAGAAGGCTTCCCTGGGTGTGAACTCTAAGGGGGGGGTCATGGAAGGGGGAGGGGTCATGGGTGTTACAAAGCAGCCCGTGACAGCTGACTAACACCCAGGTACCTATTTTACTGCTAGGTAACAGGGGCATAGGGTGAAAGAAACTCTGCCCATTGTTTCTCGCCGGCGCCCGGGATCGAAACCAGAACCACAGGATCACAAGTCCAGCGTGCTGTCCGCTCGGCCGACCGGCTCCCTCGGGGGGAAGGAATGGTGCCCAACCACTTGTGGATGGTCAGGGACTGAACGCCGGAAATGTCCATGTAGCACGGGCTATGGTGAGCCCGTAAGGTTGCCAGGTTTGGTGAGCAATTATGTAACTAGGTTAGTTTACAAAATAGTGGGAGGTGTGACACACCTCCCACCTGTCAGGTGTGTCTACCAGCTGGCCACACCTGTAACTTATTTTTTTAATTTTGAACCGAGGGGCAGGTTTATTGGGCAGCGCCACTCATCCTGTGAGTGGACACACCGCCCATAGTGACAGTATTGGGCAGCGCCACTCATCCTGTGAGTGGACACACCACCATAGTGACAGTGTTGGGCAGCGCCACTCATCCTGTGAGTGGACACACCGCCATAGTGACAGTATTGGGCAGCGTCACTCATCCTGTGTGTGAGTGGACACACCGCCATAACAGCTGTACAACACTACCCAATAGGAAGAAAACCCACTGGGTTTCAAGCAAAAGCAGCACTGCAAAGCCTAAGTAAAAATCGGCAGAAAATCTTGCAATAGTCGCTGAAATTAAGAGAGCTGTGAGAGTACTTACCAATCAGGGAAGAGTCATCAAGTTTCTGTGGATCCCCTCCCATGTGGGGATATGTGGGAATGAACGAGCAGATGTGCTGGCTGCTGAAGGCGCTGACGGAGACTGTATTGAATACTTCATACCCAAGACTCTCCTACAAATTAGAGGTATGTCAGGCAACATCACCGTGACAAGGTAACTGGGAAAGGAGGATAGAAGCACAAACCAGTGAATCTATACGATGGTACAACATGGTTGCAGCTGGCAATCCCAATCGTTATGGCCGAAGAGGAGGAGGACGAGTGAGAGAATCAGTGATAGCGAGAATCCGTCTTGGATCAAATATTCTTGGAGATATGGAATGGAAACACAGTTGATCAGCGAAGTTGCAGAATCTGTGGTGAGAGTGAAAGACACCGCCTTGACCACTATCTACGTGAATGTGAACACCGAGAGACATCAGAAGTACGTGTAGAATAATAAACCCCACATGTTTGAGTTAGAAAAACATTATTTGTCAAATATTGATACTGTTAAAAGATTTCCCCATTTTGCACCCGCAAGATAACGTAAGCTTTTAAGGGTTGATAGATGTTAATCTTCTTGTTTGTTGAGCTGTTCACTTGAGACAGTTAAGCAAGTCCCAGCTGTGTCTGGGTACAAGTGACAGGATGAACAACCCAGCGGGTTTTCTTCCTATTGGGGAGTGTTGTACATGCTGCTATGGCGGTGTGTCCACTCACAGGTGAGTGGCGCTGCCCAATACTGTCACTATGNAAAGATCTTTTGAATATCTTGTTAACTGAAGCTTGCTGCCCTAAGAGGCCCTTTCCATCCCTCTCCATCTCCATCATCCATCCTTTTCACCCCTGTCCTTCCTATCCCTCCATGCCTCTCCTCTGTGGTCGCAGGGTGGATGACAGGTGTAGCGAGGCGCGGACGCCCGACCACTCATCTCCTCAAAAGACTTTAACACACTTGTAAACAGACACAATTATTACAGGCTTGGTAAAGGTGAACCGCAAAATTGTTGAAAATGACTTGTGGGAGTAAGTGGCGTGGGAAATGTTCGCTATATCTAAGTTCCTTGGGTAGGGTGGTTACCTAACAGTGCTTCGCTAAGGGAGACAGGCTCACGGAAAATAAGATCTAGCTC
>WNGS01111181.1:9375566-9403066 GCA_020271785.1 Procambarus virginalis | reverse complement strand
GGGCCCCTCCAGCGTATGGGAACAGGGCCCCTCCAGCGTATGGGAACAGGGCCCCTCCAGCGTATGGGAACAGGGTCCTCATGGGAACAGGGCCCCTCCAGCGTATGGGAACAGGGCCCTAATGGGAACAGGGCCCCTCCAGCGTATGGAACAGTGCCCTCCAGCGTATGGGAACAGTGCCCTCCAGCATATGGGAACAGGCCCTACAGCGTATGGGAACAGGGCCCTACCGCGTATGGGAACAGGGCCCTCTAGTGTATGGGAACAGGGCCCTCCAGCGTATGGGAACAGGGCCCTACCGCGTATGGGAACAGGAACTCTAGTGTATGGGGACAGGAACCTCCAGTGTATGGGGACAGGACCCTCCAGTGTATGGGGACAGGAACCTCTAGTGTATGGGGACAGGACCCTCCAGTGTATGGGGACAGGACCCTCTAGTGTATGGGGACAGGACCCTCTAGTGTATGGGGACAGGACCCTCTAGTGTATGGGGACAGGACCCTCTAGTGTATGGGGACAGGACCCTCTAGTGTATGGGAACAGGGCCCTACCGCGTATGGGGACAGGACCCTCCAGTGTATGGGGACAGGACCCTCTAGTGTATGGGAACAGGGCCCTACCGCGTATGGGGACAGGACCCTCCAGTGTATGGGGACAGGCCCCTGTTCCCATAAAGCATTCTGAGGCAAATGAGATCGGATTTCCAGCAGTGATCGCTGACCTGCAGCACAGGACGGCCGGCCGCTACTCTGATGGAGCCGCTGACTGCAGCAACATCGACCCAAGCCGGTAAAGGGTCAGGTGTATCGTGCGGCGGACACACTCAGCTGAGAACGCCCTCTAGCTGCTAACTGAACCTGCCTGTTTCCTCCTAAGCGAGACTACCAGAGAGTGGACCAGTCTCGGGGACTGTTTATGGATGAACACACACACACTCTAAGGCTCCGGGGGCTTTCCACTCTTAGGGCTCCGGGGGGCTTTCCACTCTTAGGGCTCCGGGGGCTTTCCTGATGTACCGGAATCCATCTTCAATCTACGTCGTTTATCAGAAAAGATCCGTCTTTATTGACGTGCCTCTTTTTATGAGCTGTAGTCAGTACTTGACTAAGGGTGCATCACTTTACCTTAAGGTCTACGCATGCCACTGTGACACCAGATGCTATAATACATTTCTGTAGTCTGCCATCGACTTCACCATTATCTGTCAGCCCAGGAGTGTGTTGATACACTCTCCTCGTACAGTGTGAACCCAGTCCGGGTCCCCACGAAGGCCGGATGGGAGATAATACCCAACGCCATCTGTAAATCCGGCTACAGAGCTTGGCAAAGATGGCAGCTAGGCCTGTCAGCTTACCAGCGCATCCATTCATAAGGACAAATACTTTTTTGCCGCCTGTAGCTCTTGACTGCTTTTGAAAGTCGACTGCTTGACATCTGCTTGATGGGGTTCTGGGAGTTCTACTCCCAAGCCCGGCCCGAGGCCAGGCTTGACTTGTGAGAGCCTGGTCACCAGGCTGTTGCTTGGAACGGCCCGCAGGCCTACATATACCTGCTTGATGGGGTTCTGGGAGTTGTTCTACTCCCCAAGCCCGGCCCGAGGCCAGGCTTGACTTGTGAGAGCCTGGTCCACCAGGCTGTTGCTTGGAACGGCCGCAGGCCTACATATACCTGCTTGATGGGGTTCTGGGAGTTCTTCTACTCCCCAAGCCCGGCCCGAGGCCAGGCTTGACTTATGACAGCTTGATCCAAGCTGTCACTGCTCAAGATGCTAGAGAACAGCCTCACTGGGGTAGCTATAGTAACGGAGCGATAGTTATTTGTGTCAAGAATTGCAGGGGTCATGCGCCTGGTGACTCGTCAGGGGTTGAACAGCCCATGACCGCCGTGACCAGCATGGCCTTGGCGGCCCGGACGGTAACGCAGAGGACAGAGGTCTGGCGCCCGTAAGCGTATTAAGGATTTTCCCGATATTGTCACTCGCAGTTCTTGTGGGTTTATAGACGACTCGCTGACGTCAGAATTGGAGGTCTTAGAACTTTAACTACCTATTAACTAGGACAGAACCTATTTCAGTATATGTTCACCATCTCTATTTGCTCCATTTGTCCCCCTTCCCTGTCTTCCTCTCTCTCTCTCTCTCTCTCTCTCTCTCTCTCTCTCTCTCTCTCTCTCTCTCTCTCTCTCTCTCTCTCTCGCCTCACACACTGATCACTCTGTATCTCGACAGGAAATGACGAAGTCGTTGACCTTCTGGCGTGATGACTGCCAGGCCGCTGCCGCCTTGCTGCTGCATCTGGTGTAGCAGTTGCTGCTGCTGCTGCATCTGGTGTTGCAGCTGCTGCTGCTGCTGCATCTGGTGTAGCAGCTGCTGCTGCTGCTGCATCTGGTGTTGCAGCTGCTGCTGCTGCTGCTGTTCCTGTTGCTAATATTACTGTCATTCTGGCGATTTTGCTGTTGAAGATGCTGCTGCTGCAATTGTAGCTAGGATTCTTGAGTTACAAAGGTGCCAACTTTATAACTCAAGTTGCTCCTCTCCTTACAGAGGAAGAGAGGAACAGCTTACCTCCCCCCCTCTCAACCTTGAACGCCCTGCTGCTGCCTTGACTGACTCCATATCGCGTTGAAGAGATAAGCGCAGTGCCAAGAAATGTCAGATAACATTGCACTAAATACTTTACTGTGCAAGCAACACAAAAGATAGCAACGCAAACAAAAAAATAATCCTGTAGTTATGTTGTACTTGCCAGGGTTGGAAGATTTTGATATCAGGTATATGAACCTCTTTTTGACGTCTATCTGACGTCTTCTGATATCCTGTGGTTGCGTCTTGAGGGGGTTGTGGCATCTTCTGGCGTCTTCTGACGTCTTCTGACGTTTCTGGTCGTCTCTTTCTTTCGCGGCGAATCTATTGGTCACGTTTGGCGGCCTCTGGTGGTTTCTGCGGCTTCTGGCGGCCTCTGGCGGTCTCTGGCGGTTTCTGGCGGTCTCTGGCGGTCTCTGGCTGTTTCTGCCGGCCTCTGGTGGCCTCTGGTGGCCTCTGGTGGCCTTTGGCGGTCTCTGGCTGTCTCTGGCGGTCTCTGGCTGTCTCTGGCGGCCTCTGGCGGTCTCTGGCGGTCTCCGGCGGTCTCCGCGGTCTCTGGTAAACTCTGGGGGTCTCTGGCGGTCTTTGGCGGACTCTGGCGGTCTCTGGCGGTCTCTGGCGGTCTCTGCCGGCCTCTGGTGGTCTCTGGTGGCGTCTGGTGGTCTCTGGCGGTCTCTGGCGGTCTCTGGCGCTCTGTCGGTCTCTGTCGGTCTCTGTCGGTCTCTGTCGGTCTCTGTCGGTCTCTGTCGGTCTCTGTCGGTCTCTGGTGGCCTCTGGCTGTCTCTGGCGGCCTCTGGCGGCCTCTGGCGGCCTTTGGCGGTCTCTGGCGGTCTCTGGCGTCTCTGGCTGTCTCTGCTGGCCTCTGGCGGTCTCCGGCGGTCTCCGGTGGTCTCCGCAGTCTCCGGCGTTCTCTGATGGCCTCTGGGAGTCTCTGGTGGTCTTTGGCGGTCTCTGGCGGTGTCTGGCGGCCTGTGGCGGTCTCTAGCGGTCTTTGGGGGTCTGTGGCGGTCTGTGGCGGTCTGTGGCGGCCTCTGGCGGTCTCTGGCGGTCTCTGGCGGCCTCTGGCGGTTTCCGGCGGCCTCTGGCGGTCTCTGGCTGTTTCTGCCGGCCTCTGGTGGCCTCTGCCGTCTCTGGCGGCCTCTGGCGGTCTCTGGCGGCCTCTGGTGGCCTCTGGCTGCCTCTGGCGGTGTCTGGCGGCCTCTGACGGTCTCTGGCGGCCTCTGACGGTCTCTGGCGGTCTTTGGCGGCAGCCTGCTGGCGGTCTCTGGTGGTCTCTGGCGGCCTCTGACGGCCTCTGGCTGTCTCTGGCGGCCTCTACTGGTCTCTGACGGCCTCTGCTGGTCTCTGACGGCCTCTGGCTGCCTCTGGCTGCCTCTGGCTGCCTCTGGCGGCCTCTGGCGGCCTCTGGCGGTCCCTGGCGGTCCCTGGGGGCCTCTGGCGGCCTTTGGCGGCCTTGGCGGCTCTGGCGATCTCTGGTGGTCTCTGGTGGTCTCTGGCGGTCTCTGGCGGTCTCTGGCGGTCTCTGGCGGCCTCTGGCGGCCTCTGGCGGCCTCTGGCGGCCTCTGGCGGTCCCTGGGGGCCTCTGGCGGCCTTTGGCAGTCTCTGGCGGTCTTTGCGGGTCTCTGGCGGGCTCTGGCGGGCTCTGGCGGGCTCTGGCGGGCTCTGGCGGCCTCTGGCGGCCTCTGGCGGCCTCTGGCGGCCTCTGGCGGCCTCTGGCGGTCTCTGGCGGTCTCTGGCGGTCTCTGGTGGTCTCTGGTGGTCTCTGGCGGTCTCTGGCGGCCTCTGGCGTGCATAAACACCGTCGCAATTCATCTGCAGCCAATCAGAACGCCTCGTGAAGACTCGCCATTCAGTTCTGAACCATTCACGGACCGCCATCAGACCCTGTGGAGTCGCCGTGGACGGAGGGTATTAGATGTCTTATTATCTGGCATTATTCCACGAGTCTGGTGTCCATGGGTCTGCCTGCGTCACCCTAATGCTTACCTGGCACTAAATGTCCCACACCTGTGCCACCTGTGCCACCTTTGAGAGCTCTTGGCACTACCCCACTCACCTGGGCGGCCACTCACGCTGCCTTGGGACAAAGCCAAGCAGTATGTAAACTCAAGACAATTCAGGACAAGCCCTATTTTCACCCAATTACGTTCTACACCCTCTTGATATCTTCAGCCCTTCAAGACCACACCCCCCCCCCCGCACTGCAAACAGCAAGCCACAATAACCTACTTGAACATTTAGAAACCCAATCCACACACCTGAAATGTTTTCGTGATTAGATTTACACAGCAACGCTGACCACAACAGCTGGGTGGAACACCAGCTAGGGCTTACCTAGAGCAAGGTAAGAGTCAACTTCGAGGTGTTTTCGGGGCTTAGCATCCCCGCGGCCCGGTCGTCGACCAGGGCACTAGGATAACGTTAGTATTTTTGTATCTGATATTTGTCGTTATAAATATGTGTTGAACTTTCTGTTTACATGTGTAGACTGTTTCTCTTGTTTTGGTCTACATGTGTAGACTGTTTCTCTTGTCTTGGTTTACATGTGTAGACTGTTCCTCCTGTCTTGGTTTACACGTGTAGACTGTTTCTCTTGTCTTGGTTTACACGTGTAGACTGTTTCTCGTGTCTGGTTTACATGTGTAGACTGTTTCTCTTGTCTGGGTTTACATGTGTAGACTGTTTCTCTTGTCTTGGTTTACATGTGTAGACTGTTTCTCTTGTCTGGTTTACATGTGTAGACTGTTTCTCTTGTCTTGGTTTACATGTGTAGACTGTTTCTCCTGTCTTGGTTTACATGTGTAGACTGTTTCTCTTGTCTTGGTTTACATGTGTAGACTGTTTCTCCTGTCTTGGTTTACATGTGTAGACTGTTTCTCTGTCTTGGTTTACATGTGTAGACTGTTTCTCTTGTCTTGGTCTACATGTGTAGACTGTTTCTCCTGTCTGGTTTACATGTGTAGACTGTTTCTCTTGTCTTGGTTTACATGTGTAGACTGTTTCTCTGTCTTGGTTTACATGTGTAGACTGTTTCTCTTGTCTTGGTTTACATGTGTAGACTGTTTCTCTTGTCTTGGTTTACATGTGTAGACTGTTTCTCTTGTCTTGTTTACATGTGTAGACAGTTTCTCTTGTCTTGGTTTACATGTGTAGACTGTTTCTCTTGTCTGGTTTACATGTATAGACTGTTTCTCTTGTCTTGGTTTACATGTGTAGACTGTTTCTCTTGTCTGCTTTACATGTGTAGACTGTTTCTCTTGTCTTGGTTTACATGTGTAGACTGTTTCTCTTGTCTTGGTTTACATGTGTAGACTGTTTCTCTTGTCTTGGTTTACATGTGTAGACTGTTTCTCTTGTCTTGGTTTACATGTGTAGACTGTTTCTCTTTGTCTTGTTTACATGTGTAGACAGTTTCTCTTGTCTTGATTTACATGTGTAGACAGTTTCTCTGTCTTGATTTACATGTGTAGACTGTTTCTCTTGTCTGGTTTACATGTATAGACTGTTTCTCTTGTCTTGGTTTACATGTGTAGACTGTTTCTCTTGTCTGGTTTACATGTGTAGACTGTTTCTCTTGTCTTGGTCTACACGTGTAGACTGTTTCTCTTGTCTTGGTCTACACGTGTAGACTGTTTCTCGTGTCTTGGTCTACATATGTAGACTGTTTCTCTTGCCACACCTGCCAAGACCAAACCTACCACAGGTGTGTCCCCCCACACCAGCAACGTCTCAGTTATGTTTCACAACTCCAGTGACATTTCCTTCACTTCATTCACTTCCTTCCTACCTGGACTCTGGAAACGCCGAGTCTCAGCCAAATTCCAGGTACTCTACCTTGAGGTTACCTTGAGGTGCTTCCGGGGCTCAGCGTCCCCGCGGCCCGGTCGTCGACCAGGCCTCCTGGTTGCTGGACTGATCAACCAGGCTGTTAGACGCGGCTACTCTCACGAGGCCTGCTACACAGACCTGGAAGACCATGACAACACTTCATTCTTCACGTGTATTGCATTGTATTGCGTTGTATTATCTAAGTGAAATGTCTTGATCTGTGTTAACTGGTTCGTACATAACACTGACTGGTTCGTACATACATACACGAGTTGAGTGTATATCTACACCGGTGTATGATCCTCTGTATCATACAGACCTATACACAACAGCGGTAGGACAAAACGCAAGAGTTATATAATGTTCCAGGAAGCTACAGGAGCTGTAACGAGCATATGAATGATATATTTAAGTGGCATGATTTGCAAGCTCTCATAAAATTGCCACTTGCAACTAACCGGACATTTGACACTCATTTAACTGTCACTTACATGCAAGAGAATTTGACACTCATTTGACCGTCCAAGAGGACATGGAACACTCATTTGGCCGTCACATACAAGCAAGAGGACATGAAAACACACCTTTGACTGTCCATTACAAGCCAGAAGACTTGGAACTCTCATTTGACCGTCACTTACAAGCAAGAAGACATGGAAACACTCATTTGACCGTCACATACAAGCAGAGGACATGAAACACTCATTTGACCGTCCCTTTACAAGCAAGAGGACATGAAACACTCATTTGACCGTCACATACAAGCAAGAGGCCATGAAATACTCATTTGACTGTCCCTTACAAGCAAGAGGACATGGAACACTCATTTGACCGTCACATACAAGCAAGAGGACATGGAACACTCATTTGACCGTCACTTACAAGCAAGAGGACTTGGAACACTCATTTGACCGTCACATACAAGCAAGAGGACATGGAACACTCATTGAAGACCGTCACATACAAGCAGAGGACATGAAACACTCATTTGACCGTCCCTTACAAGCAAGAAGACATGGAACACTCATTTGACCGTCCACATACAAGCAAGAAGACATTGAACACTCATTTGACCGTCACTTACAAGCAAGAGGACATGAAACACTCATTTGACCGTCACTTACAAGCAAGAGGACATGAAACACTCATTTGACCGTCACATACAGCCAACTTGGAACTCTGATTTGACCGTCACATACAAGTAAGAGAAGCCGAGACAAAACAAAAGAATGGTGCTTGGACAGTGCGTTCTACACAGACAGGGTGAGAGAAACGCATTTTCTTCCTCAATATGACAATGTGACAAGGTAAGCATTGTCGGAGGCCGCTGCCCCCTGCTCAAGCTCAACATCCTCTGAAGCCGTTAGCATATCTTGACATTTACCTCGCCAGATAGTGAAGATGACAGGAGGAGGCGTTTGCCCCCCACCAGCGCCTTCTGCCCTCGTTCTGATATGTCATTGTAACGAACCAAAAGGTTATTTTCAAGTATTTACGGGCTCACCATAGCCCGTGCTACTTGAAAATGTGTTCCAGGTAATGAATCTTTAAACGACAACAGGTTTTACGATCGATAACGATTGTAATCGCCCGGTTCGCTGTGGCGTATGTAATCAAGATGTTTCCAACACTTGGTATTGATCAGACTAATAGTTGACCAGACACCACACACTAGAAGGTGAAGGGACGACGACGTTTCGGTCCGTCCTTGGACCATTCTCAAGTCGATTGTCTCCTGGCTTCCTGACTGATAAGACTATCATCCAGGAGGCTTGGTCAGAGACCGGGCCTTCTTTAAATATAATTAATATTATATAATTATAATTATAAATGATTGTATGATTTTATTTATAATCATGTACCTTATAATCTAATCAGTACAGTGTAATTTCTGAAGAGGTTACTAATCGCCTTGTTTGATTGCCATTGATATATGATTCCCTATAATTCGCTATATTCCCTGTAATTTTGTTTCCATAGCTTCCAGAAAACATTGAAAGATGAAAGAAATATATCCTGGAACTGAAGATATATATCGATATACCCCCCAATCAACCGAATATATGTATGAAAATTTACAATTTATCTAACACGGTGGTTTCAAAGGCGATTGAAAATGCAGTGGATTAGATTTTGGTGTTATTTTTTTTTCAGTTTTTCAGTATTATCGAAGCATCCTTTAGTTGTGGAGATTGGAGAGTGTGTTGGGATGTCCTCAGGTGTGAACTGATCAATACTGCTGGACAATATTATGCTCTGGAGGAGAGTGAGGCAGTGGGAGCATATTTATGTGTTCGGTTGGTGCCCCATCATACCTGCTTGTTCCCGCTCCCACAGCTGGTGGCCCAAGATGAGACGTCCCACTCCCACAGCTGGTGGCCCAAGATGAGACGNTAGTGCCCACCACAAGTATGGGGCATGGTGCCCACCACAAGTATGGGACATAGTACCCACCACAAGTATGGGGCATGGTGCCCACCACAAGTATGGGGCATGGTGCCCACCACAAGTATGGAACATAGTACCCACCACAAGTATGGAACATAGTACCCACCACAAGTATGGAACACAGTGCCCACCACAAGTATGGGGCATAGTACCCACCACAAGTATGGAACATAATACCCACCACAAGTATGGGGCATGGTACCCACCACAAGTATGGGCATGGTGCCCACCACAAGTATGGAACATAGTACCCACCACAAGTATGGAACATAGTACCCACCACAAGTATGGGGTATAGTGCCCACCACAAGTATGGAACACAGTGCCCACCACAAGTATGGAACACAGTGCCCACCACAAGTATGGAACACAGTACCCACCACAAGTATGGAACACAGTACCCACCACAAGTATGGAACACAGTGCCCACCACAAGTATGGAACACAGTACCCACCACAAGTATGGAACACAGTACCCACCACAAGTATGGAACATAGTACCCACCACAAGTATGGAACACAGTGCCCACCACAAGTATGGAACACAGTGCCCACCACAAGTATGGAACACAGTGCCCACCACAAGTATGGAACACAGTACCCACCACAAGTATGGAACATAGTACCCACCACAAGTATGGAGCATAGTACCCACCACAAGCATGGAACATAGTACCCACCACAAGTATGGAACATAGTGCCCACCACAAGTATGGAACATAGTACCCACCACAAGTATGGAACATAGTACCCACCACAAGTATGGAACATAGTGCCCACCACAAGTATGGAACATAGTACCCACCACAAGTATGGAACATAGTACCCACCACAAGTATGGAACATAGTACCCACCACAAGTATGGAACACAGTACCCACCACAAGTATGGAACATAGTACCCACCACAAGTATGGAGCATAGTACCCACCACAAGTATGGAACATAGTACCCACCACAAGTATGGAACACAGTACCCACCACAAGTATGGAACACAGTACCCACCACAAGTATGGAACATAGTACCCACCACAAGTATGGAACATAGTACCCACCACAAGTATGGAACACAGTACCCACCACAAGTATGGAACACAGTACCCACCACAAGTATGGAACATAGTACCCACCACAAGTATGGAACATAGTACCCACCACAAGTATGGAACACAGTACCCACCACAAGTATGGAACATAGTACCCACCACAAGTATGGAACATAGTGCCCTGCAGAAACAAAACGCGGAAGCACTTGATGGATAATCTTGCCTCTTTATATTACGGAGGCTGAGTGGTCTTCAGTACACACACTTTGTGGATATATTTAGACTCCCAAGTCTAAGCACCAAGTGCCCTGCTTTTACATGTCGTGGTGTAGTGGGCGTGTGGGTATGTGTCACCCAGTCACTGAAGAACTGGTGATACAGTTCTTTACCCTCGTTCCTAGTTCTATTCTAAAAATATGGGATACTACTGGCGATCATTGCGGTTACCTTCCGATGGTTCCGAGGATCAACATCCACGCGGCCCGATCCCCGACTAGGCTGATTAACCAGCAGCCTCCTAGTTGCTAGGCTGATTAACCAGGTTGTTGGACGCGGCTGCTCGCAGCCTGACGTATGTATCACAGCCTGGTTGATCACGTATCCTATGGAGGTGTTTATCATGTTCTCCCTTGAACACTGTGAGGGGTCGGCCAGTTATGTCCCTTATGTGTAGTGGAAGCGTGTTGAACAGTCTCGGGCCTCTGATGTTGATAGTTCTCTCTTGAACACTGTGAGGGGTCGGCCAGTTATGTCCCTTATGTGTAGTGGAAGCTTGTTGAACAGTCTCGGGCCTCTGATGTTGATAGTTCTCTCTTGAACACTGTGAGGGGTCGGCCAGTTATGTCCCTTATGTGTAGTGGAAGCGTGTTGAACAGTCTCGGGCCTCTGATGTTGATAGTTCTCTCTTGAACACTGTGAGGGGTCGGCCAGTTATGTCCCTTATGTGTAGTGGAAGCGTGTTGAACAGTCTCGGGCCTCTGATGTTGATAGTTCTCTCTCAGAGTACCTGTTGCACCTCTGCTCTTCAACGGGGGTATTCTGCATATCCTGCCATGCCTCCTGGTCTCATGTGATGTTATTTCTGGCAAACTTGACAGCAGTATACAAACTGTGGTCGGGGCGGAAGTACCTGAACTACAGACCAGTGCCCCTAACAAACGCTCCGTTAATATTGATGAAATAACAGATGATTTACAAGTATGTCTGGGTGAACTATATTCTGTTATGTTGCCAGAGAACAGTCGACAGTCTCTTGAACAAGAGGCGTCATAACACACAAGATCCAAGCAAGAATTAATGTTGTTGTTTTAGATTCAGTTACTGGGAACAAAAGTTCCAAATAGCACGGTCTATGGTGAGCCCGTAGTGAGTTCGAAAGCAAATAAATAGGACACAGAGTGTAACGCGAAGAGATGAAAGCTGTACCGCAGGAGCAGAGCTCAGTGATGGGCAGTACCCTAACAGTACACAGTGATAGGGACGACCTAACACTACCCCAGGGACACACACGCCCCTACACAACAAAGAACAGCGCGCCCCTACGCACCTAAGCAGCCAGGGGGCCGCCCACCCTCGCCCCCAATAAATAGCGCCGGTAGCCCCACATAAGGCCATATATTTAGGGGCGAGGCGTGGGTATTTTGGTGTTGGCGTGGCGCGCCCCTCGGTAGGCAGTGCCAGCAGGTGAGTGGCTACCTGGAGCACACACACGTGGGTACCCTCGCTACACCTGGTGACCACCTCGGGGACTGGGTAGTGTGGGGGATGGGAGGGAGTGGAGAGGGGAGATATGGGGGAGGGAGGGAGAGGGGGAGATATGGGGAGGGAGAGGGGAGAGAGAGATGAGAGAGGAGAGAGTATGAATGAGTGCAGACAGCAACAACAACAGGTAACAGCAAGCCTCCAAATGTACTCTGAGACTCGTGGGAAAAGTACAATTATACAGAGAGAGAAGAGGCCTATCCTTGGCCTCTTCTTGAGGCCAAGGATAGGCCTTGAGGCTATCCTTCAACCGTCGTACCTTGAAGTGACTCTGGGATAACATTCAGCTGCTCTCTCTTCGACGTAGGCACCATAGTCTGGTTGATCAGACACACCTCCAAGCAATGTATCAAGTTTTCCTTACAAAGCAAACTACAGAAGAACATGGCAATATTAACGTTCTTGGTATTGGGAGTTATTTGTTAGCGAACTTATTGTAACAGTATAACGAGTATAAGGGATTTGTGAGGCTGACACCAGGTATGTGAGAGTCTTTGAGATGTTCTGCACTGTATATAGACACCTTAATTGATGAATTCTTCGCTCCCATGAGGTGTAGACATCCCAACACTTGAGGAACATCCTTCTAAGAGCCTTGCTCTCCAAGGTCACCGCTAGATGGCTGCTTATTTCGGGTCTAGCGAGGCCTCGCTCGGGTCTATTGCTGGAGACCCATGAGCCATTGTTTGGGTTAGATAGGCAAGCTTGACACCGGCGCTGGCTACACAGACTAGGTGCCAGAAGAAGCCTCAAATTATTAATGTAACAATCTCCGTTAATGTCTGATAAAAGACCTTTTGTGCCCTCTGTAATCCTGCCTCCGGCGTCAACAATCAAAAACAGGCTGCGAGAGGTTTGCTGCCGGCAGACCACAGACTTCTACACGTTCTCACGAGGCCTACACGTTGTCCGGAAGCCTACACGTTGTCCGGAAGCCTACACATTCTCAAGATCAGTCTTGGCTGGTGACGAGGTGGAGTCAGAGTCAGTCACACTGGTCAGTTGAGGAGTACATCATTTCACTACATTTGTTCATGGAACCACAGTGGGTCATTCTAGGAGACGGTTCCAGGTTTCAACGCCCCCCCCCCTGGAGAGCTTGAAGGTTCCAAGGTAAACTGTTTACTGTTATATACACTCATACATCACCCAGTGCCGTAGCATTAGGAATATCTAGAGAAGGTTACAAGTGGCATTCAATAAATCTCTCTACTCTCGTCTCTCTCCTCTAGTGTTATTAGTCTCTTCTGTCTCATGGTATTTTCTCAGCTTTCCCCTTGTTCTCTTTCTCTAGTACTCCTTTAATTGGTCTCCCTCTCTAGTACTCCTTTAATTGGTCTCCCTCTCTAGTACTCCTTTAATTGGTCTCCCTCTCTAGTACTCCTTTAATAGGTCTCCCTCTCTAGTACTCCTTTAATTGGTCTCCCTCTCTAGTACTCCTTTAATTGGTCTCCCTCTCTAGTACTCCTTTAATTGGTCTCCCTCTCTAGTACTTCTTTAATTGGTCTCCCTCTCTAGTACTCCTTTAATTGGTCTCCCTCTCTAGTACTCCTTTAATAGGTCTCCCTCTATAGTACTCCTTTAATAGGTCTCCCTCTATAGTACTCCTTTAATAGGTCTCCCTCTATAGTACTCCTTTAATAGGTCTCCCTCTATAGTACTCCTTTAATAGGTCTCCCTCTCTAGTACTCCTTCAATTGGTCTCCCTCTCTAGTACTCCTTTAATTGGTCTCCCTCTCTAGTACTCCTTTAATTGGTCTCCCTCTCTAGTACTCCTTTAATTGGTCTCCCTCTCTAGTACTCCTTTAATTGGTCTCCCTCTCTAGTACTCCATTAATTGGTCTCCCTCTCTAGTACTCCTTTAATAGGTCTCCCTCTCTAGTACTCCTTTAATTGGTCTCCCTCTCTAGTACTCCTTTAATTGGTCTCCTCTCTAGTACTCCTTTAATTGGTCTCCCTCTCTAGTACTCCTTTAATTGGTCTCCCTCTCTAGTACTCCTTTAATGGTCTCCCTCTCTAGTACTCCTTTAATTGGTCTCCCTCTCTAGTACTCCTTTAATTGGTCTCCCTCTATAGTACTCCTTTAATAGGTCTCCCTCTCTAGTACTCCTTCAATTGGTCTCCCTCTCTAGTACTCCTTTAATTGGTCTCCCTCTATAGTACTCCTTTAATAGGTCTCCCTCTCTAGTACTCCTTCAATTGGTCTCCCTCTCTAGTACTCCTTTAATAGGTCTCCCTCTATAGTACTCCTTTAATTGGTCTCCCTCGATAGTACTTCTTAATTAGACCCAACTTGTGATGATGAGCTGTTAAGAACCCAAGTGATTGGAGAGTAACCAATCCTCAAGGTCGTTCAAGCTGCAGCCGTCCCCCGACCTATCCTCAGGCTATCTGGATGAGGATGGAGTATGAAAATGATCGAAATTATAAATAGATATAATCGCCATTTCACCCAAGGGAGTGTGTACATGGTTTGAAACCTGTCCTGCCTATGATTATCCCCAAACATCCATCAGTCACCCTGCAAAGTTTGGTGTGACTAGCCCCAGGCGTCTGTTCTCAGTCTCAGATGGATAGACAAATTTCTCTTTTATATAGATTAATATTTGAGAAAAGATCTTTTGAATATCTTTGTTAACTGAAGCTTGCTGCCCTAAGAGCCTTTCATCCCTCTCCATCTCCATCCCATCCTTTTCAACCCTGTCCTTCCTATCCCCTCCATGCTTCTCCTCTGGGCAGGTGTGGATGACAGGTGTAGCGAGGCGCGGACGCCCGACCACTCATCTCCTCAAAAGACTTTAACACACTTGTAAACAGACACAATTATTACAGGCTTGGTAAAGGCGAACCGCAAAATTGTTGAAAATGACTTGTGGGAGTAAGTGGCGTGGGAAATGTTCGCTATATCTAAGTTCCTTGGGTAGGGTGGTTACCTAACAGTGCTTCGCTAAGGGAGAGGCTCACGGAAAATAAGATCTAGCTCCAATCCACGCCACAGTATGCATAGATACCACCATACACAGTTTCAAATGTAGATATGATGAGCCCAGTAGGCTCAGGAATCTGTACACCAGTTGATTGACAGTTGAGAGGCGGGACCAAAGAGCCAAGCTCAACCCCCGCAAGGACAATAGGTGAGTACAGTGGAATCCCAGGGCCGTGGCTGAACGGACAGCACACTGGACGCGTGATCCTGTGGTCCCGGATTCGATCCCGGGCGCCCGGCGAGATACAATGGCAGAGTTTCTTTAACCTTAAAGCCCCTGTTACCTAGCAGTAAATAGGTACCTGGGAGTTAGTCAGCTGTCACGGGCTGCTTTCTGGGGTGTGTGGTGTGGGAGAAAAAAAAATAGTAGTTAGTAACAGTTGATTGACAGTTGAGAGGCGGGCGGAAAGAGCCAGAGCTCAACCCCCGAAAAGCACAACTAGGTATACAGTATTCACAGATACCGCCATAGAACTCGCAGATAACAAGTATCTGATATTGCAATGTGTGACACAAAATTGAAATACCATGCAAAAAGCATCCTAAAACAGTCAATGTTTGGGCTATAAATACCCCAAATAAACTAACGATATCTTTTTAAACCCCATTAACTGCTAATTCTGAATCAAATACAATCAAATAAAAATTACATTCATAAAATATTGGACATATACAACTGATTTAGTCGCCCCCAAACAAAAATAATATCAATCATTATCATTGTATTCAATAAGAAAAATATCAAGGTTATTTAAAGCACAATGTTGAATACATACAAAGTTCCGTTTAGACAACAGTACTGTTTTAATCACCGCTCCTGATTACTTTATAGAGGCCAGATGACCTGTGTCTCAAGATCTGGCGGTCAGACATTCCTCATTCCTTAACAAAGCCACAAGGGCCGTGACGAGGATTCGAACCTGCGTCCGAGAGGATCCCAGACGCTGCCTTAATCGACTGTGCTACGACATGGTCAAAAAAGAGTTGAAACCAGAAGTTCTACTAAACTTGGATCCTGTAGCCTCTCCGAGGCACAAACCAAATACACGCACGTTCGAATCCTCGTCACGGCCCTTGTGTTTTTGTTCATTGATGCATCACGCTATTGTGATTTCTGTGTACTCACCTAATTGTGCTTGCGGGGGTTGAGCTTTGGCTCTTTGGTCCCTGTGTGAAGTGTCCTCATTCCTCTTGAGGAATCTTGTGAAGGTGGTACTGTACAAAAATGTCCACTTATGCTAAGATGAGTTTAGTATATAATTCACTGTGTCGGGGGACAGGCAGCCAGTATATATATATATATATATATATATAATATATATATATATATATATATAATATACATATATATATATATATATATATATATATATATATATATATATATATCATATATATATATTATATATATATATATAATATATATAATATATATACACACACATGTTAGGCTTATATCGAGTATTGGGCAGCGCCACCCATCGTGTGAGTGAACCACCGCCATGGAAGAATGTATGGGGGGTATATTGGGAATACATAGGATGTGGAGGGAGAAGAGGAACAGAGTTTGAAGAGGGTCGACATGAATAGCCGTCACTTGATATCTTTCCTGTGCAGATAAGTCCTGCCTCACTCTCCTTCAGTATCCACTCTCCCTCACTCTCCTTCAGTGTTTTCCTCTCCCTCACCTCTGTCTTCCACCTCCCTCAATTAACACACCTCTTACGTCTAGTTCCCACCTTTTCAATGCTAAACTTCTTTGAGCTTATCTAGTTGTGCTTGCGGGGGTTGAGCTTCTGCTCTTTCTCCCCCTGCCGCTGGGGGCCAGGGATGAGGGGGGATGTATCCCTAGCCCCCAGCGAATGGATAGACCATTCATCGTAGTCTAATGGTTTACTATTCTTTGTAAAACTGAAGGTGAAATAAACGATTAGTTCCTACATCTTACATTCCCAGAGACTTGTCCTCATATCTCTGCTCCTGGTCCTCATATCTCTGCTCCTGGTCCTCATATCTCTGCTCCTGGTCCTCATATCTCTGCTCCTGGTCCTCATATCTCTGCTCCTGGTCCTCATATCTCTGCTCCTGGTCTTCATATCTCTGCTCCTGGTCCTCATATCCCTACCACGTGGCATAAAACTTTCTCGTGATTACCGTAACTCACACCTCACACGAGTAAAGATTTCGGTAATAACACAATACGTCTCCACGTGTCTTGGAGCATAGGGCCCCTTCAGTTGTATGGGAACAGGGCCCTACAGCGTATGGGAACAGGGCCCCTCCAGCGTATGGGAACAGTGCCCTACAGCGTATGGGAACAGGGACCTACCGCGTATGGGAACAGGGCCCTCCAGCGTATGGGAACAGGGCCCTCCAGCGTATGGGAACAGGGACCTACAGCGTATGGGAACAGGGACCTACCGCGTATGGGAACAGGGCCCTCCAGCGTATGGGAACAGGGCCCTCTAGTGTATGGGAACAGGGCCCTCCAGCGTATGGGAACAGGGAACTCTAGTGTATGGGGACAGGAACCTCCAGTGTATGGGGACAGGACCCTCTAGTGTATGGGGACAGGACCCTCTAGTGTATGGGGACAGGACCCTCCAGTGTATGGGGACAGGACCCTCTAGTGTATGGGAACAGTGCCCTACCGCGTATGGGGACAGGACCCTCTAGTGTATGGGGACAGGACCCTCTAGTGTATGGGAACAGGGCCCTACCGCGTATGGGGACAGGACCCTCTAGTGTATGGGGACAGGAACCTCCAGTGTATGGGGACAGGACCCTCTAGTGTATGGGAACAGGGCCCTACCGCGTATGGGGACAGGACCCTCCAGTGTATGGGGACAGGAACCTCCAGTGTATGGGGACAGGACCCTCTAGTGTATGGGGACAGGAACCTCCAGTGTATGGGGACAGGACCCTCTAGTGTATGGGAACAGGGCCCTACCGCGTATGGGGACAGGACCCTCCAGTGTATGGGGACAGGAACCTCCAGTGTATGGGGACAGGGCCCTACCGCGTATGGGAACAGGACCCTCCAGTGTATGGGGACAGGACCCTCTAGTGTATGGGAACAGGACCCTCCAGTGTATGGGGACAGGACCCTCTAGTGTATGGGAACAGGACCCTCCAGTGTATGGGGACAGGAACCTCCAGTGTATGGGGACAGGGCCCTACCGCGTATGGGAACAGGACCCTCCAGTGTATGGGGACAGGACCCTCTAGTGTATGGGAACAGGACCCTCCAGTGTATGGGGACAGGAACCTCCAGTGTATGGGGACAGGGCCCTACCGCGTATGGGAACAGGACCCTCCAGTGTATGGGGACAGGACCCTCTAGTGTATGGGGACAGGACCCTCTAGTGTATGGGAACAGGGCCCTCCAGTGTATGGGGACAGGGCCCCTGTTCCCATAAAGCTTTCTGAGGCAAATGAGATCGGATTTCCAGCAGTGATCGCTGACCTGCAGCACAGGACGGCCGGCCGCTACTCTGATGGAGCCGCTGACTGCAGCAACATCGACCCAAGCCGGTAAAGGTGTCAGGTGTATCGTGCGGCGGACACACTCAACTGAGAACGCCCTCTAGCTGCTAACTGAACCTGCCTGTTTCCTCCTAAGCGAGACTACCAGAGAGTGGACCAGTCTCGGGGACTGTTTATGGATGAACACACACACACTCTTAGGGCTCCGGGGGCTTTCCACTCTTAGGGCTCCGGGGGGCTTTCCTGATGTACCGGAATCCATCTTCAATCTACGTCGTTTATCAGAAAATATCCGTCTTATTGACGTGCCTCTTTTTATGAGCTGCAGTCAGCACTTGACTAAGGGTGCATCACTTTACCTTAAGGTCTACGCATGCCAATGTGACACCAGATGCTATAATGCATTTCTGTAGTCTGCCATCGACCTCACCATTATCTGTCAGCCCAGGAGTGTGTTGATACACTCTCCTCGTACAGTGTGAACCCAGCTCCGGGTCCCCCTCGAAGGCCGGATGGTAGACAGTACCCAACGCCATCTGTAAATCCGGCTACAGAGCTTGGCAAAGATGGCAGCTAGGCCTGTCAGCTTACCAGCCCATCCATTCATAAGGACAAATACTTTTTTGCCGCCTGTAGCTCTTGACTGCTTTTGAAAGTCGACTGCTTGACATCTGCTTGATGGGGTTCTGGGAGTTCTTCTACTCCCCAAGCCCGGCCCGAGGCCAGGCTTGACTTGTGAGAGCCTGGTCCACCAGGCTGTTGCTTGGAACGGCCCGCAGGCCCACATATACCTGCTTGATGGGGTTCTGGGAGTTCTTCTACTCCCCAAGCCCGGCCCGAGGCCAGGCTTGACTTATGACAGCTTGATCCAAGCTGTCACTGCTCAAGATGCTAGAGAACAGCCTCACTGGGGTAGCTATAGTAACGGAGCGATAGTTATTTGTGTCAAGAATTGCAGGGGTCATGCGCCTGGTGACTCGTCAGGGGTTGAACAGCTCCATGACCGCCGTGACCAGCATGGCCTTGGCGGCCCGGACGGTAACGCAGAGGACAGAGGTCTGGCGCCCGTAAGCGTATTAAGGATTTTCCCGATATTGTCACTCGCAGTTCTTGTGGGTTTATAGACGACTCGCTTGACGTCAGAATTGGAGGTCTTAGAACTTTAACTACCTATTAACTAGGACACAACCTATTTCAGTATATGTTTCACCATCTCTATTTGCTCCATTTGTCCCCCTTCCATGTCTTCCTCTCTCTCTCTCTCTCTCTCTCTCTCTCTCTCTCTCTCTCTCGCCTCACACACCTGATCACTCTGTATCTCGACAGGAAATGACGAAGTCGTTGACCTTCTGGCGTGATGACTGCCAGGCCGCTGCCGCCTTGCTGCTGCATCTGGTGTAGCAGCTGCTGCTGCTGCTGCATCTGGTGTAGCAGCTGCTGCTGCTGCTGCTGCTGCTGCTGCTGCATCTGGTGTTGCAGCTGCTGCTGCTGCTGCATCTGGTGTTGCAGCTGCTGCTGCTGCTGCATCTGGTGTTGCAGCTGCTGCTGCTGCTGCATCTGGTGTTGCAGCTGCTGCTGCTGCTGCATCTGGTGTTGCAGCTGCTGCTGCTGCTGCATCTGGTGTTGCAGCTGCTGCTGCTGCTGCATCTGGTGTTGCAGCTGCTGGTGCTGCTGCTGTTCCTGTTGCTAATATTACTGTCATTCTGGCGATTTTGCTGTTGAAGATGCTGCTGCTGCAATTGTAGCTAGGATTCTTGAGTTACAAAGGAGCAAACTTTATAACTCAAGTTGTTCCTCTCCTTACAGAGGAAGAGAGGAACAGCTTACCCCCCCCTCCCCCCCTCCCAACCTTGAACGCCTGCTGCTGCTACCTTGACTGACTCCATATCGCGTTGAAGAGATAAGCGCAGTGCCAAGAAATGTCAGATAACATTGCACTAAATACTTTACTGTGCAAGCAACACAAAAGATAGCAACGCAAACAAAAAAATAATCCTGTAGTTATGTTTGTACTTGCCAGGGTTGGAGGATTTTGATATCAGGTATATGAACCTCTTTTGACGTCTATCTGACGTCTTCTGATATCCTGTGGTTGCGTCTTGAGGGGGTTGTGGCATCTTCTGGCGTCTTCTGACGTCTTCTGACGTTTTCTGGTCGTCTCTATTGGTCACGTTTGGCGGCCTCTGGTGGTTTCTGGCGGCTTCTGGCGGCCTCTGGCGGTCTCTGGCGGTCTCTGGCGGTCTCTGGCTGTTTCTGCCGCCTCTGGTGGCCTCTGGTGGCCTTTGGCGGTCTCTGGCTGTCTCTGGCTGTCTCTGGCGGCCTCTGGCGGTCTCTGGCGGTCTCCGGCGGTCTCCGCGGTCTCTGGTAAACTCTGGGGGTCTCTGGCGGTCTTTGCGGACTCTGGCGGACTCTGGCGGTCTCTGGCGGTCTCTGCCGGCCTCTGGTGGTCTCTGGCGCTCTGTCGGTCTCTGTCGGTCTCTGTCGGTCTCTGTCGGNCCTCTCTTACTATTTTTTCCCACTCATTTTTGCCCTCATTCTTTTCCTTCGTCGGGGGAAGGCAGGGACGGGATGCGCAGATCTGCGGCGTCAAAGTCGCACTTCAGTTCGAGCGGAGAGCTGGTCGTCACTCAAGTTCGTACTGAAGCCAGAATTATGCAGATATGAAGGGCGAGGTGATGCTCCAAGCGCGAATTTGGCTCAGTTCACACACACACACACACACTTTTTCAAGATCAATATCCTTCCCAAAGCCTTGGGACCTTAAGTGAAATAAGGAAACATGTTATAGATTTTCCTCAGAGAGAGAGAGAGAGAGAGGCGAGCCCAGGGTCTGAAGCACGACCCAGGGGGTGTGGAGGCCAACTCACACCGCCACCAGGCGTGTTGCTATGGCGAAACTCTAGGTATTTTTAGCTTGGCTTGCAACGTTATACCTCTGCCTAGACAACTATACGGACTCCGGGCAGAATTTCAGTCTAACCTGCGTCACCTTGTGCCACCCCTGCGGCTCTCTGGAGCCCTTCACCCCCTGGGGGACACAGGTGGCAAGAGCCCCTTGCAAGTGCAACAGCTAAACATTTACCTGGGCATCAGAATGTGCAGTTATGAATGCTCAGAAGCATTTATCTGTGAACATTTTCACATGTCGAAATACATGTGAAGATGTTTGTTCACTCACAGCTCTCTGACATACTAAAGGAAACTTAGCTTAACTACCAAACATACGCATGGGGCTTACCAGACCTATCCTGACCTAACCTAACCTTACTTGACCTATCCTAACCTAACCTTACTTGACCTAACCTAACCTAACCTTACTTGACCTTTCCTAACCTAACCTTACTTGACCTATCCTAACCTGACCTGACCTTATCGCTACAGTTAGATTATAATATTTTTGGTTAAGAATAGTATAGCAGAGGTATTGCTACACTGGGTCAAGGTGACAGCCGTGCTTGCTAGGCTCTCGTGTTCCAGCAGACTATTGTGGGTTGCATGTGGTCCAAATACAACAGTGAGTTATACATGTTTCATACATAACTTAGAATACATTAGCCGGTTACATACGGGTCCTAAGAAATGTTTGGACATACCTAATGGATGATAAATAGCATTTTAGGTAAGAAATAATATATTTTCTATAATAATATGACTCAAAATGTGTTTACAGAGTACTAACCAATCAGGGAAGAGTCGCCAAATTTCTGAACGAGCAGATGTGCTGGCTGCTGAAGGCGCAGAAGGAGACCTTATTGAATACTTCATACCCAAGACTCTACTACAAATTAGAGGTATTGTCAGGCAACATCACCGTGACAAGGTAACTGAGGAAAGGAGGATAGAAGCACAAACCAGTGAATCTGTACGATGGTACAACATGGTTGCAGCTGGCAATCCCAATCATTATGGACGAAGAGGAGGAGGACGAGGGAGAGAATCAGTAATAGCGAGAATCCGTCTTGGATACAAATTTCCATGGAGATTCGGAATGGAAGCAACAGTTGAGCAGCGGAGTTGCAGAATCTGTGGTGAGAGTGACGGACACCGCCTTGACCACTATCTACGTGAATGTGAACACCTGAGAGACATTAGAAATATGTGTAGAATAATAAACCCCCACATTGTTTGAGTTCGGAAAACACTATTTGTCAAATATTGATACTGTTCTTAAAAGATTTCCCTATTTTGCACCCGCAAGATAACGTAAGATTTTAAGGGTTGACAAATATTAATCTTCCTGTTTGAGGAGCTGTTCACTTGAGACAGTTCAACAAGTCCCAGCTGTGTCTGGGTACAAGCGACAGGATGAACAACCCAGCGGGTTTTCTTCCTATTGGGGAGTGTTGTACATGCTGCTATGGCGGTGTGTTCACTCACAGGATCAGTGACGCTGTCCAATACTGTCACTATGGCGGTGTGTTCACTCACAGGATGAGTGGCGCTGCCCAATAAACTCCCTCCTCGGGGCAAAATTAAAAAAAATCTACGAGATTTTGTATTATGTTATATATATATATATATATATATATATAATCTCTGTCTTTCTCGTTCGTTAATACACAGAGTGAACATTACTGAAACTCAAATGCCAATCTACAAACGACTCTAACACTAAACCCAGTGATTCTAATCCTTCCCTCAGCTGTAGATCCCGGGGCTAATGGCATCTAATCCTTCCTTTGCCACAGGATAAGCCTTCCAATCCCTCTCATCACCGCTTTTAATTACTAGTTTTGATTGCCAGTACATAAATGGTGTTTAATATGAAGGATTTGAACTGCCGTTTCCTTTCAAGTTTCTTTCACCCTGATGGCCCTGTTATCTAGCAGTAAATAGGTACCTGGGAGTTAGTCAGCTGTCACGGGCTGCTTCCCGGGGGTGGAGGCCTGGTCGAGGACCGGGCCGCGGGGACACTAAGCCCCGAAATCATCTCAAGATAACCTGAGCTTTGCTGTACTGTTTCTTGGGTACTGTGTAGATACTACGTATCACTGCTACTGTGAATGTTGGTTAGGTTAGGTTACTCTACCATGCTTACTGTGTATCACAACTGCTCTTTCATGGTTACCATGCTTCACACTTATTCTGAATCATCGTTACTGTTTGGGGCAAAGTTGAACTGTTCTACGTGATCCACTAGTCTGTTATGTCTCATGGTAGCCCTCTTCCACCAGTCAGGTAGTTCTCCAATACATAGAGAATAATTAAATAGTATAGCAAAAACACTACACATTCCTTCAGTTGCTTTATTTTCTAATTCAAGACACGGTTCATATAGTTGTTTCTTTAGTTCTTTATTCTTTCAGTTGTTCGTTGTTCTTTCTTTTGATATTCTTTCAGTTATTTTCTTCATTTTTCTCTGTCATTTCAGTGAGGCTTTTCTATGGAACTTCCAATTCGATTTTGGGGACAAGTGGTTATCTTGAGGTTATCTTGAGATGATTTCGGGGCTTTTAGTGTCCCCGCGGCCCGGTCCTCGACCAGGCCTCCACCCCCAGGAAGCAGCCCGTGACAGCTGACTAACACCCAGGTACCTATTTTACTGCTTGGTAACAGGGGCATAGGGCGAAAGAAACTCTGCCCATTGTTTCTCGCCGGCGCCTGGGATCGAACCCAGGACCACAGGATCACAAGTCCAGCGTGCTGTCCGCTCGGCCGGCCGGCTCCCTTAGGTTCCAACTTAAATACTTCCTGGACGTCATTAAATTCCTCACACACTTCTTTATCACTCTCTGTGTGTGTCCTCCCTCTCTCTCTCGTTCAGTCTGACTACTTATTCACAGTCATCTTCCTCCTGAAGTAGCTGTGGAACCGTTTTGGCTAGGATAAAGCCTTGAATGCTATCATTCTCGTCCACTGTCTCTGCCACTCAGGTTATCTATTATCATTATTTGAAGGGTCAGAGGCGGAAGCAAAGAGCTGAAGCTCAACCCCAGTAAGGACAACTATTTATTTACAATTAGGAGAGTGCTAATTGCGACTCACCCTCCCCCCCCCACAGAAAGCCTGCCCCTGTGACGTCATCGGTGACGTCATGATGTAATCTATCGATCAGCTAGTTCATGCCAGAAGGCTCTTGTTGGCGGGCGCTCTTGTTGGCGGGGGCTCTTGTTGGCGGGGGCTCTTGTTGGCGGGGCTCTTGTTGGCGGGGACTCTTGTTGGCGGGGGCTCTTGTTGGCGGGGGCTCTTGTTGGCGGTGGCTCTTGTTGGCGGGGCTCTTGTTGGCGGGGGCTCTTGTTGGCGGGGACTCTTGTTGGCGGGGACTCTTGTTGGCGGGGACTCTTGTTGGCGGGGGCTCTTGTTGGCGGGGGCTCTTGTTGGCGGGGGCTCTTGTTGGCGGGGACTCTTGTTGGCGGGGACTCTTGTTGGCGGGGACTCTTGTTGGCGGGGACTCTTGTTGGCGGGGACTCTTGTTGGCGGGGACTCTTGTTGGCGGGGGCTCTTGTTGGCGGGGGCTCTTGTTGGCGGGGGCTCTTGTTGGCGGGGGCTCTTGTTGGCGGGGGCTCTTGTTGGCGGGGACTCTTGTTGGCGGGGGCTCTTGTTGGCGGGGGCTCTTGTTGGCGGGGCTCTTGTTGGCGGGGCTCTTGCTGGGGGGCTCTTGTTGGCGGGACTTGTTGGCGGGGCTCTTGTTGGCGGGGCTCTTATTGGTGGGACTCTTGTTGGCGGGGCTCTTGTTGGCGGGGCTTTGTTGGCGGGGACTCTTGTTGGCGGGGCTCTTGTTGGCGGGGACTCTTGTTGGCGGGGCTCTTGTTGGCGGGGACTCTTGTTGGCGGGGGCTCTTGTTGGCGGGGGCTCTTGTTGGCGGGGGCTTTTGTTGGCGGGGCTCTTGTTGACGGGGGCTCTTGTTGGCGGGGACTCTTGTTGGCGGGGCTCTTGTTGGCGGGGCTCTTGTTGGCGGGGGCTCTTGTTGTCGAGGACTCTTGTTGGCGGGGCTCTTGTTGGCGGGGCTCTTGTTGGCGGGGACTCTTGTTGGCGGGGACTCTTGTTGGCGGGGACTCTTGTTGGCGGGGGCTCTTGTTGGCGGGGCTCTTGTTGGCGGGGCTCTTGTTGGCGGGGCTCTTGTTGGCGGGGCTCTTGTTGGCGGGGCTCTTGTTGGCGGGGGCTCTTGTTGGCGGGGCTCTTGTTGGCGGGGCTCTTGTTGGCGGGGCTCTTGTTGGCGGGCTCTTGTTGGCGGGGGCTCTTGTTGGCGGGGCTCTTGTTTGGCGGGGACTCTTGTTGGCGGGGACTCTTGTTGGCGGGGACTCTTGTTGGCGGGACCCCGCGTGATGCAAAGCCGAGTGCTGTACCACTGTACCACCACATTACAAATTGTCTATTAGAATTTCTTTGCACAGGTCATCCGATGCCGAGGAGGAAGTCAGGAAGTCTGGGACTGCAATTTGGGTGGCAGTGTGGGCGCTGCTGTCCTGCTGTGAGCTGCTGTGCTGTTGCTGTGTTGCTGCTGCGCTGCTGTGTTGCTGTGAGCTGCTGCTGAGCTGCAGTGAGCTGCTGCTGTGCTGCTGGAGGACAGGGGTAGATCCCACTATGCTGTCACCAGTGTTTCATCGGACGATGTTGCTGTTGTAGGATGATTAGGTTGTGGGCAGGAACTGGAGTACCAAACGTCCACTGGTTTCCTTAGTTTATTATAAAAATATATATATCTGTACACCAGGCCAGGGGCTAGCTAGTGTGTGTAAGGGAGCGCGTGTGGACGCTCCAATGCCCAGGGTGTGTCTGACCGTCTGAGCTCTGTGGGTAGGGCAGGTTGCATTAAATTGTGACACGTGTGATACTTATATTGTTAGCTAAGAGGGTATAGGTCACCCTAAGGTCATGGTGCTAAAGGCGTCAACACTGACCATAAACAGCCTGCACACAGCCTGCCATCACATGTCCTCCATCACCAACAGCTGCATAAACAGTGGCCATACACACACACCGCAACTGTATGGCCCATAACACACTAAGCCAAGCCTGGCCATACACCACAGCCTGATCACAGCGGCTACCACACCGCCTCACACCAAGCCTGCCATCCACACCTGGACAAACGCCTGCCTACAACAGCCTGCTACCACGCGTCCAACAGCCTGACCATACACACACAGCCTGGCCATCCAACGCCTACACACACAGCCTGGCCATACACACACACAGCTGGCCATACACAGACACGTAGCCTGGCCATACACACACACAGCCTGGCCATACACACACACAGCCTGGCCATACACACACACAGCTGCCAACACTACACGAGCCTGGCCATACACACACATAGCCTGGCTATACACACACACAGCCTGGCTATACACACACACTGTAACTTCTCAAAAGGTGAATGAGCTGTCAGTGCCAGACTGAGCTGAGAGCGGCACCTGCTGGCACTCTACACAGGTGTGGCACTCTGGCTCTCTGCCGCTAACTCCTCCCTCCTCTCTCTCTCTCTCTCTCTCTCTCCTTCCCTCTTCCCTCCCTCTCTCAACTCAGTCTCTCCCCCCCTATCTTTTCCTTTCTACCGTTCCTTCTCCAGTTATAATATTATTTTCCTCTCTCCTCTTTTCCAACTTCTCTTCTCAGCCTCTCACCTATCTCCTCACCTCTCATTATGCTCCTTCTCTCCTTCTCCCCACTCTCTCTCACTTCTATCTTTCTTCTTCTCTCCTTATCTCTCTGTCTCTCAGAAAAATGTTATATTTTGATTTTTGGAAACTACTAAATAACTCTACGGTAAACACCATCTCATTTTCAGACTTGACTTCATGGCAATCGAAGTCATGAAGTCATATGGAGGTCACATAGATGCTGATATTTCTTAAGCTGTGGCACTAGGACCGTTTTCAAGTGCCCAGTAACTGGCTTACCAGTTACCAGGAGCCGGTGGTTCAGCGGACAGAACACTGGACACGTGATCCTGTGGTCCCGGGTTCGATCCCGGGCGCCGGCGAGAAACAATGGGCAGAGTTTCTTTCACCTGATGCCCCTGTTACCTAGCAGTAAAGTACTAACTAACCTGGAGTTAGTCAGTGTCACGGGCTGCTTCCTGGGGGTAGGCCTGGTCGAGGGACCGGGCCGCGGGGACACTAAGCCCCGAATCATCTCAAGATAACCACCATTCGTGAACCATCTGAGACAGTAGGACGAGAATAGGCCCAAGTGTCTGGTAAACTACCGTATTGTCCTTAGCAGATAACACTAAGATTTCATGCGAGTAGACAACGTAGAGGACACGCGTAATAGATTCACGAAGTAGTTACGCAAGCACTTACGAACCTGTCATCTTTTCTCAATCTTTGCCAGCTTTGTTTACAAATATTAAACAGTTAATGAGCTGTTTATAAACAAAACACAGTTGATTGGGAAGTTTCATGCTTGTAAACTG
>WNGS01111181.1:9304817-9327166 GCA_020271785.1 Procambarus virginalis | reverse complement strand
AGAGAAGTGGAGTATACCTCTCAGTGGTATATCGACTTGATACACCTTAGTCTCCCTACATCCTAGCCTCCCTACACCCTGGTCTCCCTACACCCTGGTCTACCTACACCCTGGTCTACCTACACCCTGGTCTACCTACACCCTGGTCTACCTACACCCTGGTCTCCCTACACCCTGGTCTCCCTACACCCTGGTCTCCCTACACCCTGGTCTACCTACACCCTGGTCTCCCTACACCCTGGTCTCCCTACACCCTGGTCTACCTACACCCTGGTCTACCTACACCCTGGTCTACCTACACCCTGGTCTCCCTACACCCTGGTCTACCTACACCCTGGTCTCCCTACACCCTGGTCTCCCTACACCCTGGTCTCCCTACACCCTGGTCTACCTACACCCTGGTCTACCTACACCCTGGTCTACCTACACCCTGGTCTCCCTACACCCTGGTCTACCTACACCCTGGTCTCCCTACACCCTGGTCTACCTACACCCTGGTCTCCCTACACCCTGGTCTACCTACACCCTGGTCTCCCTACACCCTGGTCTCCCTACACCCTGGTCTACCTACACCCTGGTCTACCTACACCCTGGTCTCCCTACACCCTGGTCTACCTACACCCTGGTCTACCTACACCCTGGTCTACCTACACCCTGGTCTACCTACACCCTGGTCTACCTACACCCTGGTCTACCTACACCCTGGTCTCCCTACACCCTGGTCTACCTACACCCTGGTCTCCCTACACCCTGGTCTACCTACACCCTGGTCTCCCTACACCCTGGTCTACCTACACCCTGGTCTCCCTACACCCTGGTCTCCCTACACCCTGGTCTCCCTACACCCTGGTCTACCTACACCCTGGTCTCCCTACACCCTGGTCTACCTACACCCTGGTCTCCCTACACCCTGGTCTCCCTACACCCTGGTCTACCTACACCCTGGTCTCCCTACACCCTGGTCTACCTACACCCTGGTCTCCCTACACCCTGGTCTACCTACACCCTGGTCTACCTACACCCTGGTCTACCTACACCCTGGTCTCCCTACACCCTGGTCTACCTACACCCTGGTCTACCTACACCCTGGTCTACCTACACCCTGGTCTCCCTACACCCTGGTCTACCTACACCCTGGTCTCCCTACACCCTGGTCTACCTACACCCTGGTCTACCTACACCCTGGTCTACCTACACCCTGGTCTCCCTACACCCTGGTCTACCTACACCCTGGTCTCCCTACACCCTGGTCTACCTACACCCTAGCCTCGCCCAGCATCACCACTGATGTCCTCTTATTGAGACAATCATCTGAGGCTGCCAATGGACAAACACAGCATCTTTGCATCTGTCTTGAGACATCAAAACAAGTTCTTTATCAAAATCGAAAAACAGTTTACATGTCGAGACATTCAGTGCCATGCAAGTTTTTACCTAGTTGCATCAATTACTAACTGACTAGTGCTTGTAAACTGCAAGATGTTAAAGATGGATTCAATTGTGGGTGCTCTGGTATCCCTGTAAACCTGAGTATCCTTCTGCCAGGTCCTTTTGCTAAGTCTTGTGGTGGGGATGGCAGCAGTGGGAGCTTTGTGGTGGGGGTGGATGGCAGGTGGACAGCAGCCAAGAGAGGTCTGGATGGGGGTCAGGTGTCCAGGAGAGAGAGAGAGAGAGAGAGAGAGAGAGAGAGAGAGAGAGAGAGAGAGAGAGAGCGTAGGGGGAGAGCAGATCTGGCAACCAGGTATTCAGTACCTGGAAGGTTGCCATACCTACGGTGCCTTGAATGGCCTCCTGGAATTCAGCCATGTATTTCGGGTGTCTTAAATGGTGTCAGGTTCACTCTGGTTAAAGCAATAGGATGTGGATTTGTCCTGGAACGCTGTAAAAGGCGTCTACGTTTCCTTCAGTGAGGTGCTGGGATCTGGAAGACCCAAGGACGCTGCAATGAAAAAGTACCTCTTGCAAGGTGAGCTGCAGAGAGTTGACTGGAATACACAAGAGTTTTGCAACATTTTCTTCGCCATCTGAGGCAGAGCTGAAGGATGCTTCAGAAGCAGAGGCATATGAAGCAGAGCTGAAGGACGCTTCAGAAGCAGAGGCATATGAAGCAGAGCTGAAGGACGCTTCAGAAGCTGAGGCATATGAAGCAGAGCTGAAGGACGCTTCAGAAGCTGAGGCATATGAAGCAGAGCTGAAGGATGCTTCAGAAGCAGAGGCATATGAAGCAGAGCTGAAGGATGCTTCAGAAGCACAGGCATATGAAGCAGAGCTGAAGGATGCTTCAGAAGCAGAGGCATATGAAGCAGAGCTGAAGGATGCTTCAGAAGCACAGGCATATGAAGCGCTGAAGGATGCTTCAGAAGCACAGGCATATGAAGCAGAGCTGAAGGATGCTTCAGAAGCACAGGCATATGAAGCAGAGCTGAAGGACGCTTCAGAAGCTGAGGCATATGAAGCAAAGCTGAAGGACGCTTCAGAAGCAGAGGCATATGAAGCAAAGCTGAAGGACGCTTCAGAAGCAGAGGCATATAAAGCAGAGCTGAAGGATGCTTCAGAAGCAGAGGCATCTGAAGCAGAGCTGAATGATGCTTCAGAAGCACAGGCATATGAAGCAGAGCTGAAGGATGCTTCAGAAGCAGAGGCATCTGAAGCAGAGCTGAAGGATGCTTCAGAAGCAGAGGCATCTGAAGCAGAGCTGAAGATGGCATAATAACAATTCAATAAATGAAACTACAGTTGGCCATACACACACATGCATGTAAGGAGGCGTCCCAGAACACCTGTTGGCCAGTACAACACAGGTGTTGATCTTGGGAGGCTCCGCGCTCTCTACACCCACACTATGCTCCTGCATGATGCTCTCTACACCCACACTATGCTTATGCATGATGCTCTCTACACCCACACTATGCCCCTGCATGATGCCCTCTACACCCACACTATGCCCCCTGCATGATGCCCCTCTACACCCACACTATGCCCCTGCATGATGCCCTCTACACCCACACTATGCTCCTGCATCATGGTCGATCCTTGGCTTTATTGAGGCGGGAAGATCAGCCTCTCTGGCACTTGCATTTGACCGTCTCTAGGGGCCAGAATTACGAAGCAGTTACGCAAGCACTTGCGAACGTGTACATCTTTCCTCAATCTTTGACGGCTTTGTTTACATTTATTAAACAGTTTACAAGCATGAAAACTTGCCAATCAACTGTTGTTATTGTTATAAACATCCTCCTGGTGCTTCGGAGCTCATTAACTGTTTAATAATTGGAAACAGAGCCGCCAAAGATTGAAAAAAGATGAACAGGTTCGTAAGTGCTTGCGTAACTGCTTCGTGAATCTTGCCCATTCTTGTATTCCATTGTGAATAGCTGTAAGTTTTCTAGGCGACGTTGGAACTGGTTGGGCAATAGAGGGGGAAGGTTGCCTCTAGGTTTTCTCAGACTTTTTCTTTTTTTATTATTTCATGTCCAACTAGGTCGTTTGGGTAACTTGTACTCACCCGATTGTGCTTGCGGGGGTTGAGCTCTGGCTCTTTGGTCCCGCCTCTCAACCGTCAATCAACAGGTGGGGTTGTGGGGCGCTACAGATTCCAGCTGATGGTATACCATTGTTCTGACCCATTCATAATGTTCATTTGAACTGTACATCCCTAGACTGTACATCCCTAGACTGTACATCCCTAGACTGTACATCCCTAGACTGTACATCCCTAGACTGTACATCCCTAATCCATACAGATACCTGATCAACCAGGCTGTGACTCATACGTCAGGCTGCGAGCAGCCGCGTCCAACAGCCTGGTTGACCAGTCCAGCATCCAGGAGGGCTGGTCTAGGACCGGGCCGCGGGGGTCATTGAGCCCTGAAATCCTCGCAGGGTTACCGATAGGTAAGGTAACCAGCCACACAGAGTATTTTGGTTGTTCCTGTTGTTTCTTGTGTATTTTGTCATTGCAGGCGAAGAGTCACAATAACGTGGCTGAAGTATGTTGACCAGACCACACACTAGAAGTTGAAGGGACGACGACGTTTCGGTCCGTCCTGGACAAGCGACTTGAGAATGGTCCAGGACGGACCGAAACGTCGTCGTCCCTTCAACTTCTAGTGTGTGGTCTGGTCAACATATTTTGTCATTCTTTTGTTTGTAAGTAACTCATCTTAATATCTTAGTAGAGGATGGTAGTTAGCCTTAAACCGGTAGTTAGAGTCTTACATCGTTAATATTTCTTCCTTAGACACATAAGGAACACTGTCTTCCTGCCAATCACCTTAAACAACGAAGAAGCTTCATTTCTTATTCTCTTCTTGAATCATTTCCATGAGTAACCCGTCTTAGCCCCTTGACGACTTGACTTAAAATATCGATTCATTATAACTACTTGACTCACTCTGCAGCATCTTAATTCCTTCTAGTCCAATCACTTGGGCTGGATGGTAGAGCGACGGTCTGGTTTCATGCATTGTCAGCGTTCAATCCCCGACCGTCTAAGTGGCTGGGCACCATTCCTTTCCCCCGTCCCATCCTAAATCCTTATCCTGACCCCTTCCAGTGCTATATGATCGTAATGGCTTGGCGCTTTCCCCCTGATATTTTTCTATTTAATTCTTCTACCATTCCTAAGGTTAGGTTAGGTTAGGTTAGGTTAGGTTGTCAAGAGGAGAGAAATAATGGTGATTTATCCTTGTCAGAATTAATTACTCAATCCAGTTAAGTTCCAGTAGGGGGTTTGACTGACCAGGGGCGCCATGGTGCTTCCATAGGCTTCATATCGCGTGGATGGATCCATAGGTTTCGCATAGGCATATGCTGGTTACTCCTCTTCACCTGGAGCTTTGCAATTACTTTATTAACTCTTGTGCTCGTGAGGATATCCTCATAATGCACATTAAATTTGTCAGTGCAGGCTGCTGATAGCATGACTCTCTATGATTAACCTTGCTGCAAGATGGCGGACTTTAGCATCACGTAGCTAGATTTTGACACACTCTGTACTTTCCTTCATATAGTCAAGAACAGCTGCACAAATTCATTCATCTCATGATGTAGAATTAAGTAAATGTAAACTCTGTCAGCAGAATTATTCACATTCCTTGCGTCATTATGCAGTGGAATGTGAAAATAATCGCGGAATTCATAGATAATACCATCATCTGGCGTCCAAGAAATGTATAAGTATGCAGGCGAGGAGTCACAATAACGTGGCTGAAGTATGTTGACCAGACCACACACTAGAAGGTGAAGGGACGACGACGTTTCTGTCCGCCCTGGACCATTCTCACAATCGACTTGAGAATGGTCCAGGACGGACCGAAACGTCGTCGTCCCTTCACCTTCTAGTGTGTGGTCTGGTCAACAAATGTATAAGTACTTTATTCACAATGATGTGCTGCCAGGAATCTTAACCAAGTATCCAGATATACCTAAATGTGCCACTGAAAAACAAAATTGGATGCATGGATTGCGAGACTTCAGCTTTAAGGTAAATATGGAGAGTAAGTAGGAGTCAGCAGTGAGTGGGTTCCTCCTCGACCCTCGGGGCGTTCCTCCTCGACCCTCGGGGCGTTCCTCCTCGACCCTCGGGGCGTTCCTCCTCGACCCTCGGGGCGTTCCTCCTCGACCCTCGGGGCGTTCCTCCTCGACCCTCGGGGCGTTCCTCCTCGACCCTCGGGGCGTTCCTCCTCGACCCTCGGGGCGTTCCTCCTCGACCCTCGGGCGTTCCTCCTCGACCCTCGGGGCGTTCCTCCTCGACCCTCGGGGCGTTCCTCCTCGACCCTCGGGGCGTTCCTCCTCGACCCTCGGGGCGTTCCTCCTCGACCCTCGGGGCGTTCCTTCAGGCCGGAAACCGCCATGATAAGAAAGTTTGCTCATTTTATTGTCAGGGGGCGCCTGACAGCTGAGTGGACAGCGCTTCGGATTCCTAGTCCTGAGGTTCCGGGTTCGATTCCCCCCGTGGAGGCGGAAACAAAAATGGGCAGAGTTTCTTTCACTTTGATGCTCCTGTTCACCTAGCAGTAAATAGGTACCTGTGAGTTAGTCAGCTGCTACGGGCTGCTTGCGACCACACTGCTCTAACCACCCCCAGATGGCACCACAAACGCAAATGCAACCTGCCAAAATACACGATAAAAACAGCTTCTTAAATCCCACAGAATCCACCAATCCGTAATGTTATTGATTATCCAGTAAGCCCCAATCTTAAGAACCCCAAAAATAACTGTAACATTGAGACTGCAGAGAGCCGTTGGGTCTTGACGCGGCCCGAGGCGAGCAGAGGTGACACGAACACTATTCTGAGAGTCACTTGGGGTCACCAGTAGAGTAGTGGCGCTGCTCACCTGACCTCTGACATGTTAGTGTTGCACTTCGCGGTCGATCTATCGTCAGACTATGAGACACCTGGTGCCACCGTCATTCGTCTACTGTTGACTAGACGAAGGATTCCGGCTGGTTGGCAGGCAGGCAGGCAGGCAGGCAGGCAGGCAAGCAGGTAGGCAGACAGGCAGGCAAGCAGGTAGGCAGGCAGGCAGGCAGGCAGGCAGGCAGATAAATAGGCAAACAGACAGGCAGGTAAGCCGTGCCTATCTGTCTGTCTGTCTATCGAAAGAGATGTGACCGTCTCCACAGTAGGAGCCACAGGAGAGAGCTCCCCCAAGCCTGTCTCTACCTTTTGAATTCCATCTTTATATCACAGTTGTAATATTGAGAAGTATTGCTTGTAAAAGAGTCCTTAGAAATGTTTACACTTAAGGCCTGTAAAAGAGGTGTTAAGATTTACAAGTAAATTCTATAAAATGAGTGAGAGAATGATGTGTCTGAAGACCAATCGTAAATACTAATGAATGTAAAGCTTAAACAACCAAGAAAGTTTCAAATAAGCGCAAACAAGCGTTTACAACACGTGTTATAACAAGCAAATGAGACTTGCAAGTAATTCAGTAATTGCTTGAAGTTGTGAATAAAAATTGAACAATTATATGACGACTACGATGAACGTCTGAAATTGACGTCCGGAAGAAACGTTTCAATATGACGTCTTGAAGAAGTCTTTTCAAGTGACGTCTGCAAGCAACGTTTTAAACTGACGTCTTTTAAGAACGTGATTGGTGATGAGAAGGAAAGTCTTAAACTGACTATTGGAAGCAAGGATTTGAACGAGCGTACCGGAAATTGCCTTATCCTGACCTCTTTTTGTGGTGATGATGTGGGGAATGTCTAGGGAAATGAAGTCGTGGGGGAGGTGGGGAGTTTGGGAGGGGAAAAATATGGGTAGGTCAAGAGGGAGGGGGGGGGGAGGTGTGGATAAGTAACGGGCGGAAACAGCTATGAATGTGGAGAGTGAGATGAGTATGTGGGTGTGTGGAGCATGAATATGGGCGAATGTGGAGTGTTCTGTGGAAGGGAAGGTCTTGGGGTGTGGAGCATGGAAGATCCCTGGGGTGTGGGGGTGTGGCAGAGACCTCAGGTGTGGAGTAGAAAGATCCCTGGGGTGTGTAGTGTGGCAGAGACCTCAGGTGTGGAGTAGAAAGATCCCTGGAGTGTGTAGTGTGGCAGAGACTTCAGGTATGGAAGATCACTGGAGTGTGGAATGAGGAAAGAGTCTCAGTTGTGGAGTGCAGGGAGGCGGAGGTGTGCGGGTGGTGACAGTGCCAGTAACAACACACAATCTTAGATGTTGTGCAATGAGCATCTTGCAGAGTGCAACACAGCCTCCCAGAGTGACACAACTTTCACCTTTTTGTTCAAGACGGCATTCACAATGGCTCATAAACACAGGTGTGTAGACCCCATAACTCATGAGTGTGCTGGATGATGGCCCTGGATGATGCTGGATGATGCTGGATGATGCTGGGTGTTGGCCCTGGATGATGCTGGATCATGTCTGAAATTTGACAAACTCATAAACGATAGCAATTCCTTGTGCTTCGTCGATGGTTCCTTTGATATCAACATATCCTGAGTACTTAGCTGTGTCACTGTGAGTTATATCGTCCAAGTTTTGTTATCGTTCACAAAACTGTTATCTGGATCTTCAAATTTCATATAGTTTATATCCGACCACTTGGACTGGACGGTAGAGCGACGGTCTCGCTTCATGCAGGTCGGCGTTCAATCCCCAGGTCCCAGCCTGGGGTCCTGTCCTGGGGTTCTGTCCTGGGGTCCTATCCTGGGGTCCAGGTTTGGGGTCCTGTGGTCCTCTGACGTGTCGAGCAGAGGCACTGGATCCAGGCATTGTTCGGAGAGTCATTAAGTGTGACGGTCTAAATAATGTTCAGAAGAGGCAGTCTATAGATGACCTACAGATGTGTGCCAGGCATGGCGGGATGAGGGCCCAGATTCACGAAGCAGTTACGCAAGTACTTACGAACGTGTACATCTTTCCTCAATCTTTGACGGCTTTGGTTACATTTATTAAACAGTTTACAAGCATGAAAACTTGCCAATCAACTGTTGTTATTGTTATAAACAGCCTCCTGGTGCTTCGGAGCTCATTAACTGTTTAATAATTGTAAACAAAGCCGCCAAAGATTGAGAAAAGACGTACAGGTTCGTAAGTGCTTGCGTAACTGCTTCGTGAATCTGGGCCCCTCTGGCTCTTGTGTGCGTGTTGTACCTTCTTGTAAATAAATAAACATGTTCCATGAACATTTTGTTCAGTTTGGCAGTTGTTCAAATCCCTTCAGCTCCAATTCAAGTGTTACTGAATATAGTTTCTCAGTGCTGTATGTTATTTCTGTTTACATTTTCCTGGTCATTCCTCAAAGTTGTTCAAAATTATCTCTCATAAGGCTCCATGTTATGTTGTTTCTCCTGTTTGCTCGTCTTATCTCCTGCCACGAAGCCACAGCCTCTCGCCACAGGGTCACCTCGCCCTCACAGACCAGGGGGCCAGATTCACGAAGCCGTTACGCAAGTACTTACGAACCTGTACATCTTTTCTCAATCTTTGGCGGCTTTGTTTACAATTATTAAACAGTTAATGAGCTCCGAAGCACCAGGAGCTGTTTGTAACAACAAAAACAGTTGATTGGCAAGTTTTCATATCTGTGAACCATTTAACAAATGTAACCAAAGGCGTCAATGATTGAGGAAAGATGTTCACGTTTGTAAGTACTTGCGTAACTGCTTCGTGAATCTGGCCCCAGTATTGTTCTCATAGCTTCCTTCAGAGTGTCCTCCATCCAGCAGAAACCTCCCCACATCACCACCTGGGTCTCCCCCCCCCCCCTAGTCCTGTACCTGTTGGGCGTCTAAAAGTTTGTTTATGACCACTATAGATAAATGTCACACTGTACATAAATGTTAGTTAGGTACACTAGAAGTTCGTCACACAGATCGTCGAGGACGCCGATGATAGCAGATCGTCGAGGACGCCGATGATAGCAGATCGTCGAGGACGCCGATGATAGCAGATCGTCGAAGACACCGATGATTTCAGATCGTCGAGGACACCGATGTTAGCCGATAAGAGATCGTCGAGGACGCCGATGATAGCTGATAGCAGATCGTCGAGGACGCCAATACCAAGCGGTCGCACGTGTGGTGAGCTCACTCATCGGCTGTATATTGCTTAGCACTGATCTCAGTCCCGATGTCAACACCAGCGAACTGGCAGATGTTAGCATGGCATCTAAGGGCGAAAACAACACGTACGACCAGACCGTCTCCAGCAGCGGCGCTGCATACGTTCACTCCCTCTCTCTAACTAGTTCCTGGCCAGTAGAATATTTATAAGTTTATAATAAAAAGAAGTAAAGCCACAAGAGTGTTGCACTGCATTCCTTCCCCCATGTCAAGAAAGCTTCGACCACAACCAAAACACTTAACACACCTTCAGTAGAGTACCTCCACAAGTCGTCCACCCCAGCAGTTTACCTTCCCCTCCCCCCCCTCCCTAGGAGTGTACCTTCCCCCTCCCCAGCAGTGTACCTCACAGACCCCCACCCAAAGCAGGCAGCCCAGGCAGCTAGTCCCGGAGCAAATAAACCAGTTCAGATGTGGAGGGGCGACTCATGGGCTGGCCACTCACTCCTCACCTCTGACCCCACCCCCCACACCCCCTCCCGTCCTTCCCTCACCCCTCCATCCCCCTCTCCCTCCCCCTGGATCCCTCCCTGGCGCCACCCTCCGCCCCTGCAGCCGGTGGTGGTGGTGGCGGCGGCGGCCTGGTCACAAGCCATGGCCGGCCCCACTACCGCACTTTCCCGCACCACCTCCCTTCCTATCCACCCGTCCTGCCTTCCCTCCCTTTCCACTCCTGGTTCGCTACACTCCCCCTCTCTCAGTACGCCCTCCGCGGCCCCCCCACGGCACGCCCAGCGCCCCCATCCCGCCCACCTGAGGAGCGCTGGCAGATGAGCAGAATACTCAAGGCATATTTTAACTTTGGAAAGTAAGTTTAGTTGTGTGACGTGACTGGCCGTCAGTGGTGGTCGCGGCGCCCACATGGAGAGGGTGGCTGCAGGTGTGTGTGAGGGGGAGTGTGAGGGGCAAGGAGGGGACAGAGAGGGGGAGCCACAGCCGTAAACCAGCAGAATGAAGCGTAATTTTGTGTGGCGGCGGTGCGTTGACGGCCTGTTATAAGGCGATGACAAGGGAGGGTTAGACTGTCTTCCGCTAGAGGGCACAACTGTACTCCTCCCTTCCTCACGCTCATACTCCTTCCAGTTGACTTAGAGGGCATGTTTGTAACGAAATATAGGGATGTGGAGCGGTAATGGCGGTGGAAAGTTAGTGTAAATGTGTATGTGGTGGTCTCCGGCTGCCTTGTTGTCGTGGGGGAATGGGGTTGGCGCTCCACCGTTTTCTATGATCATTACAGGGCAGACTCAGCTGAAGGGAGGCTCGACGTCGGCAAAGAATGTTGAGAAAAAATACACATTAGTCTCTTATGAAAGTGAAAGCTTGAATTGTCCCCGAGGCTACATTATGCAACAGTTCATTCAATAAAATGCATTTATCTCATTATTCACTTAAAGTATTGTAGACTATTTCTCACAATTTTCAGTAGTAAATGAAGATGCGAATTCCGCAACATTTCTTAAAAGCAACTTCCACATGAATCCATAAGTAGATATAGTTACTTACAAAGACCAATTATAGAAAAAACTCATATGTCTATATATATATATATATATATATATATATATANCAGGTGAGGAACATGGTTTAATAAAGTACTGTGCAGCAGTGACGAACTGGTTTAAGTACTGTGCAGCAGGTGAAGAACCTGGTTTAACAAAGTACTGTGCAGCAGGTGAAGAACCTGGTTTAACAAAGTACTGTGCAGCAGGTGAAGATCATGGTTTAATAAAGTACTGTGCAGCAGGTGAGGAACCTGGTTTAACAAAGTACTGTGCAGCAGGTGAAGAACCTGGTTTAACAAGTACTGTGCAGCAGGTGAGGAACCTGGTTTAATAAAGTACTGTGCACGAGGAAACATGTTGCTGAAACACGACTTTAACCACACCTGCAGCCCACGCAGGTGTGTGTGTGGTGTTTTTCTGTCTAACTTACTGCGCAAGCGTTTAACATCTGCCAGCCACACGAGAGATAATACATATGTGTTACACCTGCCGCTTGAGTTGTGCACGTGTTCGCCGTGGTCCAACACTGTGTTTGGTGTTAGATTTAAGCTTGATCAACCTCTGGAGGGTTTCTAAGGTCACCACAATACGTTATTGATCAATCAGCAAGCATAACTTAATCCTATCAACCTCTGGAGGGTTTCTAAAGCTACCACAATACGTTATTGATCAATCAGCAAGCATACTTAATCCTATCAACCTTCTGGAGGTTTCTAAAGCTACCACAATACGTTATTGATCAACCAACAAGAATTCCTTCATCCTATCAACCACTGAAGGGCTATTAAGACAATCATTATAGTTTACTCATCACTTATCTTTAGCTCAGGACTACAGTAAACTCTCAAGTGAGTTTGGGAGTTAATAATGATTAATGAGATAAAGATTTGGGGGTTGATATCACACCAGACTTGTCCCCTGAAGCTCACATCAAAGGGATAACATCAGCGGCGTATGCATGGCTGGCGAACATAAGAACTGCTTTCACAAAGTTGTGTAAGGAACCATTCAGACGTTGTATACTTCATACGTCAGACCAATACTGGAATATGCAGCTACCAAACAGAAAACGAAGTTAGAAAAGGTTTCGAGGTATGCTACCAGGCTAGTCCCCGAGCTGAGGGGCATGAGCTATGGGGAAAGATTACTGGAACTAAACTTTACGACATTGGACGGCAGAAGAATTAGGGGAGACATGATCACTACCTATAAAATTCACAGAGAACTTGACAGGGTAGATAAAGATAAACTGTTTAACACTGGTGGTAAGCAAACAAGGGAGACACTGAGTACTGAGGCACTGAGGTGGAAACTGAGTACCACATGAGCCACAGAGACGTTAGAAAAAACCTTTTCAGTGTCAGAGTAGTTAACAGATGGAATGCATTAGGCAGTGATGTGGTGGAGGCTGACTCCATACACAGTTTCAAGGGTAGATATGATAGAGCCCAATAGGCTCAGGAATCTGTACACCATTGATTGACGGTTGAGAGGCGGGACCAAAGAGCCAGAGCTCAACCCCTGCAAGCACAACTAGGTGAATATCAACTAAGAATGTAGTTGCATATCTAACATGTAATTAAGTTCTGCCAGCGGGAGTGTATTCATGTTCTTCGTTCTCTTCTTGTTCTGTTCTTCTCTCGACACACTGTAACCCTTCATATAGTACAGGGGCCAGATTCACAAAGCAGTTACGCCAACAGTTACGAACCTGTGCGTCTTTTCTCAATCTTTGGCGGCTTTGTTTACAATTATTAAACAGTTAATGAGCTCCGAAGCACCAGGAGGCTGTTCATAACAATAACAACAGTGATTGGCAAGTTTTCATGATTGTAAACTGTTTAATAAATGAACCAAAGCCATCAAAGATTGAGGAAAGAGGTACAGGTTCGTAAGTGCTTGGGTAACTGCTTCGTGAATCTGGCCCAAGGGCAGCTGAACAAGTGTCCAGGTAACTTAGTATAATAGAAACACTAATACAAGATTAACTACCTCGAGTTCCCAAACCAATCATTGGACATCAGTCAAAAGGTCATGAATCCTCAAATCATAGATTGATCGTAAATTATTGAATTATTCTAATACATCACACAATCGCGATTAATACACGATAGTGGGAGTGAAGCTGGATACAGCCAAGTGAATAAATTATACAGTAACTATGAAGTGAATAAACTATACATTCACTACAATAAATGGTTGACAGATATTCTGTGAGTTTAGCTGGGAATGTGAGTTGGAGATTGAGGAGAGAACCTTCAGCTTTTCAATCAGTGATCTTTTGTAGCTTCAGTACTCTTGAGTTTACCTTAGAATACACCATCACGTAATTCTCTATAGTTCGTAAGTTCGAATCCTCATTACGGCCCCCTGTGGATTTGTTCAGTCCCTGACTCACCCCCCTCATACTCTCCTTCGCCTCTCTTCCTCTCCTCTCTCCCCTCTCCTCTCACTCCTGGGGTTCGAGCCGGCAGCAGCGACGCACCACACACACACACACGCACACACCTCACCCGTCACTCTCTGACCATCCCAACATTCCGTCATAACTGTTTTGCTCTATATTCCTTTGTTGCTTCCGTCTCTTTGATCCATCTTTGTATCATCTCATTGTCCGTCCTGTTTTTTGTCTGTTTGTCTACCCGTCTGCTTCACTTACAGCATTTCCTGGATGTATTTCTGTCGGTTTTCTGTCTAAACGGGCATCTGAGTGAAGGCCTGTCTGTCAGGCTAAATGCCTGTGGGTCTTCCACAGCCTGTCTTCCAGCCTACCTGTCTACTTGTGTAGATACGAGCCTCCGCCCGTCTCTTTTTGGGAACTTTTATATGGGATATTTTGGCGTGGTGTAGGGGTAGGGGTGTGTGGGGGGGGGGGTGTGTGGGGGGGGGGGGGTACTCGCCTAGTTGTACTTGCGGGGGTGAGCTTTGTCTCTTTGGTCCCGCCTCTCAACTGTTATCAACTGGTGTACAGATTGTGGGGGGGTGGGGTGTGGGGGGGGGGTGAGGTGTGAGGTGTGAGGTATGAGGTGAGACGTGAGGCATAATAATGTTGTGTGGAGTCAATCACATCGATTTGTTTACTCATTCCACACTGAACACAAGACCCACATTCCCCCCCCCCAGTACCCCACACCCTACACCTCCCCTACATCACCCCACACCCCTACACCCCCAACATCACCCCACACACCCCCTCCCCACCTCCAGAGGGCCGGAGCCAAGTGATAATGTTTCACACTACTTCATGTATAACATTATGATTATATTCTTCATCTGTACTCTTAGGGAGGTCTGCCTGTCTGCCTGTCTGTCTGTCTGTCTCCTGATTTGGTGGCCCGACACCTGGGGTAGCCTCACCCAACTTTGCAGGGGGGGATGGTCTGCGGTACGGGACGAGCATAGACTGGTTGAGAGTAGGCCTAAGTTAAATGCTTTAAGAAATAATAGAATATATACAGACCCCCCCCATGCCCCCCCCCTGCGAATTTAACAGGCAACTATGAAATTTTCTGGCTGAGAATCAGATGAAAGAAGATATGAAGATAGACCAAGGAAATTAAATCTAGAAACCCTAGAAGAGAGAAGAAACAGAGGGGATATGATCACAGCATACAAGATACTGAGGGGAATAGACACAGATGGACAAGAACAGCTTTAAATGGAGAATGTAGAACAAGTAGACACAAGAGAAAGATGGGAGCGCAAATAAGACAAAAATAAGGAAATTCTCGTACCAAATACGAGGTCAACAAGTGGATTTCACTGAAGGAAGAAGTCGTGGAAGCCTCCTCCATCCTCTATAGCCACTTTCGACACGATTCGAATGTAAGAAAAGTTAAATTATAACGCAACAGGTGCCACTAGGCCGGTGTTCGGGGCGTAGGGAGCTAGTTCTCACTGCCCCATTGTCACTGTGAAGGCAGCGGTGTCAGAGGATCCGAGCAGTGTGGAGGTGGTGGAGAATGACGTGGTGGCTGTGTGTGGTGGAGCCGGTGGATCAGTAGAGAGCCGGTGGATCAGTAGAGAGCCGGAGGATCAGTAGAGAGCCGGTGGATCAGTAGAGAGCCGGAGGATCAGTAGAGAGCCGGTGGATCAGTAGAGAGCCGGTGGATCAGTAGAGAGCCGGTGGATCAGTAGAGAGCCGGTGGATCAGTAGAGAGCCGGTGGATCAGTAGAGAGCCGGTGGATCAGTAGAATGACGAGCAGTGTCGTATTGTGAGACAGTGTGGCCCACACCAGCCTGGAGGCTCTCCCACACCCTCCTGTATTGATCAGGTCCCCGTCTCCATCTTCACTACACCTTCCACCACCACAGGAAGCCCTCATGTGTGTGTCCTACACTCTCTCACACACACATACATAGACACGTTGACCAGACCACACACTAGAAGGTGATGGGACGACGACGTTCGGTCCGTCCTGGACCATTCTCAAGTCGATTGTGAGAATGGTCCAGGACGGACCGAAACGTCGTCGTCCCTTCACCTTCTAGTGTGTGGTCTGGTCAACATACTTTAGCCACGTTATTGTGACTCATCGCCTGCACATAGACACACTTTAGGGGTCTGGTAGCTGAGTGGACGCGGGACTCGTAATCCTGTGGACCGGGTTCGATTCACCGGAGTAGGCAAGAGACAAATGGGCAGAGTTTCTTTCATCTTGATGGGCCTGTTACCTAGCAGTAAATTAGTAGTTAGTAACAGTTGATTGGTTGACAGTTGAGAGGCGGGCCGATAGACCATAGCTCAACACCCCCGCAAGCACAACTACGTAAGTACAACTAGGTAAGTATACTCACACACACACACACAAGCACAAGACGAAGCTGGAAAAGTCCAAAGGTATGCCACTAGACTAGTCCCAGAACTAAGAGGCATGAGTTACGAGGAAAGGCTGCGGGAAATGCACCTTACGACACTGGAAGACAGAAGAGTAAGGGGAGACATGATCACAACCTACAAAATTCTCAGAGGAATCGACCGGGTAAACAAGGATAAACTATTCAACACTGGTGGGACGCGAACAAGGGGACACAGGTGGAAACTGAGTACCCACATGAGCCACAGAGACGTTAGAAGGAACTTTTTCAGTGTCAGAGTAGTTAACGAATGGAATGCATTAGGCAGTGATGTGGTGGACGCTGACTCCATACACAGTTTCAAGTGTAGATATGATAGAGCCCAGTAGGCTCAGGAATCTGTACACCAGTTGATTGACAGTTGAGAGGCGGGACCAAAGAGCCAAAGCTCAACCCCCGCAAGCACAAATAGGTGAGTACAAATAGGTGAGTACAAATAGGTGAGTACACACACACACACACACACACACCACACACACACACACACACACACACACACACACACACACACACATACACACACACACAAATAAGGAAATACCTCGACCATACTCAGTCAGGAAATACTGAGAAAATACTCAGGAATACTCAGGAAAAACAGATTGGTTAGAAAGGCTCACAGCTCTTGGAAGAGCTATCAGCCCAAGAGCTGATAGCTCCTGGGCTCTACAATCTGCAGGTACAAATAGTAGATAGTAGAGAGTGGGAGGAGTAGCTGGACGCCGGTGAGAGCCTCGAACTCTTCCAGGAAAACTGGATTTAGCATTAAGAGTTACAGGTCCGCTGTCACACGCAGTTAACGATCAAATATCACAGCTGATGCTTGCAACCTAACCTAGGTTGATATGTTGGCCTGCTTGCCGTTGCAAGCAACAGCCTGGTGGACCAAACTCTCACAAGTCAAGCCGGGCCTCGGGCGGGCTTGGGGAGTAGAAGAACTCCCAGAACTCCATCAACCAGGTATCAACCAGGTATCATCCAGGTTTGATTAGATTGGGTGAAGATTAGGTTAGGTTATACACGAGGATAATTTGATTGGATTGATTGGATATGACTGATTGGATTGATTGGATATGACTGATTGGATTGATTGGATATGACTGATTGGATTGATTGGATATGACTGATTGGATATGACTGATTGGATTGATTGGATATGACTGATTGGATTGATTGGATATGACTGATTGGATTGATTGGATATGACTGATTGGATTGATTGGATATGACTGATTGGATTGATTGGATATGATCCCTTTGTCAGGGACAATCTTTCTATGATTAGATAAATCTTAATAAATGGATAAATTTCTCCTTCGTTTGCTCTCTGTTCCTTAAATGTTTCCTTGTAACTCCTGCCTCTCACCTCTGGGACTAGTAATGGTACTACATGTCTCTGAACTTTCTCCAGCTTTATTTTGTGTTTAATGAAGTTATGCTCTCACCTCAGGTGCTTCATATTCAGTTTGTCGTTTGAGTTAACATCAACCAACCACTGGAGGGTTATTAAGGCCTTACTGACCAGTCATAGAGTATACCTAGCAGGTATACCTAGCAGGTATACCTAGCAGGTATACCTAGCAGGTATACCTAGCAGGTATACCTAGCAGTATACGTCAGTCCATAATTTCGTCCAGGACTAAGTATACTGTCAGTGTATATACAGAGAAGTGGAGTATACCTCTCAGTGGGTATATCGACTTGATACACCTTAGTCTCCTACATCCTAGCCTCCCTACACCCTGGTCTCCCTACACCCTGGTCTACCTACACCCTGGTCTCCCTACACCCTGGTCTCCCTACACCCTGGTCTCCCTACACCCTGGTCTACCTACACCCTGGTCTACCTACACCCTGGTCTACCTACACCCTGGTCTCCCTACACCCTGGTCTCCCTACACCCTGGTCTACCTACACCCTGGTCTCCCTACACCCTGGTCTCCCTACACCCTGGTCTACCTACACCCTGGTCTACCTACACCCTGGTCTCCCTACACCCTGGTCTACCTACACCCTGGTCTACCTACACCCTGGTCTACCTACACCCTGGTCTCCCTACACCCTGGTCTACCTACACCCTGGTCTCCCTACACCCTGGTCTACCTACACCCTGGTCTCCTACACCCTGGTCTACCTACACCCTAGCCTCCCTACACCCTGGTCTACCTACACCCTGGTCTACCTACACCCTGGTCTACCCACACCCTGGTCTCCCTACACCCTGGTCTACCTACACCCTGGTCTCCCTACACCCTGGTCTACCTACACCCTGGTCTCCCTACACCCTGGTCTACCCACACCCTGGTCTACCTACACCCTGGTCTCCCTACACCCTGGTCTACCTACACCCTGGTCTCCCTACACCCTGGTCTACCTACACCTGGTCTACCTACACCCTAGCCTCGCCCAGCATCACCACTGATGTCCTCTTATTGAGACAATCATCTGAGGTTGCCAATGGACAAACACAGCATCTTTGCATCTGTCTTGAGACATCAAAACAAGTTCTTTATCAAAATCGAAAAACAGTTTACATGTCGAGACATTAAGTGTCATGCAAGTTTTTACCTAGTTGCATCAATTGCTAACTGACTAGTGCTTGTAAACTGTAAGATGTTAAGGATGGATTCAATTGTGGGTGCTCTGGTATTCTTGTAAACCTGAGTATCCTTCTGTCAGGTCCTTTTGCTAAGTCTTGTGGTGGGGATGGCAGCAGTGGGAGGTTTGTGGTGGGGGTGGATGCAGGTGGACAGCAGCCAAGAGAGGTCTGGATGGGGGTCGGGAGTCCAGAAGAGAGAGAGAGAGAGAGAGAGAGAAGCGTAGGGGAGAGCAGATCTGGCAACCAGGTATTCAGTACCTGGAAGGTTGCCATACCTACGGTGCCTTGAATGGCCTCCTGGAATTCAGCCATGTATTTCGGGTGTCTTAAATGGTGTCAGGTTCACTCTGGTTAAAGCAATAGGATGTGGATTTGTCCTGGAACGCTATAAAAGGCGTCTACGTTTCCTTCAGTGAGGTGCTGGGATCTGGAAGACCCAAGGACGCTGCAATGAAAAAGTACCTCTTGCAAGGTGAGCTGCAGAGAGTTGACTGGAATACACAAGAGTTTTGCAACATTTTCTTCGCCATCTGAAGCAGAGCTGAAGGATGCTTCAGAAGCAGAGGCATATGAAGCAGAGCTGAAGGACGCTTCAGAAGCAGAGGCATATGAAGCAGAGCTGAAGGACGCTTCAGAAGCTGAGGCATATAAAGCAGAGCTGAAGGATGCTTCAGAAGCTGAGGCATATAAAGCAGAGCTGAAGGATGCTTCAGAAGCAGAGGCATATAAAGCAGAGCTGAAGGATGCTTCAGAAGCTGAGGCATATGAAGTAGAGCTGAAGGATGCTTCAGAAGCAGAGGCATATGAAGCAGAGCTGAAGGATGCTTCAGAAGCAGAGGCATATGAAGCAGAGCTGAAGGATGCTTCAGAAGCACAGGCATATGAAGCAGAGCTGAAGGATGCTTCAGAAGCACAGGCATATGAAGCAGAGCTGAAGGATGCTTCAGAAGCACAGGCATATGAAGCAGAGCTGATGATGGCATAATAACAAATCAATAAATGAAACTACAGGTGGCCATACACACACATGCATGTAAGGAGGCGTCTCGGAACACCTGTTGGCCAGTACAACACAGGTGTTGATCTTGGGAGGCTCCGCGCTCTCTACACCCACACTATGCTCCTGCATGATGCCCTCTACACCCACACTATGCCCCTGCATGATGCTCTCTACACCCACACTATGCCCCTGCATGATGCTCTCTACACCCACACTATGCCCCTGCATGATGCCCTCTACACCCACACTATGTCCCTGCATGATGCCCTCTACACCCACACTATGCCCCTGCATGATGCCCTCTACACCCACACTATGCCCCTGCATGATGCCCCTCTACACCCACACTATGCCCCTGCATGATGCCCTCTACACCCACACTATGTCCCTGCATGATGCCCTCTACACCCACACTATGCCCCTGCATGATGCCCTCTACACCCACACTATGCCCCTGCATGATGCCCCTCTACACCCACACTATGCCCCTGCATGATGCTCTCTACACCCACACTATGCCCCTGCATGATGCCCTCTACACCCACACTATGCCCCTGCATGATGCTCTCTACACCCACACTATGCCCCTGCATGATGCTCTCTACACCCACACTATGCCCCTGCATGATGCTCTCTACACCTACACTATGCCCCTGCATGATGCTCTCTACACCTACACTATGCCCCTGCATGATGCCCTCTACACCCACACTATGCCCCTGCATGATGCCCTCTACACCCACACTATGCCCCTGCATGATGCCCTCTACACCCACACTATGCCCCTGCATGATGCTCTCTACACCCACACTATGCCCCTGCATGATGCTCTCTACACCTACACTATGCCCCTGCATGATGCTCTCTACACCCACACTATGCCCCTGCATGATGCCCTCTACACCCACACTATGCCCCTGCATGATGCCCTCTACACCCACACTATGCTCCTGCATGATGGCCGCCAAAGATTGAGAAAAGATGAACAGGTTCGTAAGTGCTTGCGTAACTGCTTCGTGAATCTTGCCCATTCTTGTATTCCATTGTGAATAGCTGTAAGTTTTCTAGGCGACGTTGGAACTGGTTGGGCAATAGAGGGGAAGGTTGCCTCTAGGTTTTCTCAGACTTTTTCTTTTTTTATTATTTCATATCCAACTAGGTCGTTTGGGTAACTTGTACTCACCCGATTGTGCTTGCGGGGGTTGAGCTCTGGCTCTTTGGTCCCGCCTCTCAACCGTCAATCAACAAGTGGGGTTGTGGGGCGCTACAGATTCCAGCTGATGGTATACCATTGTTCTGACCCATTCATAATGTTCATTTGAACTGTACATCCCTAGACTGTACATCCCTAGACTGTACATCCCTAGACTGTACATCCCTAGACTGTACATCCCTAATCCATACAGATACCTGATCAACCAGGCTGTGACTCATACGTCAGGCTGCGAGCAGCCGCGTCCAACAGCCTGGTTGACCAGTCCAGCATCCAGGAGGGCTGGTCTAGGACCGGGCCGCGGGGGTCATTGAGCCCTGAAATCCTCGCAGGGTTACCGAAAGGTAAGGAAACCAGCCACTCAGAGTATTTTGGTTGTTCCTGTTGTTTCTTGTGTATTTTGCCATTCTTTTGTTTGTAAGTAACTCATCTTAATATCTTAGTAGAGGATGGTAGTTAGCCTTACACCGGTAGTTAGAGTCTTACATCGTTAATATTTCTTCTTAGACACATAAGGAACACTGTCTTCCTGCCAATCACCTTAAACAACGAAGAAGCTTCATTTCTTATTCATTCTTGAATCATTTCCTTGAGTAACCCGTCTTAGCCCCCTTGACGACTTGACTTAAAATATCGATTCATTATAACTGCTTGACTCACTCTGCAGCATCTTAATTCCTTCTAGTCCAATCACTTGGGCTGGATGGTAGAGTGACGGTCTGGTTTCATGCATTATCAGCGTTCAATCCCCGACCGTCTAAGTGGCTGGGCACCATTCCTTTCCCCGTCCCATCCTAAATCCTTATCCTGACCCCTTTCAGTGCTATATGATCGTAATGGCTTGGCGCTTTCCCCTGATATTTTTCTATTTAATTCTTCTACCATTCCTAAGGTTAGGTTAGGTTAGGTTAGGTTAGGTTAGGTTAGGTTAGATTAGGTTGTCAAGAGGAGAGAAATAATGGTGATTTATCCTTGTCAGAATTAATTACTCAATCCAGTTAAGTTCCAGTAGGGGGTTTGACTGACCAGGGCCGCCCTGGTGCTCCCATAGGCTTCATATCGCGTGGATGGATCCATAGGTTTCGCATAGGCATATGCTGGTTACTCCTCTTCACTTGGAGCTTTGCAATTACTTTATTAACTCTTGTGCTCGTGAGGATATCCTCATAATGCACATTAAATTTGTCAGTGCAGGCTACTGATAGCATGACTCTCTATGATTAACCTTGCTGCGAGATGGGGGGACTTTAGCAACACGTGGCTAGATTTTGACACACTCTGTACTTCCCTTCATATAGTCAAGAACAGCTGCACAAATTCATTCATCTCATGATGTAGAATTAAGTAAATGTAAACTCTGTCAGCAGAATTATTTACATTCCTTGCGTCATTATGCCAGTGGAATGTGAAAATAATCGCGGAATTCATAGAAATACCTCATCTGGCGTCCAAGAAATGTATAAGTATGCAGGCGAGGAGTCACAATAACGTGGCTGAAGTAAGTTGACCAGACCACACACTAGAAGGTGAAGGGACGACAACGTTTCGGTCCGCCCTGGACCATTCTCACAATCGACTTGAGAATGGTC
>WNGS01111181.1:9275508-9287340 GCA_020271785.1 Procambarus virginalis | reverse complement strand
CTGGATTTGAAAGTCTATCTGTAATCCCATGCCGATCATTTTGTTCTGGCTGACGCATATTTGCCTGTGGTTATGCTCCCTAAACGTTAGATCGTCTGACATTATTCACCAAATCCTTGACATGCTGGTTTTCTACTATGTGAAGATTCTATTGTGTTGTAACCCTGTATTATTGTTCAGATCCTCATTTTTGCCGTACCTGAGTACCTGGAATTTAATCACTGTTAAACATCATGTTATTTTCTGCTGCCCAATCGAAAACTTTGTTGACATCTGCTTGTAGTTTTGCATGTCTCAGCAGAGGTAATTTTCATACTGGTTTTTGGGTCATCTGCAAAGGACGACACGAAGCTGTCGTCCTTAGGCCTTACCCACACAACAGCAGCAGAAGCGGGGAGGGGGGTGGGAGGGAAGGGAGAGGTGAGGGAGGGCAACATGGAGGAAGTGAGAGAGAAGGGCACCAGGAGGTGGTAGAGCCAAGGGGAGTAAGTAGTATGAGCCATACGAGAAAAGCCTCCAGGAAGGGCGGGAGTGAAGTTGGTGGACGGGCGTTGTGGGGGAGGTATGGAGGGGAGGGGCTGTGGTGGGTGGGGCCAGTCAGGCGGTGCGGGGCAGTGCTAGGTTGGGCGGGGCGGCTGAAGGGCGGGATGGGTGGGGGGAGGGCACAGGGAGCCGGAGGAGGGGGGTGAGAAAGAAAGCTGGGCGGAGGTAGCCTTATAAATCTGTAGCCAGCGGTGCAAGACGACCACCCCAACATTCTCTCTCCTACCTCCCTTCCCATCACGCACAAGGTAAGGTGTAGGTGAGGGTGAGGAGGATGGATTTTACCAACGGTTGAGCACACTTCCTCCTGCTCCTGCTGCTCCTGCTGCTGTAACACACTCAACACACACCACGCACCCCCCTGACTGCTGGCGCTTTGTGCCTCCGTCCCCAAGACTGGGCACAAGGGCACGAGGAGGAGGAGGAGGAGGAGGACGGACACGAAGAGAAGGATGAAGGGGAAGACGACGACGAACACTGTTGGTAGTCCTCTGTTAAAGGCTCTAGGTTACCGTCTGCCCTAGCCTACCTTGAGGTGTCTTTAGGTTACGGGGCTTAGATGTCCCCAGCGGCCCGGTCTTCGACCAGGCTTCCTGGTTGGCTGGACTGAGTCAACCAGGCTTTGGACTCACCATTGTCCCCCCTAGAAGCAGAGACTAGCGAGGAGAGCGCGCTCTACCCACCACCAACCTTCCAACACGGAAACTTGCACAGTTCACCAGCCTCCCTCAACAGTACATCACACAGCGGTAAATACCTGCCTAGAATTACGCAACACTTCCCCCTCCCTCGTCTCTCCCACTCCCCCTGTCTCTCGCCTCCCTCAGCCTTGCCCGTTCTAGGCTAGAATATTTAGCAGAAAATAGACCCTGTAGTATAAAGAAAGGTTTTGCGATTTGGTTCTTGCCATGTGGTCTCCCTCGTCCTCTCCCTATGCCCCCCCCACCCCACCCCATATCTGTGGTGGGTGGGGGAGTGCACAAGGCCAGCTGCCTGGCAGGAACTGTGGTGCCGGCGACTTTTTCAGAGCGTGTGGACGGGACCGGTAGTGTTGCTGGGATGGTAGGCTAGTCAGGCCACCGTCCAGTGCCCTACCCTAACCTAAGCCGCCTGCCCAGCCCAACCGTCCGATCAGCTACACCTCTTTCCAGCCCATTGCTACAAACGCGGCCGGTCGCTCTTCCACACCCCACCGACCTGCCACCCCCCCCCCCCCTATGACACACACACACACACCTAGCACCTGGATCATCCTACCAACACACCACCTGACCCCAGGTACCACCTGCTCCTGCTCTTAACACCAATAAACCTCAAACACCACTTAATCCTTCACTAGGCCAAAACATGGATTTGTCCCAACTCCAAGCCTCCGTCACTTGACACCCTTCAACATGCATACAATCCATCGCTGCCAACCAGTAACTTGTCCTCTGCTTCGCCGGCAAGAGAGAGCAAACTTGCTGAACAAACATAGATGGTGTCAGCAGGACCTACCTGACCTCCCTCCCTCCTGCCATGTGCTGGCTAACAACTAGTCCGCCGCCCTCCCACCAAACTCCATCACCTTTCATCAACACAATGGAGAGTCCACGTCAGGATGGCAGCGCCAAGCACTGAGAGCTGACCCAGTGGGCCTAAAAGATGTCCCCACAGGGCAATGAAAGCTATGACCAGGAATGGACATGGAGCCTCTATTGCCGTGCTAAAATTATGTACACAGCCTATGTGCGCTCCGTCATAGACTATGCCGCACCAGTTCTGTGCACCTACTCCCAAAGAGATATGAAAAGGCTTGAAAAGCATTCAAAATGAAGCCATGACAACATTCTTGGAGTTCCAAGAACTGCCAAAAGTCTAATCTACGAGAGGAGTTGTCCCTTCCCAGTGTTAAAAGCAGAATTAAGGAGTGAATGCTATGCTTGCAATTAGGATAGCCAGAGATCCCCATTACAATGTATTGCTAAGAAAAAACTGAGCTCTGTGCTACTTTCAGGGGAAACAGAGAAGCAAAAATGGCATCACAGATCAGTCTGCTACCCCGAAGAGCTTCACCTGCTTGAGCAAGCCCGTGAGCTCCTGCCTGTAGAGAGGTTACCTCCCTGGGAGGATGACTCGTGCAAGATCATCATCAATGAAATGGCAATGAAAAATCCAACATGTTACCACAAGAATGATGAGCACAAGTATCTCGAGGAAATTTATAAAGAAGCCGGAGATGAACTAGATCAAATCTACACTGACGGTCATCTAATCCTGCCAATGGCAGGGCTGGTGCAGCATACAGGTAATCAAGAATAATACTTTCCAACGCGGAAATGAAAAAAAGCACGTATGAGAAACTATGCCTCTTCAACGCAAGCAGAACTAACTGCCATTGTTATGGCGTTAAGATTTCTTGAACGGAACATTAATGGTGCAGCGATTTGCACTTCTTCAAAAGCAGCACTGCAAAGCCTAAGTAAAAATCGGGCAGAAAATCTTGCAATAGCCGCTGTAATTAAGAGAGCTGTGAGAGCACTACCAATCAGGAAGAGTCATCAAGTTTCTGTGGATCCCCTCCCATGTGGGATATGTGGGAATGAACGAGCAGATGTGCTGGCTGCTGAAGGAGACCATTTGAATACTTCATACCCAACTACTACAAATTAGAGGTATTGTCAGGCAACATCACCGTGACAAGTAACTGAGGAAAGGAGGATAGAAGCACAAACCAGTGAATCTGTACGATGGTACAACATGGTTGCAGCTGGCAATCCCAATCATTATGGCCGAAGAGGAGGAGGACGAGGAGAGAGTCAGTGATAGCGAGAATCCGTCTGGATTCTTGGATTCAGAGATGTGAAGGTCCAGGTGGTCTTGGATACAAATATCCATGGAGATATGATATGGAAACAACAGTTGATCAGCGAAGTTGCAGAATCTGTGGTGAGAGTGATGGACACCGCCTTGACCACTATCTACGTGAATGTGAACACCTGAGAGACGTCAAAGTATGTTTAGAATAAGAACCCCCACATTGTTTGAGTTAGGAAAACACTATTTTGTCAAATATTGATACTGTTCTTAAAAGATTCCCCATTTTGCACCCGCGAGATAACGTAAGCTTTTAAGGTTGATAGATGTTATCTTCTTGTTTGAGAGCTGTTCACTTGAGACAGTTAAGCAGTCCCAGCTGTGTCTGGGTACAAGTGACAGGATGAACAACCCAGCGGGGTTTCTTCCTATTGGGGAGTGATGTACATGCTGCTATGGCGGTGTTCCACTCACAAGATGAGTGCGCTGCCAATAAACTCGCCCCTCGGGGCAAAATTAAAAAAAAAAAAAAAAATTAAGACACCTGGTGTGGTTCTTCAGCTAATCTCTTGCTCTGGTTAGGCCCCATTTTAGATTATGCAGTTCAGTTTTTGTCCCGTACTACAGAATGGATATAATTCACTTGAACGTGTCCAGCGTAGGATGACTAAGTTAATTCCCCAATTAGAAATCTTTCATATGAAGAAAGATTAACAAAGCTTAAATTGCATTCACTGGAAAGGCGAAGAGTTAGGGGTGACATGATAGAGGTTTACAAGTGGGATGAATGGACACAACAAAGGGGATATTAATAGGGCATTAAAAGTATCAACACAAGACAGAACATAAGAACAAAGGTAACTGCAGAAGGCCTATTGGCCCATACGAGGCAGCTCCTATTTATAACCACCCAATCCCACTCATATACATGTCCAACCCTCGCCTGAAACAATCGAGGGATCCCACTTCCACCACGTTACGCGGTAATTGGTTCCACAAATCAACCACAAATCAACAACCCTGTTACCGAACCAGTATTTACCCAAGTCTTTCCTAAATCTAAACTTATCCAATTTATACCCATTGTTTCGTGTTCTGTCTTGTGTTGATACTTTTAATACCCTATTAATATCCCCTTTGTTATGTCCATTCATCCACTTGTAAACTTCTATCATGTCACCCCTAATTCTTCGCCTTTCCAATGTGTCCTTTCCAGAACACGAAACAATGGGTATAAATTGGATAAATTTAGATTTAGGAAAGACTTGGGTAAATACTGGTTCTGTAACAGGGTTGTTGATTTGTGGAACCAATTACAGTGCAACGTGGTTGAGGTGGGGTCCCTTGAATGTTTCAAGCGTGGGTTGGACATGTATATGAGTGGGATTGGGTGGTTATAGATAGGAGCTTCCTCGTATGGGCCAATAGGCCTTCTGCAGTTACCTTTGTTCTTATGTTCTTACCAAACAAAGGAATGACTAGAAAATTCAAAGATGGCTATTTATTTCCCAACAAACAGAACCCAAAGAGTAAAAGACAAAAGTAAATTCTGGATTATTTTCCGTGAAAAGCAATATAAAATATCTGGGAGTAATCACGTTGAAAAACTTGACTTTTAAAGAAAACAATTAGGTATTGGTCACATTTGTATGACCCACCATACCCAAGGTACCGTACTTGCCCCGAGACTTATCGTAATATCAGACAAGGATACAAACTACAGTACTGTATCATCATTAGCAGATCTCAATAGGATTTTCATTAGAGATTACAATATAAAGAACACGACAAACCTCCAATCGGATGTAGATTGGGTCTTTCAATGGGCCACAGATAATACTGTGATGTTTTATGAAAATAAGTTCCAGCTCCTGCACCATGGAAAAATTTTAATTTAAAAACTGAAACCATATATAAAACGGATTCAAATCCCACTATAGAACGAAAGAGCAATGTAAAGGATATGCCAGTAATCATTTTAGAAGACCTTACCTATAAAGTAGCTGTCACGACTGCAAGAAAAATGACAGGTTGGATAATAAGGACCTTCCAAACAAGGGATGACATACCAATGATGATACTGTTTAAGACACTGGTGCTCTCTAGGATGGAATATTGTTGCACTAACAGTTGAAATCAGAGCCGAAGAAATTACTGACTTGGAGAGCGTGCAAATAATCAATCAACTCTAAGTCATCTATAATTATTCCTCATTCGTTTCCAGTTAATTAGTGTTATTAATATTTAATTTACTGAATTCTCCTCTGGAATTTGAGGTTGGCTGCACAGGTTTATTGCCCCATGCTCGTACTGCAACACCTAAGCTACTCTATCCCTTTGAGATGTATTTCTTTCTTGTCTCAATAAACATACTTAAACTTGAACCCACGCTCGTCGGAACTTCTGCTATAGTAGTGCTATCGCTCTGTAATTTTTTGCCTCGGCCTTTTTTCCTCCTTTATGGAGTGGCGCTATCTATATTGTTTTTAGTACATCAGGGATAACGCCAATATCTAGGCTCTCTCTCTCCAAAGAATGTGAAGGCCTGTGATAGTGGGTTTTTGTTGTTCTTGATGAATACAGAGTTCCAAGAATTATGGCCTGGTGCAGAACGTATAGGCATACTGTCCATGGCTTTTTAAAAATCCAGTGGGGGGGTAGGGTGACATCTGATATATGATTTGATGTTGGTATTACATTCACGAAAAATCGTTTTGAATCAACCAGGAGGTCTGGCCAGAGTCAAGGGAAGGTAACCTAAGGTAAGGACGGTGGCGTGCCTGGGTGTAGGCCACACCTGGACCTCCTCCACGCACCCTCACCACCAACACTGTCACCGCTCCCTCCGATCAAGACTTGGCGTGTTGAGGCAGGTGGTGGCACACAACATGCTGCGAGTCCGGGGGAGAGACGGGAATGGATAGGTGGGGGGAGAGGAGTGGTATGATGAGGGGAATAGGAGTGTTATGAAGGGGAGGGAGATAGGAAATGACCGAGGGGGAGGGGCAATGAAGAGGGAGGGAGGGAGGGAGGAAGCGAAGGCGGGTGTTGCAACAGCAGCTGCAAGCAACTCCCGTCAGAGGCCACACCTGCCAGGGACCCACAACACACGCCCGACCACCGACTCACTTCGTCTCTCCACTCCTACAAAACCCATTGCTGGAAATATTACCGAAGTAGACCCGGCCCGGGACGCTCCCACTTCTGGAGGGCCCATGAGATTACATTGATTCAAACTCAACCAAGACTCACACTACACTACTGGGACGCTAAGCCCCGGAAGCACCTCAAGGTAACCAAGGAAGCTTTGGGAAGGGGCTGTCATTGTGCAGAAATGCCTGGTCGAGGACCAGGGATGTTGAGCCCAGAAATCATCGCAAGGTAACCACAAGGTAAGGTAGATTTGGTATGATTCTTGTATTCGTTACCTTGCAGTTTGTACTTGCTTGGTTGTTGAGATACAGTCTAACTTCGTGGGCTTTATTGATGAAGACAATAATGTTTATATCCAGGGCACCGGGGTCACGAGGTCCTACCCTTGTTGACCAAACCACACACTAGAAAGTGAAGGGACGACAACGTTTCGGACCGTCCCGGACCCGGACCGGAAGCAAGCGCAGGCGGGAGATATACATAATAATTTACACGTACAAAATAGTAGAGTGGCTGGTCCCAAACCTGCACACAGAAATAACACCACATGAGACCAGAAGACATGGCAGGATGTGCAGAATACCCCCGTTGACAAGCAGAGGTGCAACAGGTACTGTGAGAGAGAACTCTATCAACACCAGAGGCCCGAGACTGTTCAACACGCTTCCACTACACATAAGGGACATAGCTGGCAAACCCCTCACAGTGTTGAAGAGAGAACTGGATAAGCACCTCTAAAGGATACCTGATCAACCAGGCTGTGACTCATACGTCAGGCTGCGAGCAGCCGCGTCAAACAGCCTGGTTGATCAGTCCAGCAACCAGGAAGCCTGGTCGACGACCGGGCCACGGGGACTCTAAGCCCCGGAAGCACCTCAAGGTCAAGGTAACCATTCTCAATTCAATTTCGGTCCAGGACGGACCGAAACGTCGTCGTTCCTTTACTTTCTAGTGTGTGGTTTGGTAAACATTTTTCAGCCACGTTATTGTGACTCCTCGCCAGCATCCTACCCTTGTCTAGGTCTGAGATAACTGAACCTACGTGAGAACAGCCACTAGCCGCTCTACGGTGAGTGATAACATATGCCTAACCGCTTCAGGACTGGTTCGACATATGCCTTGCAACAAATCATTTAAAACTGGAAGTGGTAAACGGTCAGGTATAGTTACTCTGTTAAGCTTCCGATAATCGATTACCGGTCTCCATGTGTACTCTCACTTTGGTACGAGAATCAATGTAGCGTTCCATGGCGAATTGCTCGACGCAATTACATCACACTGTAACATTTCCTCTGAGTCTATCAGCGTCTGCTCTCCTGAGAATGCGGTAGACGGTAAGCTGTTGTAAATTGGTCTAGTAGCTTTCTCAAGGGGAATTTTACTCGCATAAAAATAAGAGTGAGACCTCACTTTCCTCCAGGTAGAACCACAACTGCTCTATTGGGGGATAGAAATAGCCTAAGCTACTCTATCCCTTTGAGATGTATTTCTTTCTTGTCTCAATAAACATACTCCAACTGCTCTATTCCTATTCAAAATTTGCAAATGTTTAACCACGGCGTCAGGGAAATCAGTAGCACTTCTTGAGGTTATCTGGAAATGATTTCGGGGCTTAGCGTCCCCGCGGCCCGGTCCTCGACCGGGCCTCCTTTTAGTTACACTTCCAGGAAGCAGTCCGTAGCAGCTGTCTAACTCCCAGGTACCTATTTACCGCCAGGTAACAGGAGCATCAAAGTGAAAGAAACTGTACACATTTGTTTCCGCCTCCACCTGGGATCGAACCCGGAACCTCAGGACGACGAATCCTTAGCGCTGTCCACTCAGCTGTCAGACCCCTCAGGGTCTGAGGACTGAAGTGTTGCATTTGGACGTGTGGCTGAGATCCGTGTTCTCGTGGTGTGAGTATACACACAGCATGATCCATGGAGACACCGTCCGCCACTCGCACCCGTAGCTACACACACAGCATGATCCATGGAGACACCGTCCACCACTCGCACCGGTAGCCAGTACCTGCTTGATAGGGTTCTGGGAGTTCTTCTCCTCCCCAACCAGTACTGGGCGAGTCTACAACGTGGGCACCAGACTGGAGGTACCTAGCAGTAAAATAGGTACCTGGGTGTTAGTCAGCTGTCACGGGCTGCTTCCTGGGGGTGGAGGCCTGGTCGAGGACCGGGCCGCGGGGACACTAAAAGGCCCGGAATCATCTCCAGATAGTGTATGCCACGTATAATGTAACAGTACCAGCCTGCACTGTATGCCGGGAGGGTTCAACAAACGTACCGTTCACTTTACACGTTTCACTTTCTGCAATGACTCCCGATATCTCGGACGCTGCCTGAACCTTAACTCTTACTCTTCGAACCTGGTTCCTGAAGCCCCTATCACAGGGAGACTTCAGGAAGGGAGCCCATCACAGGGGAATCTGTACATCAGTTGATTGAAGGTTGAAAGGCAGGACCAAAGAGCCAAAGCTCAACCCCCGCAACCACAACTAGGCGAGTACAGGAATATTATCAGCAGCATATGCTAAGAAGGCCAACAAAAGAATTGCCTTTTGAAATGTGTGTAAGGAATCATTCAGAACCTTATACAAGGCTATTTAACACAAGGGGCACACGCACTAGGGGACACAGGTGGAAACTGAGTGCCCAAATGAGCCACAGAGATATTAGAAAGAACTTTTTTAGTATCAGAGTGGTTGACAAATGGAATGCATTAGGAAGTGATGTGGTGGAGGCTGACTCCATACACAGTTTCAAGTGTAGATATGATAGAGCCCAATAGGCTCAGGAACCTGTACACCTGTTGATTGACGGTTGAGAGGCGGGACCAAAGAGCCAGAGCTCAACCCCCGCAAACACAACTAGGTGAGTACAACACATGTCAGACCAATTGTGGCGGTATGCAGCCTTATTGTATAGTCCATATTCAGTCACGCTCAAATATGAGTTACGATCAAACGCGACAGGAATTAAACACCACGTCACTGGAAGACTGAAGAGATAGGGGAGACATTATCACATACAATTATCTGGGAAACTGATATGGTAGGTAAAGACATGCTACTTAGCACTGGTGGTGCAAGAACAAGGGAGGACAGTTGGAAACTTAGTATCCAAATGAGCTACAAAGATATTTGCAGGAATTTCTCTTGTAAATCTTGAGAGTAGTTAATAAATAAAATGCACTAGGGGGGAAGTGAGGTGGTAGAGGTTCACCACCCTTACTAACATCAGTTACCGTAAGACGTTACCTAAATTGTTTTACCAACGTTGGCGCCCCTTTGAAGCTCAATTTACTTAAGAATGACTCAGGGAGTGAGTGAGCAGGTGGAGGTAATGGAAAGGGAGGGGCAGATGAGCGGGAGGAGGGGTGGGGACGGGCGAGGAGGGGGACGGGCAAGGAGCAGGGGGGGGGGACGGGCAAGGAGCAGCAGGTCAAGACGCCAGCAGGGCCCACCCGCACACTTTCACATTCGCTCCACACTCCTCGTTTTACACTTTTACCACCATGAAATGCTGCCGTGTCAGCACCTCCACCCCCCCCCCTCACCCGGCGGCTAGAAATTTTTCGCCCCCCCCCCTTATATCTGGTAGACTCGAACCCCTTAGGTAGACCCACCTCAACCAGTCCGCTGCTGGAATCAGCATCTCTGTAACCCTGGACAATCCATGAACTCCTGAACATACAGCCACTAAACATCAGACTACAGCAACAAGCCATCAGGGTGTCGAACACCATCGAAATGTTAAGAGGATCCAATGTTAGAAAGATTACTCCAAGATGAGACGCCCCACTCCCACAGCTGGTGGCCCAAAATGAGACGCCCCACTCCCACAGCTGGTGGCCCAAGCTGAGATGCCCCGCTCCCACAGCTGGTGGCCCAAGATGAGACGCTCCGCTCCCACAGCTGGTGGCCCAAGATGACGCCCCTGTAGACCCAGTGATGTTGTAGGATGATTAGGTTGTTGTTCACCGGGCATGGTCGAAGGTTTCTGGGTAGTGGGCAGGAATTGGAGTACCAAACGTCCACTGCTTTTCCGGAGTTTATTATAAAAATATATATAACTTCTACACGGGCCAGGATCTAGCAAGCTAGGAATGGTGTGTGTGTGATGCTCCGTCGCCCAGGGCTGTCTCTCAAGGTCTGAGGGCTGCAGGGCGCAGGGCTAGCTGTGTATTCAGATCTGCTGACAACGTCGTTGATACCTATTAAGTTGTTTAGCGCCGGCCATCATCAGAAGAGGGTATTAGATCACCCATGTGTGTCCATGGCACATCCATTGGCGCCTAACCGATGTCCAACACCCCACTCCCACAGCTGGTGGGCCCAAGATGAGACGCCCCGCTCCCACAGCTGGTGGCCCAAGATGAGACGCCCCGCTCCCACAGCTGGTGGCCCAAGATGAGACGCCCCGCTCCCACAGCTGGTGGCCCAAGATGAGACGCCCCGCTCCCACAGCTGGTGGCCCAAGATGAGACGCCCCGCTCCCACAGCTGGTGGCCCAAGATGAGACGCCCCGCTCCCACAGCTGGTGGCCCAAGATGAGACGCCCCGCTCCCACAGCTGGGGGCCCAAGATGAGACGCCCCGCTCCCACAGCTGGTGGCCCAAGATGAGACGCCCCGCTCCCACAGCTGGTGGCCCAAGATGAGACGCCCCGCTCCCACAGCTGGTGGCCCAAGATGAGACGCCCCGCTCCCACAGCTGGTGGCCCAAGATGAGACGCCCCGCTCCCACAGCTGGTGGCCCAAGATGAGACGCCCCGCTCCACAGCTGGTGGCCCAAGATGAGACGCCCCGCTCCCACAGCTGGTGGCCCAAGATGAGACGCCCCGCTCCCACAGCTGGTGGCCCAAGATGAGACGCCCCGCTCCCACAGCTGGTGGCCCAAGATTCAGGTTGCAATTCTTTTACATGTCCTGGCGCAGTCGACTAAGGCACATCTGGGATGGGCAGTTTCTTTCACCCTGATGCCCCTGACTTACTACCTAGCAGTAAATAGGTACCTGGGAGTTAAGACAGTTGGTACGGGCTGCTTCCTGAGGGGGGGGGGGTGTAACAAAAAGGAGGCGTAGTGGAGGACCGGCCGCGGGGACGCTAAGCCCCGAATCATCTCAAGGTAACCTCAAGAAGATAGTGTAGTGAAGTGGGTATATTGGCACACCAGACAGACCGCTCCTGTGCCAGGGAAGTCCACTACGGGCTCACCATAGCCGTGCTACTTGGAATTTGTTCCGAGTAGCTGAATCTATAACAGCAACAACGGGTATATTGGAGCTGTGGTGTTCTCGCCCCCAGGGGCCCCCAGGGACCTCCAGGGACCCCCCAGGGACCC
>WNGS01111181.1:9249873-9263457 GCA_020271785.1 Procambarus virginalis | reverse complement strand
AGTGAACGATATGGAAGAAAATGCAGAATAGAACCAGTGAAGAGCAGGTGCCATAGGCACATCAGAGAACACTGTATAACATCAGAGGTCCACGGCTGTTCAACGTCCTCCCAGCGACTATAAAAATATTGCCGGAACAACCGTGGTCATCTTTAAAAGTGGGCCTGTGGGCCGCTCCTAAGCAACAGCCTGGCCTCGGGCCGAGCTTAGGAAGTAGAAGACCTCCCAGAACCCTATCAAGGGAGAGGTAACGAAGAAAAGATTGTGAGATAAGGAGTTTTGGGCGGTGCTTTTAGAATATCAACATAATATATTTTTAGTGTAACAGAATTAGGATAACAAGAGCACTGTCTAGTGATGACGAAGATGGGGAACCAATCACAGCCCAAGAAGTAAAGGGCGCTACGAAAAAAGGTAAAAGTACAGCACCTGGTGAAGATGGCGTCACCTACGACATACTCAATGCACTGTGTGAAGTGTCTGGGAATCCACTACTCCACCTGTTTAACAAGTCATTCCTAAGTGGAGTGTTGCCCACACAATGGAAACACTCAATAATTGTTTCCATACCGAAGCCTAATGACCCAGGTAATTACAGACCTATCAGTCTCGTGTCATGCACTTGCAAGATGCTTGAAAGGATCATCCTAAAACCGACTGTTGCACAAAATTAGGCAGGTTAGGGGAGGGGTCAATGGATTTGTTAAAGGACGGAGCACAGCAAATTGTATAGTTAATTACTTGGCTAATGACACTGCTAGGTACTCTGTATTTGTGGACATCAAGGGAGCCTTCGACAAAGCACAGGGGATTGCGATCCTGAACGAGCTTGCATGCATGGGTGTCAAGGGGAGACACATGAAATGGGTTGAAGACTACCTCACAGGAAGGAAAGCCAAGGTTTACTTCAATGGAGCAGTCTCCAGAACAATGAATATGGAACTCGGGACCCCCCAAGGCAGAGTCTTAAGCCCTACACTATTCAATGTACTTATGAACGTCATTTCAAATATTGATTTTCCGGAAGGAGCACAACAAGTGGGATATGCAGATGAAGTTCTAATACAAGCTCCCACCCTGGGAAAAATTGAACAGTCCATTGAACTCCTTGGAAGGAAATGTATTGAACTCTGTTTCACTCTCTCCACAAACAAGACGAAGGCATACTCTCATCACAAGCGGAGAGCAAATGAAGAACTGCAAATTAATGGTATAACACTTGAATGGGTTGACCACTATCGGTATCTTGGCGTTCACTGTCGGCTCTAACAAGGGGAAGAAAGAGGTGCTCAATCAACTCATAGGAACATGCAAAAGTCGACTCGGGGCACTGAAAGCTATGACCTGGAATGGACATGGAGCCTCTATTGCCGTGCTAAAAATGATGTACACAGCCTATGTGCGCTCCGTCATAGACTATGCCGCACCAGTTCTGTGCACCTACTCCCAAAAAGATATGAAAAGGCTTGAAAGCATTCAAAATGAAGCCATGACAATCATTCTTGGAGTTCCAAGAACTGCCATAACGTCTAATCTACGAGAGGAGTTGTCCCTTCCCAGTGTTAAAAGCAGAATTAAGGGGCTGAATGCTAAGCTTACAATTAGGATAGCCAGAGATCCCCATTACAATGATATTCTCAATCTGTATGCTCTTGACGCAGGCGGAGATACATAATAATTTGCATTGCACATCGCGTTTCGACGTAACTTTACCATAGTCCGAATTGGTGAGTATGTGGGCCTGCGGGCCGTTCCAAGCAACAGCCTGGTGGGACCAAACTCACAAGTCAAGCTTGGCCTCGGACCGGGCTTGGGAGTAGAAGAACTCCCAGAACCCATCAACCAGGTATTCACCAGATATCCAGTTAGCCCCGTATGTATAGCGGGAGTGTTGAAAAGTCTGGGGCCCCTGATGGTTGTACCAGAGTACAGATTCCTGAACATATTGGGCTCTATCGTATCTGCATTTAAACTGTGTGGAGTCTGCTTCCAGAGAGTTGTTAACAAATGGACAGCACTAGCCAGTGATGCTGGCACATTCTGTGGAGACAAAGCCTAGATACTGGCGTTATCCCTGATATACTAAAAACAGCAGAGATAGCACCACTTCATAAAGGAGGAAATAAGGCAGAGGCAAAAAATTACAAACCAATAGCACTATCATCGCACATCATAAAGAAATTTTGAGAGTGCAAAGAAATAAGAACACAAAATACATGGAATCACAGCATCTCCATAACCCCGGCAACATGGTTTCAGAACAGGGCGCTCTTGCCTGTCACAGTTGCTGGACCACTATGACATACCTGGTTGATGGGGTTCTGGGAGTTCTTCTACTCCCAAAGCCCGGCCCGAGGCCAAGCTCGACTTGTGAGAGCTTGGTCCACCAGGCTGTTGCTCGGAGCGGCCCGCAGGGCCACATACGCACCACAGCCCGGCTGGTCCAGAACTTCTCTTAGAAAACAGTATGGCACTAGATGCTATGGAGGACAAACAAAACGCTGATGTAATTTACACAGATTTCGCAAAAGCTTTTGATAAATGTGACCATGGTGTTATTGCACATAAAATGCGTTCAAAAGGAATTACCGGAAAAATAGGCAGATGGATCTACAATTTCCTGACTAACAGAACCCAATGTGTAATAGTCAACAAAATAAAATCCAGCCCATCAACCGTGAAGAGCTCAGTCCCCCAGGGTACTGTGCTTGCTCCAGTACTTTTTCTCATCCTCATATCGGATATAGACAAGAACACAACCTATAGCACTGTATCATCCTTTGCAGATGACACTAGGATCTTCATGAGAGTAGGCAACATAGAGGACACGGCAAACCTCCAATCAGATGTAGATCAGGTCTTTCTATGGGCTACAGAAAATAATATGGTGTTTAACGAAGATAAGTTCCAGCTCATGCGCTACGGAAAAAATGAAAATAAAAAACGGAAACCACGTACAAAACTCAGGCAAATCATAACATAGAACGAAAAGACAATGTAAAGAATCTGGGTGTACTCATGTCGGAAGACCTTACCTTTAAAGAACACAATAAAGTAGCCATCACAACTGCAAGAAAAATGACAGGTTGTATAACATGAACCTTTCACACTAGAGATGCTATACCGATGATGATACTTTTCAACACGTTTGTGCTCTCTAGAGTGGAGTACTGCTGCACAATGACAGCCCTTTTCAAAGCTGGAGAAATTGCTGACCTGGAGAGCGTGCAGAGATCCTTTACTGCTAGAATCCACTCAGTAAAACATCTAAACTATTGGGACCGACTATAAAGCCTAAATCTGTACTCCCTTGAGCGCAGGCGGGAGAGATACATAATAATTTACACGTGGAAAATATTACAGGGGCTGGTCCCAAACCTGCACACAGAAATAACATCACATGAGACCAGAAGACATGGCAGGATGTGCAGAATACCCCCGTTGAAAAGCAGAGGTGCAACAGATACTCTGAGAGAGAACTCTATCAATATCAGAGGCCCGAGACTGTTCAACACGCTCCCACTACACATAAGGGACATAACTGGCAGACCCCTCACAGTGTTCAAGAGAGAACTGGATAAACACCTCCAAATGATACCTGATCAACCAGGCTGTGACTCATACATCAGGCTGCGAGCAGCCGCGTCCAACAGCCTGGTTGATCAGTCCAGCAACCAGGAGGCCTGGTCGATGACCGGGCCGCGGGGACGCTAAGCCCTGGAAGCACCTCAAGGTAACCTCAAGGTAGATGTGGTCTACCCCTACCCACAAGGCAGCTATGTTGACCACATCACTGCCTGTGATGTGGAAAGATAAACAAGGTCAAATGGAGGAGTAGGTCTGTATATTAAAGAGGACCTGGTATGCACAGAACTACTAAACTCAACCAATGAGGTGGTAGAGGTACTTGGAATTAAGGTAGAAAAAATAAACCTATTTATTATTCTAATATATAAACCACCAGATACAACGGTTGAGGAATTCACAGAGCAGATACACAAAATATAGAACATCCTTGATAATCTAGCGAACCCAGCTCCAGATATTATCTTCCTTGGAGATTTCAATTTACCAAGTCTAAGATGGAGAATGGTAAACACAAATATCATAGCAGGGAATGACCCGGGAAATAACCAACCACAGGTCAGAGAACTTTTGAGATTCTGTGACAAATTCTCGCTCAATCAACAGATTACAGAACCAACTAGGAACGAAAATACACTAGACTTGTTATTCACGAACAATGATGAACTAACTAATCAGACATCACAATCTCAGATACTACATACTCAGACCATATGCTCATTGAAGTGCGAACTAGCATAAATAACGGTAGTAGGTCTAAGAGACCCAACAAGCGAGAAGGAGTATTCAATCAATTCAATTTCAACAATAAGAGGATCGACTGGGAAAAAATAAATGTAGACCTTGCAACCATTCAATGGGAGACGGTCTTAAGCGACAAAACTCCCACACAGGGAATAGCTCAACTGACAGCTGAAGCTTACAAGGTCTGCTTGAAGCACGTGCCTGTGAGGAGGGGCAGAAAGAGAACCACTCTAGAAAGAGAACGCAGACGACTGTACAGGAGAAGGAAAAAATATCGGAAATGCGTAAACAGACACGACTATCACAAGAAAGGAAAATATACCTAAACAGGGAGATCGAAGATATAGAACAAACGTTGAAGAGATCATACGAGGCTGAGGAAATGGAACTGAAACAGAAAACTATACAAGAGATAAAGAAAAACTAAAAAAAAATTCACATACGCAAAATCAAAAACCCTCGACCAGTATTGGACCGTTAATTACAAATGAAGGTACGTACACAGAGGACAACAAAGAGATTAGTGAAATTCTAAGAAGCCAGTATGAGGCTATGTTTAGCACACCAATAAACAACATGAAAGTTGATGACCCAGACAGCTTCTTTACGAATGACATTCAAGCTGCAGATAATAAAACGGATATTAACACGAACTCGTAAGACTTTGAAAGAGAAATTGACAACATGCCCATGCACTCAGCTCCTGGGCCGGACTCGTGGAATTCAATATTCATAAAGAAATGCAAAGTACCAGTAGCACGAGCACTCGGCATAATATGGAGAAAGAGCCTGGAGACAGGGGAGATACCAGCAGCACTTAAATCTGCAGATATAGCTCTGCTGCACAAGGGGGGTAGTAAAATCTTGGCAAAAATTATAGATCAGTTGCATCAACATCACACATAATACAAGTGTTTGAAAGAGTGATTAGGAATCAAATTTCTAGTTTTATGGAAAATGATGAGCTACACAACCCAGGACAACATGGATTTAGAGCGGGAAGATCCTGTCTGTCAAGAGTTATTTAACCACTGTGACAAAATCATAGAAGCTCTAGAAGAAAAGCAAAATGCAGTTGTATACACATAGTTTGCAAAGGCATTCGACAAATGTGACCATGGAGTGATAGCACACAAAATGAGGTCAATGGGAATAACTGGTAAAGTAGGACGCTGGATACTCAATTTCCTGTCGAACAGAGCACAAAGAGTAACAGTCAATCAAATAAAATCAAGTCCGAGCCCAGTTAAAAGCTTTGCACCTCAAGGTACAGTCTTTGCATCGCTACTGTTCCTCATATCAGATATAGACAAAAATACAAGTTACAGCTTCGTATCATGTTTTGCAGATGATACAAAAATCAGCATGAAAATTACCTCTGCTGAAGACATTGAAAAATTACAAGCAGATATCAACAAAGTTTTCGATTAGGCAGTAGAAAATAACATGATGTTTAACAGTGATAAATTCCAGGTACTCAGGTACGGCAAAAATGAGGATCTGAAGTTCATACTGGGTGCAAAACACAATCGAATCTGGCCATAGTAGGAAAACAGCATGTCAAGGATTTAGGAATAATGATGTCCTACGATCTAACGTTTAGGGAGCATAACCAAGCAAATATTTCGTCAGCCAGAAAAATGATAGGATGGATTAAGAGAACTTTCAAATCCAGGGATCCCATCACAATAGTTGTACTCTTCAAATCACTTGTGCTGTGCCGTCTTGAGTACTGCTCAGTACTCACTTCCCCCTTCAGAGCAGGAGAGATTGCTGAAATAGAGGGAATACAGAGAACGTATACGACACGCATAGACGCGATAAAGCACCTAAATTATTGGGATCGTCTCGAAGCTCTCCAAATGTACTCTCTAGAAAGGAGACGAGAGAGATACCAAATAATATACACATGGAAAATACTGGAAGGCCAGGTCTCAAATCTACACAGTAAAATAACAACGTACTAGAGTGAACGATATGGAAGAAAATGCAGAATAGAACCAGTGAAGAGCAGAGGTGCCATAATCAGGCACAATCAGAGAACACTGTATAAACATCAGAGGTCCACGGTTGTTAAACACCCTCCCAGCGAGCATAAGAAATATTGCCGGAACAACCGTGGACATTTTCAAGAGGAAACTAGACAGTTTCCTCCAAGGAGTGCCTGAGCAACCGGGCTGCGGTGGGTATGTGGGCCTGCGGGCCGCTCCAAGCAACAGCCTGGTGGACCAAACTCTCACAAGTCAACCTCTGGCCATGTTTGGGGAGTAGAAGAACTCCCAGAACCCCATCAACCAGGTACCAGTGTCTCGCCCACACTTGTCATGGTGGCCCAGGAGACCTCAACACCGGTGCCCACACCTGTCATGGTCCCCAGAAGACACGAACACTGGTGCCTACACCTGCCGTGGTCGCCCAGGAGACCGCGAGACAATATGGTCGCTAGGTACACCTTGGAAGTGACCACCGAGCTGCTAGGATCTTCGACTTTCATGTTCAATGGAGCGTTAAACATAATAATGTTCTTTTACAATTTCACTAATTGCTCTATAATCCTTTGCTTGCAGCACTTCACTGGGAGAGAATTCTACCAACATCAAAGGCCCCAAGACTTTTCAACATTCCCGCTACACATAGCTGGCCGAACTCTCTCACGGGATTCAAAGGAGAACTTGATAAACACCTCCCATGGGAGGTGTTTATATTTGCTCATAGGGGAGCCGGTCGGCCGAGCGGACAGCACACTGGACTTGTGATCCTGTGGTCCCGGGTTCGATCCCGGCCGCCGGCGAGAAACAATGGGCAGAGTTTCTTTCACCCTATGCGCCTGTTACCTAGCAGTAAAATAGGTACCTGGGTGTTAGTCAGCTGTCACGGGCTGCTTCCTGGGGGTAGAGGCCAGGTCGAGGACCGGGCCGCGGGGACACTAAAGCCCCGAAACCATCTCAACATAACCAACCCGATCAACCTGGCCGAGTCATATAACAGGCTGCTAGGAGCCCCGTCTAACAGCTTTGTTGACCAGACTATCAACCAGGAGGGGTGGTCAGAGACCGGGCCTTTCCGCCAGAGATGTCGAGGGCATTGATCCTCGGAATTTCCACAAGGTAAGGCTGGAATGTTTGTGTCGTCCTTAGAAATTCAGTTACTATATTCCTTCTGCGTTTCATTCCTGTTATTCCTCTTGTTGATCTACTGGAAAGGAATATATTTCAAGCCTGGTGGACCAAGCTCTCTCAAGTCAAGCCTGGTGGACCAAGCTCTCACAAGTCAAGCCTGGTGGACCAAGCTCTCACAAGTCATGCCTGGTGGACCAAGCTCTCACAAGTCATGCCTGGTGGACCAAGCTCTCACAAGTCAAGCCTGGTGGACCAAGCTCTCACAAGTCAAGCCTGGTGGACCAAGCTCTCACAAGTCAAGCCTGGTGGACCAAGCTCTCACAAGTCAAGCCTGGTGGACCAAACTCTCACAAGTCAAGTATGGCCTCGGGCCGGGCTTGGGGAGTAGAACAACTCCCAGAACCCCATCAAGCAGATAAGCAGATTTTGTAGAATTCTGCCATCAATTGTTCTATTTCTTTCAATTAATGTTGCTTTGAACGTCTGTGAATTTGCGAAATGTGTATGAAGTTACTTAGACTAATCCGTTTCATCATTATTCGTCAAGATCATACCAAGATAATTTTCGTTTCTAGTTGCCTGTGATATTTGAGGGAAAACTTGCGACATAATAACTGGATTTCGGCATGTGATTGGTTATTTCCAGTATGATTTCCTGCCATAAATCATCGGGGACACTGACTGGACAGCATCGGGGACACTGACTGGACAGCATCGGGGACACTGACTGGACAGTATCGGGGACACTGACTGGACAGTATCGGGGGACACTGATGGACAGTATCGGGGGACATTGACTGGACAGCATCGGGGACATTGACTGGACAGCATCGGGGACATTGACTGGACAGCATCGGGGACACTGACTGGACAGCATCGGGGACACTGACTGGACAGTATCGGGGGACACTGACTGGACAGCATAGGGATAGGAAAGCAACACATGCTTGGACAAAGCTGTACTTTGTCCATTTACTGTACTCGCCTAGTTGTGCTTGCGGGGTGGAGCTTCGACTCTTTGTCCCAACCCTCAACTGTTAATCAACTGGTGTACCAATTCCTGAACCTATTGGGTTCTAACACACATTTGTTTATTTGCCGTGTCCTCTATATTGTCTACTCTCATAAAAATCCTAGTCTCATCTGCAAAGGATGATACAGGTAGATTGTGTCCTTGTTTATGTCCGATATTAGGATGAGAAAAACTACTGGAGCAAGCACAGTACTCTGGGGGACCGTACTGGAGCAAGCACAGTACCCTGGGGGACTGAGCTCTTCACGGTTGATGGACCGGATTTTATTTTATATACTATTACACATTGGGTTCTGTTGGTCAGGAAATTGAGATCTACCTATTTTTTCCGGCAATACCTTCTGAACAGGTATTCTTCCTTTGAACGCATTGTGTGTTCAACAACACCATGGTCACTTAACCCCAAGGTAACCACCACATCACTTCCTAAGTCATTCCATTTCTTAACTACCCTGACACTAATAAAGTTCTTTCTAATATATCTCTGGGTCATCTGAGTACTGTGGGTGTGTTTACGGGGAAATTCTCTATTTACTTCCAGTGAGTGAGTGAGTGAGTGAGTGAGTGAGTGAGTGAGTGAGTGAGTGAGTGAGTGAGTGAGTGAGTGAGTGAGTGAGTGGGTTGTAGCCGGGGCGCCAGGCTGTCAACCTATTGATCCCTCTCCACCCCCTACACCCACAACAGTTTATTAATGGTGCCGCCGTCAAATACACACCACTCGGGCTGATCATCGAGAGAAGAGGAGGGAGGGTGACGGACGGGTCACCACCAGTTCACACCACTACACACACACACACACACACACACGATTATTGATTGATGACAAGTTGGCGTAACTACCACACAACAACGCTGGTATTAGCCTAGACTACCAAGCTACCGCCGCGAGTCCCTCCTCAACTAACACATTCCCATCATAGCAACACACCACCCTGTGGACCGCCCTGTGGACCACCTTGTGGACCACCTTGTGGACCACCCTGTGGACCGCCCTGTGGAGCACACCACTGCCAACACCGAAGCTTATTACATCCATCACTACTGATCTGTGTTTACACCAAACTGTTACTAGCGAGATACTCCACTTTACAGCCCATCTTCCCGAGTTGGTAGTACTCATAGTAACGATGAGGACCGTAGTACTGTATATATATACCGACCTACAACGAAATTAGAAATCTGAACTATTGAGTTGGACAAACTGGAAAACTACTTGTTCACCTGTGTTGCTGTGACTAAACCTAACCTTCCTAAGCCTAGTACACGATATCTGAGGCCTAGTAGAGTACATGTTTGTACTATACTAGGCCTAGGAATATTTAACTTTGTGTTTACCGTATTTATTTTAGAAAATTCTTATTAGTCAATATACTACTATCACTAAGAATGTACGAATTGTGACTATTGACGAGCGGTGCAATAGGTGCCATCTAAATGGGACATTTTACCAGCTCCAGCCCCTAACCCCCCCCCCTCCACTACCACCATCCCCTTCACCACCACAAACCTGCCCTTCACCACCACAAACCTGCCCTTCACCACCACAAACATGCCCTTCACCCACCACAAACCTGCCCTTCACCACCACAAACCTCTTCACCACCACAAACCTGCTCTTCACCACCACAAACCTGCCCTTCACCACCACAAACCTGCCCTTCACCACCACAAACCTACTCTTCACCACCACAAACCTGCCCTTCACCACCACAAACCTACCCTTCACCACCACAAACCTGCCCTTCTCCACCACAAACCTGCCCTTCACCACCACAAACCTGCCCTTCACCACCACAAACCTGCCCTTCACCACCACAAACCTACCCTTCACCACCACAACCTGCCCTTCACCACCACAAACCTACCCTTCACCACCACAAACCTGCCCTTCACCACCACAAACCTGCCCTTCACCACCACAAACCTGCCTTCACCACCACAAACCTGCCCTTCACCACCACAAACCTGCCCTTCACCACCACAAACCTGCCCTTCACCACAAACCTGCCCTTCACCACCACAAACCTGCCCTTCACCACCACAAACCTACTCTTCACCACCACAAACCTGCCCAATCACCAACATCCCCACCCCTAGCACGCCACGCCGCGCCAGAGACACCAGAGAGTGAGCAAGCAAAGGAAGGGGGGAGGGGTGACGAGGACAGGGGGTGGATATGAGGCGAGGAGAAAGGGAGGTGGAGCGAGGGAAGGAAGTAGGAGGCTTAGATCAGTGTGGGGTGGAGTGATAGAAAGGGGGGGGGAGGGTAACGGAGGGGTGGGGGAGATTGTGGGAGGGAGTGGGGTGGGTGGGGTGGCGGCAGGGGTGGAGTCTCTCCAGCAGGATGACCCTATCCCAACTTAGTAGGAAAGGGAACAAGCTTACCTGCTTGATGGGGTTCTGGGAGTTGTTCTATTCCCAAGCCGGCCCGAGGCCAGGCTCGACTTGTGAGAGTTGGTCCACCAGGCTGTTGCTTGGAGCAGCCCGCAGGCCCACATAACCCACCACAGCCCGGCTTGCCCGGCACTTCTTGGAAAAACAATCTAGGTTTCCTCTTAAAGATGCCCACAGTTGTTCCGGTAATATTTCTTATGCTCGTTGGGAAGGTGTTGAACAACCGCGGACCTCTGATGTTTATACAGTGTTCTCTGATTGACAGCCCTGCTCTTCACCGAATACAACCACTTAACCTAACCTTGAGGTTACCTTGAGGTGATTTCGGGGCTTAGAGACCCCGCGGCCAGGTCGTCGACCAGGCCTCCTGGTTATTGACCAGTTCACAAACCACGAGGCCTGGTTGGAGACGTTGAGTCCGAAAATCATCTCAAGTTAACTACACGGAGAGGGGGGGGGGGACGGGGGAAGAATGGAGGGTGACAAGTGTGGGGCGGGGGGCGGGGGCGGGGGGGAGGGGGGGGGTGAAGTAGACATAGTAAAGGTCTTCCAGACGCGCCACATTATAATGTTATTTAAGACAGAGTGTGGGTGGGGCCGGGCGCGGCCAGCCAGGTGGGAGCCAGCGGACAACGACCTTCTCCACATGCCCACAACACCCCTCACCTGTGCACACGCAACGCACGCACGCACACACACACACGCACGCACGCACACACACACGCACCACACACCACACACACACACACAACACGTACGTTACGGGTGAGAGTCCAACATGTCGATGTTTGCGGATGACGCAAAGTTGATGAGAAGAGTTGTGACAGATGAGGATTGCAGGATCCTCCAAGAGGACCTGAACAGGTTGCAGAGATGGTCAGAGAAATGGCTACTGGAATTCAGCACGAGCAAATGTAAAGTTATGGAAATGGGACTAGGAGATAGGAGACCAAAGGGACAGTACACAATGAAGGGGAACAGCCTACCTGTGACGACGCGCGAAAGAGACCTGGGTGTGGACGTAACACCTAATCTATCTCCTGAGGCACATATAAATAGGATAACGACAGCAGCGTACTCTACACTGGCAAAAGTTAGAACATCATTCAGAAACCTAAGTAAGGAGGCATTTAGGGCGCTTTACACTGCCTACGTGAGGCCAGTCTTAGAGTATGCCGCCTCATCATGGAGTCCCCATCTGAAGAAACATATAATGAAACTGGAAAAGTTCAGAGGTTTGCAACGAGACTCGTCCCAGAGCTACGAGGGATGGGGTATGAGGAGCGCCTGAGGGAACTGTGCCTTACGACACTAGAAAGAAGAAGGGAGAGGGGGGACATGATAGGAACGTATAAAATACTCAGAGGGATTGACAGAGTGGACATAGACGAAATGTTCACACGGAATAGTAACAGAACGAGGGGACATGGATGGAAGTTGGAAACTCAGATGAGTCACAGAGATGTTAGGAAGTTTTCTTTTAGCGTGAGAGTAGTGGGAAAATGGAATGCACTTAATTAGGAACAGGTTGTGGAAGCAAATACTATTCATAATTTTAAAACCAGGTATGATAGGGAAATGGGACAGGAGTCATTGCTGTAAACAACTGATGCTCGAAAGGCGGGATCCAAGAGTCAATGCTCGATCCTGCAGACACATATAGGTGAGTACACAGTGTCATGCCATTCATTAACACCCATGATCACTCCCTATGAGGTTACACACTGGGGCGCAGGCCAGTTTCTAAATGAGGTTCGCACAGAGCTTTAGTGCACATGGGTGCTGGGGTAGACATGGGTGCTGGGGTAGAGCTGTAACGCGCTCCTCGCCAAAAACAACAATAAACCAGCAAATAGTAGAATCAACTATGAAAGAAAACACGCTGGACCTCATTTTCACTACATCCTTTGCAGATGACACTAGGATTTTCATGAGAGTAGACAACATAGAGGACACGGCAAACCTCCAATCAGATGTAAATCAGGTCTTTTCTATGGGCTACGGAAAATCATATGGTGTTTGACGAAGCTGAGTTCCAGCTCATGCGCTACGGAAAAAATGAAAATCACGTACAAAACCACATACAAAACGCAGTCAAATCATAACATAGAACGAAAAGGCAATGTAAAGGATCTGGGTGTACTCATGTCGGAAGACCTTAACTTCAAGAACACAATAAAGTAGCCGTGACAAATGCAAGAAAAACTGTGAGGGGTCGGCCAGTTATGCCCTTACGTGAAGAGGAAGCGTGTTGAACAGTCTCGGGCCTCTGATGTTGATAGATTCTCTCTCAGAGTACCTGTTGCACCTCTGCTCTTCAACGGGGTATGTCTGCACATCCATACCATGCCTTCTGGTCTCATTGGATGTTATTTCTGTGTGCAGGTTTGGGACCAGCCCCTCTACTATTTTCCACGTATTATGTATCTCTCCCGCCTGCTCTCAAGGGAATACAGATTCTTTAGTCAGTCGCAATAGTTAGATGTTTTACTGAGTGGATTCTAGCAGTAAAGGATCTCTGCACGCTTTCCAGGTCAGCAATTTCTCCAGCTCGAAAGGGGCTGTCATTGTGCAGCAGTACTCCACTCTAGAGAGCACTACGTCTTGAAAAGTTCATCATCATCGGTATAGCATCTCTAGTGTGAAAGGTTCTTGTTATCCAACTGTCATTTTTCTTGCATGTGTGACGGCTTCTTTATTGTTTTCTTT
>WNGS01111181.1:9228808-9240234 GCA_020271785.1 Procambarus virginalis | reverse complement strand
AAAGGTAAGGTCTTCCGACATGAGTAAGATCTTTACATTGCCTTTTCTTTCTATGTTATGATTTGACTGAATTTTGTACGTGGTTTCTGTTTTTATATTTTCCTTTTTTTCCGTTATCTTGAGGTGCTTCCGGGGCTTAGCGTCCCCGCGACCCGGTCGTCGACCAGGCCTCCTGGTTGCTGGACTGATCAACCAGGCTGTTGGACGCGGCTGCTCGCAGCCTGAAACGTAACGATGAGCTGAAAATATCTTCGTTAAACAGCATATTATTTTCTGTAGCCCATAGAGACCTGATTTACATCTGATTGGAGGTTTGCCGTGTCCTCTATGTTGTCTACTCTCATAAAAATCCTAGTGTCATCTGCAAAGGATGATAGTGCTATAGATTGTGTCCTTGTCTATGTCCGATATGAGAATGAGAAAAAGTACTGGAGCGAGAAAAAAGTACTGGAGCAGGCACAGTACCCTGGGGGACTGTACTGGAGCAAGCGCAGTACCCTGGGGACTGTACTGGAGCAAGCACACTACCCTGGGGGACTGTACTGGAGCAAGCACACTACCCTGGGGGACTGTACTGGAGCAAGCACAGTACCCTGGGGTACTGAACTCTTCACGGTTGATGGACAGGATTTAATTTTGTTGACTATTACACATTGGGTTCTGTTAGTCAGGAAATTGTAGATCCATCTGCCTATTTTTCCGATAATTCATTTTGAGCGTATTTTATGTGCAATAAATGGTCACATTTGTCGAAGGCCTTTGCGAAATCTGTGTAATTACATCCGCGTTGTGTTTGTCTTCCATGGCATCTAATGCTATATCATAGTGATCCAGCAACTGTGACAGGCAAGAGCGCCCTGTTCTGAAACCATGTTGTCCGGGGTTATGGAGATACTGTGATTCTATGTATTTTGTGATTCTTAGCACTCTCTAAGATTTTTATGAAGTGTGATGTTAGTGCTATCGGTCTGTAATTTTAATCCACCCTATCATTTTTCTGGCTGACGCAATACTTGCTTGGTTATGCTCCCTAAACGTTAGGTCGTCGGACATCATTGATTTTTTGATTGTTGCCGCCGAAGGCGGCTAGTTTATTGTGCACCCCATACTCATCCTGTGAGCGGTAGCGCAAAAGCATTACAGAGGGCACAAAAGGTCTTTATCAGACCTCATCTTAGATTATTACATAAACAATTTCATCTATCCTTCACACCTTATAGTTACAATGTCAGCTAGTTACAGAGAAAGTGCTATTTCAAGAGCTACATATTTACAGTAAGTCATCATACATTAATGGTAGGTCTTATCGCTAATACATAATAGTTTGACCAATGGGGACATCAATATTCCCAAATCCTTGACATGCTGTTTTCCTACTATGGGCAGATTCAATTGTGTTTTGTACCCTGTATTATGTTTCAGATCCTCATTTTTGCCGTATCTGAGTACCTGGAATTATTACCGTTAAACATGTTATTTTCTGCTGCCCAATTGAAAACTTTATTAATTTCTGTTTGTAGTTTTTCAATGTCTTCTGCAGAGGTAATTTTCATGCTGATTTCTGTATCATCTGCAAAGGATGACACGAAGCTATGACTTGTATTTTTGTCTATATCAGATTTGAGAATAAGGAACAGCAGTAATGCAAGGACTGTACCTTGTACCTGCTTACCTATCAAGCAAGTAAGCAGGTACCTTGAGGTACAGAGCTTTTAACTGTGCTTGAACTCGCTTTTACTTGATTGCCTGTTACTCTTTGTGTTCTGTTCGACAGGAAATTGAGTATCCTACTTTACCAGTTATATCCATTGACCTCATTTTGTGTGCTATCACTCAATGGTCACATTTGTCGAATGCCTTTGCAAAGTCTATGTATACAACATCTGCATTCTGTTTTTCTTCTAATGCCTTAGTGATTTTGTCATATTGGTCAAGTAGCTGTGAGAGGCATGATCTTCCTGCTCTAAATCCATGTTGGCCTGGATTGTGGAGGTCATTGGTTTCCATGAATCTAGTGACCTGACTCCTGATCACGCTCTCAAATACTTTTATTATGTGCGACGTTAGTGCAACTGGTCTATAATTCTTTGCCAATGCTTTGCTCCCTCGTGTAGAGGGGCTATGTCTGCTGCTTTAAGCGCATCTGGTATCTCCTCCATTGTTCAAGCTCTTCCTTCACACTATACTGAGTGCCTGTGCTACTGGCACTTTGCATTTCTTTATAAATATTGATATCTTATATTCGTAGATATAAAATAGAAATATCTTATATTCGTAGATATAAAATAGAAATATCTTATATTCGTAGATTACTAAAAATGGTAGAAAATGGGCATTAAGAGATGGAGGTCACTACCCTGTCGTAGGCAAGCAGCGGTGGTGGTGGTGGTTGGTGGTGGTAGAGAAGATGGTGGTGAAGATGGAAGGGAAGCAAAGTGAGGCCGGAAATGCTGGCATCCTGGGGCAAGACGGGAATCACCCGTCTCTCCTCCTCCCCGTCTCCCACCCACCATGTCTTCTACAACTTCCATCCTTCAAACTATGTACCGCCTGCAGCTTGGGCCAAATTGACTGACAAATTTGGCGACGTAATAAGGAGCTCATTCATAAGCCACTTCCCAAGCCTGGCCGGGCTTGGGAAGCACAGCAACTACCACAACTCCTACAAGCAGTTATCAAACAGGTTGTTCATTGTCACCGAATGAGCATGTGTTCACATAACCGTCGGATTACAAGAAAATCTGTGCTCGATTTTAATCCCGTCCTCTTAAAAAAATAACGGAGTTTTTCGCTCATATGCGCGCTATGGCCAAAAATGGACTCAATTTGAAATTAAATCGGCTCAAGAAAGTGACGCACCGTCCCGTTTTCTGTTTGAATCCACCGGCTTACTCGGTTAGGTTAGGAGAGGAACCTTCAATTGCCCGAAACGCTATGCGTACTAGTGGCTTTAGGTATTGTATGTACTACCTCTATTTTTAAACCAATCAGAATGTTTGTACTGTAACCCTGCAACTATGTATGTACTTTTCCTAAATAAATTATTATTATTATTATTCATTAACATTTTTTCATGACGTTTTGAAACCTTAGGATAATTTCCTGCCCTCCTCATCTACTAGACGAGACCCTCAACTTACTGTTTTGGGAGAAAAAATCAAATATTTTATTTCAATTTTTTTATTCATTTTCGTTTTAGTCCATTTTCGGCCATATGGGCAAACGGTCAAATTCAGCCGTAATTTGTAATAGGAGAGGTGAGTGACACAGAAGACCAGAGAGGACATGTCTGTCGTCTAACTGGGTCACATATATTATCTAGTGAGCATGAAACACGCTTATTCCCAAGTCCCATCACAACAAATGTCAATTTTTTTTCCAATTTGTTAAAGGATAATTACACACAGCAACGCATTTCAATAATCTCTCCCCCAAGTAGAAGAAATAAGAAGAGTTCTATCCGTACCTTGAAGACTCTGGCTCAATGCCAGAGTTGTCTGGCTCATTTAATTTTTCCACCTGCTTCATCTATGTGCATCTGGACCTAACAACTGCATGCCTTCATCTTTGGCTTGGGTCGTGGGGCTAAACGCCAAGAGAGAGAAACAAAACATGGACCCAAAACCCTGTCGATAACTACAAATGGGGTTATCTTAAGACGATTTCGGGGCTTTAGTGTCCCCGCGGCCCGGTACTCGACCACGTCTCCACCCCCAGGAAGCAGCCCGTGACAACTGACTAACTCCCAGGTACCTATTTACTGCTAGGTAACGGGCATCAGTGTGAAAGAACCTTTGCCCATTGTTTCTCACCGGCGCCCGGGATCGAACCCGGGACCACAGGATCACGCGTCCAGTGTTCTGTCCGCTCAGCCATCAGCTCCATGGTGTGTGTAAATATGGAATATCAAAAGAACGAATGGAGCATGAAAATACCATCACCATAGCATGTGAAAGAATGTTCTTGGTACAAGAAAATGTTCCAAAGGTGCAAATTTTTCCACCTAGAACTTTGTATGAGCTCTTTAAACCAGAGAGACTGTTCAACACACTGTCCAGCCTTTCATATACCTGCTTGATGGGGTTCTGGGAGTTGTTCTACTCCCAAAGCCCGGCCCGAGGCCAGGCTTGACGTGTGAGAATTTGGTCCACCAGGCTGTTGCTTGGAGCAGCCCGCAGGCTCCCATATACACCACAGCCCGGTTGATCTAGAACTTCTTGAAGAAAATTATCTAATTTTCTCTTGAAGATGTCCACTATTGTTCCGGCAATATTTCTTATACTTGCTGGGAGGGTGTTGAACAACCGAGGACCTCTGATGTTTATACAGCGTTCTCTGATTGTGCCTATGGCACCTCTGCTCTTCACTGGTTGTATTCTGCATTTTCTTCCATATCGTTCACTCCAGTACGTTGTTATTTTACTGTGTAGATTTGGGACCTGGCCCTCTATTTGGGTGCACTCATGTACTCATACTCCATTTGGGTGTATTCATGTCGGAAGACGTTACAACAAAGAACTTTTAAAGAACACAATAAATTAGCCGTCACAACTGCAAGAAAAATGACAGGTTGGATAACAAGAACCTTATCAAATCAAATCAAATCAAAACCTTTCACACTAGAGATGCTATACCGATGATGATACTTTTCAAGACGCTAGTGCTCTCTAGAGTGTAGTACTGCTGCACAATGACAGCCCCTTTCATAGCTGGAGAAATTGCTGACCTGGAGAGCATGCAGAGATCCTTTACTGCTAGAATCCACTCAGTAAAACATCTAAACTATTGGGACCGAATATAGAGCCTAAATCTGTATTCCCTTGAGCGCAGGCGGGAGAGATACATAATAATCTATACGTGGAAAATAGTAGAGGGGCTGGCCCCAAACCTGCACACAGAAATAATCTCACATGAGACCAGAAGGGATGGCAGGATGTGCAGAATAGCCCCGTTGAAGAGCAGAGGTGCAACAGGTACTCTGAGAGAGAACTATCAACATCAGAGGCCCGAGACTGTTCAACACGCTTCCACTATACATAAGGGGCATAACTGGCCGACCCCTCACAGTGTGCAAGAGAGAACTATCAACATCAGAGGCCCGAGACTGTTCAACACGCTTCCACTATACATAAGGGGCATAACTAGCCAACCCCTCACAGTGTGCAAGAGAGAGAACTTGACAAACACCTCCAAATGATACCTGATCAACCAGGCTATGATTCATAGCACGCGGCTGCTCGTAGCCGCGTCCAACAGCCTTGTTGACCAGATGACTAACCTGGTTGAAGACCGGGCCGCGTGACCGTTGATCCCCGGAAACTACACAACGTAGGTAAGCCTTCATTAGAATGAGAATTTCACCAAGAGCCTGAGGTATCTGAACGACCTACCTAATGGTTATCACGAGAGATAACGACCTACCCAATGGTTATCACGAGAGATAACGACCTACCCAATGGTTATCACGAGAGGAGATAACCTACCCAATGGTTATCATGTAACACCAATGACCCCCCCCCCCCTAGAGTTCACACCCAGGGAAGCCTTCTCCAAGAGATCAGCCCAGATGACCTCCGGATTATCTTGTATATTGATTAAAAATTCCTGGGTTAGTCTTAGTCAGCTAGTTTCAAGTATGTAATATTTCATGATACTCTTGTCAAACATTGCAATGGAATTAGACCCCAGATTCTTATGTGTGAACATCCATAGATCTCCCCCTTTTAGCCAGGTCAGAGGTCAGTCACACACGTAATTAATATTTCCTCTCTTGAACAGTGTATGGTGAATGTCAAACAAGCTTAATGAAAAAATTCTTGAGTGTTTGTGAACGTGTGGCCCGACCTCTTGCATCTTCGATGTAGGTAGCAATAGCAAATCTCCCCCTCCCCCTTTTTGGGGTGTATATATGGTCTTGTAGCAGACTTAGTTTGGAGAGAGTGCCGGACACCAGGGTCCAGAGTGGGTCTGTGAGAACATCACACAGTCAGGGAGGGACAGAGTGAATCCACCCGATGGAGAGACAGAGGTCTTAAGGTAAAGTGTGATCTCTGAGGGTTTTGTTCCATGTCTAAATTTCTTAACTATTGGCCAGTGTTAGAGTAGGATTTATAGTAGTGTATAGCACAATTTGTTCTCAATAAACTCATGTTAAACTTTCCGTCTGTGTCAATTGTTGGATCCTCTTAGTCTCTGGATATAGTTTGCTATCAACTGTCCCATAATTAATGACAGTTAAAGAAAAAGAGGACTCTCCAAGTCAAGCAATGTTTCTTGCCTCATTGCTTGATATAGTTGATGGACAAGGCAGATGGTGGCAGCGTAGTTAATCCTGTGTAGCATTTCCTTGAAGGTGTACTTTTGGTTCCGGTAACCATCATATGTCAGTTCAAATTACGTTAAATATAAATACAGTGTTCAATAGCAGTGTTACCAAGTGCAACCGATAGGAAGTGTTACTCAGTACAATATTAGTGTTTCATTATTAGTTTACATTTACAGTGGTGTTTCAATCACGAGAGATAACGACCTACCCAATGGTTATCACGAGATAACGACCTTCAGCTTGATGGGGGGGGGGGTTCTTGGAGTTCTTCTACTCCCCTGGTTGAACAGTCCAGCAACGAGGAGGCCTGGTCGAGCACCGGGCCGCAGGGTCGCTAAGCCCCAAAATCATCTCAAGGCAAGGTAACCAATGTAGGGAAAGTTGTAAACTCAAGTCCCACATCAGACAGCGAGCTGCGTGAACGCACAGTCTAGCTGACCAAGCTTTCAACCTTCACACTTGGTTCTAGACCAAGCCACAGGAGCTCTGGCTGGGGACCACCAAAATGTAGGTAAATAATGCCTGCTTGCAAGCGGTGAGTCACAATAACGTGGCTAAAGTAAGTTGACCAGACCACACACTAGAAGGTGAAGGGACGACGACGTTTCGGTTCGTCCTGGACCATTTTCAAGTCGATTGTGAATGGCCACAATCGACTTGAGAATGGTCCAGGACGGACCGAAACGTCGTCCCTTCACCTTCTAGTGTGTGGTCTGGTCAACAATACCTGCTTGATGGGGTTCTGGGAGTCCTTCTACTCCCTAATCACCTTCCATATAATATAGATAATGGAGAGTTTGAGCACTTCCTAATTTTAACCATTCCTGGTGAAGCAACCGGAGTTTGCAAAGACTATAGTATGGGGTTTACATGTGTGCTCTCAATACAGGTTACGTTTAAGTATACAAGTATATATAGCCCCCAACGTCAAGAAACATTCGTCCTAAAGAGCCTTATCCTAACCATACCAGAGGACCCACCAACTGAAAACTGGACATTATGTCACTTTCGCAAGCCGCTACTATTTTCTAGTAAGACAGTTTGTTTGGCCTTTGGTAAAGTGTTGGTTAAAATACGACATAGTATTAAGAGGGCGGGTTGGTGTGTGAGGGTATTAAGAGGAGGAGCCCAGTGGCTGGGAGAAAGGTGGCGGAGACTGAGCCAGGGAGTAAGGTCGAGAGAGTAGCCGGTGAACGGGCAAGGTCACCGTCTTAGGGAAATAAACATGATGAAGAGTGAGGGGAGGGAAGTGTTGAGTGTGAGGCAACCCCATGATAACACCACTCTTGTTGGTCCTCCCACCCGCACCCTCACACACCCTGCCCACGCTACCACTACACAACCACTTCCCACCACACACACACACACACACACACACACACACACACACACACACACACACACACACACACACACACACACAATGTAATGTAATGTAATGAAGATAGGGGTAGGAAGCAGGAGACCAGATACAAGGTATCATTTGGGAGATGAAATACTTCAAGAGTCAGAGAGAGAGAAAGACCTGGGGGTTGATATCACGCCAGACCTGTCCCCTGAAGCTCATATTAAGAGGATAACATCAGCAGCATATGCCAGGTTGGCTAACATAAGAACGGCCTTTAGAAACTTGTGCAAGGAATCTTTCAGAACATTTTATACCACATATGTCAGACCAATCCTGGAGTATGCGGCTCCAGCATGGAGTCCATATCTAGTCAAGCATAAGACTAAACTAGAAAAGGTTCAAAGGTTTGCCACCAGACTAGTACCCCAGCTGAGAGGTATGAGCTACGACGAGAGACTACGGGAATTAAACCTCACTTCGTTGGAAGACAGAAGAGTTAGGGGGACATGATCACCACATTCAAGATTCTCAAGGGAATCGACAGGGTTGATAAAGACAGGCTATTTAACACAAGGGGCACACGCACTAGGGGACACAGGTGAAAACTGAGTGCCCAAATGAGCCACAGAGATATTAGAAAGAACTTTTTTAGTGTCAGAGTGGTTGACAAATGGAATGCATTAGGCAGTGATGTGGTGGAGGCTGACTCCATACACAGTTTTAAGTGTAGATATGATAGAGCCCAATAGGCTCAGGAACCTGTACACCTGTTGATTGACAGTTGAGAGGCGGGACCAAAGAGACAGAGCTCAACCCCCGCAAGCACATCTAGGCGAGTACACACACACACACAACATCAGAACAGCGTTCAGGAACCTGTGTAAGGAATCATTCAGAATCTTGTACACCACATATGTAAGACTAATCCTGGAGTATGCAGCCCCAGCATGGAGCCCGTACCTTGTCAAGCACAAGACGAAGCTGGAAAAAGTCCAAAGGTATGCCACTAGACTAGTCCCAGAACTAAGAGGCATGAGTTACGAGGAAAGGCTGCGGGAAATGCACCTTACGACACTGGAAGACAGAAGAGTAAGGGGAGATATGATCACAACCTACAAAATCCTCAGAGGAATCGACCGGGTAGACAAGGACAAACTATTCAACACTGGGGGACGCGAACAAGGGGACACAGGTGGAAACTGAGTACCCACATGAGCCACAGAGACGTTAGAAGGAACTTTTTCAGTGTCAGAGTAGTTAACGGATGGAATGCATTAGGCAGTGATGTGGTGGAGGCTGACTCCATACACAGTTTCAAGGGTAGATATGATAGAGCCCAGTAGGCTCGGGAATCTGTACACCAGTTGATTGACAGTTGAGAGGAGGGACCAAAGAGCCAAAGCTCAACCCTCGCAAGCACAAATAGGTGAGTACACACACTCACTCACACACACACAAGGGGGACACAGGTGGAAACTGAGTGCCCAAATGAGCCACAGAGATATTAGAAAGAACTTTTTTAGTGTCAGAGTGGTTGACAAATGGAATGCATTAGGAAGTGATGTGGTGGAGGCTGACTCCATACACAGCTTCAAGTGTAGATATGATAAGAGCCCAATAGGCTCAGGAATCTGTACACCTGTTGATTGAAGGTTGAGAGGCGGGACCAAAGAGCCAGAGCTCAACCCCTGCAAACACAACTAGGTGAGTACACACACACACACACACACACTCAACGTCCTCGCGGTCCGGTCCCCAACCAAGCCTCCTGGTCAACCAGGCTGTTGCTTGGAACGGCCCGAAGGACCACGTGCTCACTACAGCCTTGTTGGTCCGGCACTTCTGCTTGAATTTATCTAAGTGCCTCTTGAATACATCCACCTTTGTTCCAGTAATATTTCTAATGTTTACTGGAGGGTGTTGAACAGCTGTGGACCTCTGATGTTCAGACAGTGTTCTATGGCACCTGTACTCCTCACTGGTTCTATTCTGCACTTATTTCAGTGCCTTTAGCTCAAGTATGTTGTTATTCTACTGTGCAAATTTGGGACCTGGCCTTAGTATCTTCCATGTATATATATATATATATATATATATATATATATATATATATATATATATATATATATATATATATATATATATATATATATATTATTTGATACCTTTCTCGTCAACTTTCCAAAGAGTACATTTTGAGAGCTTTGAGACGGTCCTGATAATTCAGACGTTTTATCGTGTCTATGCGTGCTGTATATGTTCTCTGTATTCCGTCTAGTTCAGAGATCTCTCCCGCTCTGAAGGGGAAGTGAGTACCGAGCAATACTCAAGACGGGACAGCACCAGTGGTTTAAATAGTATTAGCTTTGCTGTGGGGTCTCTGGGTTTGAACGGTCTCATAATTTATCTTATCATTTTCCCGATTTGCTCGGTTATGTTCACTAAATGTCAGGTGGTCAGACATCAAGGTGCAGGTGTACACGACTGACTAAGGTGACTGACTACATCATTAATATATTTACCGTGCTCATTACGTAAATCATTATGAATAAAATATAAAAAACAAGTATCCAACTATATTTCTGAAAATAATTGAAATCTATAATTAATCGTATCAGAATTGTGACTTTTTAGTGGAATCGAATACAAAATTTGAGTATAGTGTCGTAACTATAACACGTGTCGTAACGTATGCAGCACATGAATGAACTGGGAGCACAAACACCCCCAGACCCTTCTGGGGAGTAGAAGAACTCCCAGAACCCCATCATCCAGGTATCAACCAACCCTGCGAGGGCGTGACTGGTGACTGGGGGGCAGAGCAGGTTGCACCACCTTAACGTGAGAGGTTACCTTCAGATGATTTCGGGGCTTAGCGTCCCTGCGGCCCGGTCGTCGACCAGGCCTCCTGGTTGCTGGACTGGTCAACCATGCTGTTGGACGCAGCTGCTCGCATCCTGACGTATGAGTCACAGCCTGGTTGATCAGGTATAATTTCGAGGTACTTGTCCAGTTCTGTCTTGAACACTGTGAGCGGTTTGGCCAGTTATGTGTGGTGGAAGCGTGTTGAACAGTCTCGGGCCTCTGATGTCGAGTTCTCTCTCAGAGTACCTGTTGCACCTCTATTTTTCAACGGCAGTATTCTGTACATCCTGCCATTCGTCCTGGTCTCATGTGATGTTATTTGTGTGTGCAGGTTTGGGACCAGCCCCTCTACTATTTTCCACATGTAAATTATGTCTCTCTCCGACCTGCACTCCAGAGAATACAGATTTAGGCTCTTTAGTCTGTCCCAATAGTTTAGATGTTTTACCGAGTGGATTCTAGCAGTAAAGGATCTCTGCACGCTCTCCAGGTCAGAAATTTCTCCAGCTTTGAAAGGGGCTGTCACTGTGCAGTAGTACTCCGCTCTAGAGAGCACAAGCGTCTTGAAAAGTATCATCATCGGTATAGCATCTCTTGTGTGAAAGGTTCTTGTTATCCAACCTTTCATTTTTCTTGCAGTTGTGACGGCTACTTTATTGTGTTCTTTAAAGGTAAGATCTTCCGACATGAGTACACCCAGATCCTTTACAGCCTTTCCGTTCAGTGTTATGATTTGCCTGAGTTTTGTACGTAGTTTCCGTTTTTATATTTTCATTTTTTTTCCGTAGCGCATGAGCTGGAACTTATCTTCGTTAAACACCATATTATTTTCTGTAGCCCATAGAAAGACCTGATCTACATCTGATTGGAGGTTTGCCGTGTCCTCTA
>WNGS01111181.1:9200878-9227393 GCA_020271785.1 Procambarus virginalis | reverse complement strand
CTCTAAGGAATGTGAAGGGCCTGCGCAGGCGTAGTGGTTTTTTCAGTTCTTGATGAATATGAGTTCCAGAATCCGGGCCTGGTGCAGAGTGCATAGGCATACTGTCTATGGCTTCTTCAAATCCAGTGGGATAGGGTGACGTCTGATATATGATTTGATGTTGGTATCACATCCATGAAAAATTAATTTGGGTTATCAATCTTTAATGTGTTCAGTGGCTCGCTGAAACAGAGTCGTACTGCTTCCTCAGAATTTCACTCATTTCTTGTTGTCATCTGTGAAAGTTGCATCTCTTTTTCGTAGGGGCCCGATACTAGATATACTCCTCCTAGAGTTTATTTCCTGAGGCGTTTATGATACCTGCTTGATGGGGTTCTGGGAGTTCTTCTACTCCCCAAGCCCGGCCAGAGGCCAGGCTCGACTTGTGAGAGTTTGGCCCACCAGGCTGTTGCTTGGAGCGGCCCGCAGTCCCACATACACACCACAGCACGGTTGGTCCGTCACTCGAAATGGAACCAGCGAGTCTAAATGGATTCAAAGAACAGCCACTCATATTAAATGATGGACTGCACGATGTATATACAGATGAGAGTACAGCACTTCCTTCCACCCTGGCAGATAGTACCTTTTGACATCCTGACCCCTGCATACCCCACCAAGAAACTAAACACAAACAACCCTCATGCTCAGCTTGCTGCTAAATTAAGCATCATAGAACACATTCACCATATTCAAGCTGAAAACAACATAGCAGAGACCATACACACTGACGGATCACTCAATACAGCTACAGGAAGGGCAGGAAATGCTGTTATTGCTCATCAGCCCGATGGCAGCACAATTCAAAGGAATATAAGAATTAGCAACTGGGCATCCACAATGCAAGCAGAGTTGGTAGCGATACTGGTAGCACTCGAAATTATTGACAACACTGAAGTAGACAGCTTAATTATTTCTGACTCCCTTTCCTCACTACGAGCAATAAACAGTTTGCAATCAAGTAATAACGTGCTTGTCTTGGAAGCTAGACGTAGATATATAAGAATACTTAGCAAGAGGGTAAATATAAAAATGTTGTGGATTCCTTCTCACATTGGCCTGCAGGAACATGACAAAGTTGACGCCCTTGCTAAGGCTGCAGTAAATAAATACAGTATTGAACTAAATCTTGAGTTATCAAATAGGTTCCTTAAAAGTGTCATTAGACGAGAACTCCTGAATGGATCTGAAGAAAGTAGAACAGTGCAAACTGGAACTAGCAGGTCCATTGTTCATCACAATGAAATGTGTAAAGTAAAACATGTGTATGGGGCAAGTAACAAAGTCAGTAGACTAACAGACGTTGTCACATCTCGAATAAGACTTGGCTAGAAGTATCTCTGGCAGTTCGGCTTGTATAGGGATCTAGATGTGTTCGATATGGAAGATAATGCAAGATTGATCCAGTGAAGGGCAGAGGTGCCGTAGGCACAATCAGGGAGCACTGTACAGAGGTCCGCGGTTGTTCAACGTCCTCCAGTGACTATAAGAAATATTGCCGGAACAACCGTGGACATCTTCAAGGGAAAACTGGACTGTTTTCTAAGAGAAGTCTGGACCAGCCGGGCTGTGGTGGGGATGTGGCCTGCGGGCCGCTCCAAGCAACAGCCTGGTGGACCAAACTCTCACAAGTCGAGCCTGGCCTCGGGCCGGGCTTGGGGAGTAGAAGAACTCCCAGAACCCCATCAACCAGGTAGATGAAGTAAAGTGTGTGGACAAAGACAGGGACACACACTCTAACACTACATCTTGGATAGTGGTAAAATTGAGCCATTTAGAGATAAATCTAAGCTCAAGCTGTATGATATGGCAACTTATCTTATTACCATGGATAAATACCTGAATCCTTGCGCTGTATCCCTATTTCGCTTCCAGTAGATAAATGACATATGAGATTAAGAAACAAGTAGTGTATTACCGTTGATACCTGGTTGATGGGGTTCTGGGAGTTCTTCTACTCCCCAGCCCGGCCCGAGGCCAGGCTTGACTTGTGAGAGTTTGGTCCACTAGGCGTTGCTTGGAGCGGCCCGCAGGCCCACATACCCACCACAGCCCGGTTGGTCCGGCACTCCTTGAGGAATAAATCTAGTTTCCTCTTGAAGATATCCACGGTTGTTCCGGCAAATTTCTTATGCTTGCTGGGAGGACGCTGAACAACCGCGGACCTCTGATGTTTATACAGTGTTCTCTGATTGTGCCTACGTTGGTAGGTGGTTGTAGCGCTCTTCTATGAAGATTGTACCTTTAGTAGTTTAGAGTTCAACTGCCAGGAAGTTGGAAGGTGGCCTCAAGGAAAGGGGGGGCAGGAACTGCCCTGCGGCCCCTCCCACGCAGAACCCCTTTCCCTGCGGCCCCTCCCACCGTGGCTTCTTCCAGCCAGTACACCTCTCCCCCGCGACTCCCCACACAGTACTCTCCTCCCCTCGGCCCCCTTCCATGCAGTACCCGTCTCTTAAACACACACAACTCACATTAACGTGTATATATCAATGAGATAATCCACGAAGACTATAGGTGGGTGCGAGCTTACGACCCCATCATTGTCAGGCCTCATACTCTGATACTCTACATACTCTACGCTTGATACTCTACGCTTGATACTCTACATACTCTACGCTTGATACTCTACATACTACGCTTGATACTCTACATACTCTACGCTTGATACTCTACCTTGATACTCTACATACTCTACGCTTGATACTCTACATACTCTACGCTTGATACTCTACATACTCTACGCTTGATACTCTACATACTCTACGCTTGATACTCTACCACTAGAGTATGTCGCCTTCCCGAGCCCCGCATCCACCTTTGTTCCTGCAATACAGTATTTATAATGCTTACTTTGGAGGGTGTTGAACAGCCGTCGACTTTCATGTTCAGACAGTTCTCTCTGGATGTGACTATGACACCGATGGTTTCTAGTTGGTTCTACTATTTGCTCTTTTAAGGCAAATCTCTCTCACATCCGCAGTAGGTCATTTGTTTGTGACTGTTCATTTAGGCTACTTCCCGGTATTCTATCGGATATAACTATTCATTACGTTGTTCCATTTCAGGCGCCGTAGGTTGAAGTCCCCAAGCAGGATGATGTTTTGGGGCTGGATTTGTGAGGTACCTGGTTGATACCTGGTTGATGGGGTTCTGGGAGTTCTTCTACTCCCCAAGCCCGGCCCGAGGCCAGGCTTGACTTGTGAGAGTTTGGTCCACTAGGCTGTTGCTTGGAGCGGCCCGCAGGCCCACATACCCACCACAGCCCGGTTGGTCCGGCACTCCTTGTAGGAATAAATCTAGTTTCCTCTTGAAGATGTCCACGGTTGTTTCGGCAATATTTCTTATGCTTGCTGGGAGGACGTTGAACAACCGCGGACCTCTGATGTTTATACAGTGTTCTCTGATTGTGCCTATGGCACCCCTGCTCTTCACTGGTTCTATTCTGCATTTTCTTCCATATCGTTCACTCCAGTACGTTGTTATTTTACTGTGTAGATTTGGGACCTGGCCCTCCAGTATCTTCCAGGTGTATATTATTTGATATCTCTCTCGTCTTCTTTCTAGTGAGTACATTTGGAGAGCTTTGAGACGATCCCAATAATTTAGGTGCTTTATCGCGTCTATACGTGCTGTATATGTTCTCTGTATTCCCTCTATTTCAGCAATCTCTCCTGCTCTGAAGGGGGAAGTGAGTACTGAACAGTACTCAAGACGGGACAGCACAAGTGACTTGAAGAGTACAACCATTGTGATGGGATCCCTAGATTTGAAAGTTCTCGTAATCCATCCTATCATTTTTCTGGCTGTCGCAATATTTGCTTGGTTATGCTCCCTAAACGTTAGGTCGTCAGACATCATTATTCCCAAATCCTTTACATGCTGTTTTCCTACTATGGGCACATTTGATTGTGTTTTGTACCCTGTATTATGTTTAAGGTCCTAAGGTGTTATAAGCAGTGTTCTATTTTTATTAGTTGGTCTTGCTGCTGAGGATTTTGTAACACCCATAACCCCACCCCCTTGAGAGTTCACACCCAGGGAAGCCTTCTCCAAGAGGTCAGCCCAGATGACCTCAGGATAATCTTGTATGTTGATTAAAAAAATTCCTGGGTTAGTCTTAGTCAGTTAGTTAGTTTCAAGTACGTAATATTTCATGATACTCTTGTCAAACATTGCAATGGGATTAGACCCCAGATTCTTATGTGTAAACATCCATGGATCTCCCCCTTTTAGCCAGGTCAGAGGTCACTCAGACACGTAATTAATAATTCCTATCTTGAAGAGTGTATGGTGAATGTCAAACAAGCTTAATGAAAATTCTCTTCGATCTAGGTAGCAACAGCAAATCTCCCCCTCCCCCCTTGTGAGGTGTATATAGAGGTCCTGTAGAGACTTAGTGGACAGAGTGCGGGACACCGGGGTCGAGAGTGGATCTGTGAAGAACATCCACAGCCAGGGAGAGACAGAGTGTCCACCGGATGGAGAGACAGAGGTCTTAAGGTAATGTGTGTGATCTCTGAGGTTTTGTTCCATGTCTTAATTTCTTAATTCTTGGCCAGTGTTAAAGTAGGATTTATAAGTGGTGATTAGCATAATTTTGGTCTCAATAAACTCGTGTTAAATTCCCGTCTGTGTCAATGGTTGAATCCTCTTAGCCTTTTGGATATAGTGGGCTGACAACCGTCCCATAATTAATGACAGTCATAGAAAGTACTCTCCAAGTCAAGCAATGTTTCTTGCCTCGTTGCTTGATGTAGTTTCAATTGTTCAAGGCAGATGGCGGCAGCGTTTTTAATCCTGTGAAGCATTTCCTTGTTGGCAGTGTACCTTTTGGTTCCGGTGTAACCATCATATGTCNCTTCACCCCACAATTCAGTTGGCCCCCCGGGTAGCTGGTCGAGGCAGTGTGGGGAGGAGTGTGGAGGGAGGCAGTGTTGGTGCCATACTCTTCCCCGCTGCCCTCCGCTGCCACCACCCCCGCAAATACTCCCAACCCATCACTTCTCTCCCCATCACCCCACCTCTCCCAAAACACCCCACCTGTTCAAGTCACCACTTACCTTAACCCACAAATCCTGAGCAAGTAGTCGAGCTTACCTGGAGAGGGTTTCGGGAGTTATGCTTCCTGCACCCCAGGCCAGGCTCGACTTGTGAGAGTTTTGGTTCACCAGGCTGTTGCTTGGAGCGGCCCGCAGGCCCACATCTCGGATGGTCTGGAACTTTTTTTCTTAGAAAACAGTCTAGTTTTCTCTTGAAGATGTCCACGGTTGTTCCGGAATTTTCTGATGCTCGCTGGGAGGACGTTGAACAACCTATTGCAGATTAATGAAGATTAAGTCACCCAAAAGGTGGCACGGGCATGAATAGCCCATAAGTGGTGGGTCTTTTGAGCCATTTCCAGTATCAAAAGCTGATACTGGTATCAGATCTGTGGAGGTGCGACTGCACCCTTCGTGACGGGAGATGTCTCCCGTGTATTGATCTGATTATTGATTGATTGACTGATAAAGATTAAACCACCCCAAAGGTGGGTTAACCGCGGACCTCTGATGTTTAAACAGTGTTCTCTGTGCCTATGGCACCTCTGCTCTTCACCGTTCTATTCTGCATTTTCTTCCATATCGTTCACTCCAGTACGTTGTTATTTTACTGTGTAGATTTGGTACTTGGCCCTCCAGTATTTCCATTGTATATTATTTTATATCTCTCTCGTCTTCTTTCCAGTGAGTACATTTGGAGGGCTGTGAGACGATCCCAATAATTTAGGTGCTTTATCTCGTCTATGCGTGCCGTATGTTCTCTGTATGTTCGTGTTCAACAGCTTTCACTACACATAAGGGGCATAACTGGCAGACCCCTCACAGTGTTCAAGGGAGAACTTGCCAAACACTTCCAAAGGATACCTGATCAACCAGACTGTGCCTCATACGTCAGGCTGCGAGCACCGCGTCCAACAGCCTGGTTCATCCGTCCAGCAACCAGGAGGCCTGGTCGACGACCGGGCCGCGGGACGCTAAGCCCCGGAAGCACCTCGAGGTAACCTCAAGTCAAGGTGTATTCCCTCTATTTCAGCAATCTCTCCTGCTCTGAAGGGGGAAGTGAGCACTGAGCAGTACTCGAGACGGGACAACACAAGTGACTTGAAGAGTACAACCATTGTGATGGGATCTCTGGACTTGAAAGTTCTCGTAATCCACCCTATCATTTTTCTGGCTGGCGCAATATTTGCTTGGTTATGCTCCCTAAACGTTAGATCGTCGGACATCATACGTCAGGCACCGGCACAGGCACCGAAGCACCTCAAGGTAACCTCAAGGTAAGGTATCACTATTCCCAAATCCTTACATGCTGTTCTCCTACTATGCAAGATTCGATTGTATTTTGCTCCCTGTATTATGTTTCAGATCCTCATTTTTGCCGTACTTGAGTACCTGAATTTGTCATTGATAAACATCATGTTATTTTCTGCTCCCCAATCGAAAACTTGTTGATATCTCCTTGTAATTTTTCAATGTCTTCAGCAGAGGTAATTTCCATGCTGATTTTATATCATCTGCAAAGGATGACACGAAGCTGTGACTTGTATTTTTGTCTATATCTGATATGAGAATAGGGAACAGCAGTGGTGCAAGGACTGTACCTTGAGGTACAGAGCTTTTAACTGCGCTTGGACTGATACCTAGTTGATGGGGTTCTGGGAGTTGTTCTACTCGCACTGACTTGTGAGAGTGGTCCACTAGGCTGTAGCTTGGAGCGGCCCGCAGGCCCACATATCCACCACAGCCCGGTTGGTCCGCACTTCATGGAGGAAACATTCTAGTTTCCTCTTGAAGATGTCCACGGTTGTTCCGGCAATATTTCTTAAGCTCGCTGGGAGGGTGTTGAACAGCCGCGGACCTCTGATGTTTACACAGTGTTCTCTGATTGTGCCTATGGCACCCCTGCTCTTCACTGGTTCTATTCTGCATTTTCTTCCATATCGCTCACTCCAGTAAGTTGTTATTTTACTGTGTAGATTTGGTACTTGACCCTCCAGTATCTTCCAGGTGTATATTATTTGATATCACTCTCCTCTTCCTTCTAGTGAGTACATTTGGAGAGCTTTGAGACGATCCCATATTTAGGTGCTTTATCGCGTCTATGCGTGCCGTATATGTTCTCTGTATTCCCTCTATTTCAGCAATCTCCCAATCCTTGGGAGCCGGTCGGCCGAGCGGACAGCACGCTGGATTTGTGATCCTGTGGTCCTAGGTTCGATCCCAGGCGCCGGCGAGAAACAATAGGCAGAGTTTCTTTCACCCTATGCCCCTGCTACCTAGCAGTAAAATAGGTACCTGGGAGTTAGTCAGCTGTCACGGGCTGCTTCCTGGGGGTGGAGGCCTGGTCGAGGACCGGGCCGCGGGGACACTAAAAAGCCCCGAAATCATCTCAAGATAACCTCAAGATAGCTAGCTAGCTAGTAACGTCCTCCCAACATCTTCAAGAGGAAACTAGATTGTTTCCTCCAAGGAGTGCCGGACCAAGCGGGCTGTGGTGGGTATGTGGGCCTGCGGGCCGCTCCAAGCAACAGCCTGGTGGACCAAACTCTCACAAGTCACGTCTGGTCTCGGGCCGGCTTGGGGAGTAGAACTCCCAGAACACCATCAATCAGGTATCAACCAGACTGTTACTCTTTGTGTTTTGTTCGACAGAAAACTGAGTATCCACCGTCCTACTTTACCAGTTATTTATTCCAAATGACCTCATTTTGTGTGCTATCACTCCATGGTCACATTTATGGAATACCTTTGCAAGGTCCATGTATACCACATCAACATTCTGTTTTTCTTCTAAAGCCTCAGTGATTTTGTCGTAGTGGTCAAGTAGCTGTGAGAGGCACGATCTTCCCGCTCTAAATCCATGTTGGCCTGGGTTGTGAAGGTCATTGGTCTCCATGACCCGACTCCTAATCACTCTCTCAAATACTTTTATTATGTGCGACGTTAGTGCAACTGGTCTATAATTCTTTGCCAATGGTTTGCTCCCTCCCTTGTGTAGAGGGGCTATGTCTGCTGCTTTAAGCGCATCTGGTATCTCCCCCATTGTCCAAGCTCTTCCTTCACACTATACTGAGTGCCTGTGTTGTGTTGCTGACTATACTGAGACTCCTCACAGTGTTCAAGAGAGAACTTGACAAACACCTCCGAAGAAACTGATTAACCAGGCTGTGATTCATACGTCAGGCTGCGAGCAGCCTCGTCCAACAGCCTGGTGGACCAGTCCAGCAACGAGGAGGCCTGGTCGACGACCGGGCCGCGGGAACGCTAGGCACACCTCAAGGAGAGTAATGTCACTCACTGGAATCACCCATCCTCTCGTCCACTCGCGCACGGATGAGTTGAGGAGAGGATGGGAGGGGCCGTGTTGAGTACATAGGTGCGGTGGCTCACTGTCTGGGTAAGTGGACCCGTTCCCACGGTCTGCAGCAGTGTTGCCGCCCCGTACTCTACCCTCCCACCCACCACCCCCACACTGACCTGCCTAACCACTTGGGCTGGACGGTAAAGCGACGGTCTCGATTCATGCAGGTCGGCGTTCAATCCCCGACCGTCCAAGTGGTTGGGCACCATTCCTTGCCCCCGTCCCATCCCAAATCCTTATCCTGACCCCTTCCAAGTGCTATGTAGTCGTAATGGCTTGGCGCTTTCCCCCTGATAATTCCCTTCCCTTCCCCACACTGACCTCCCTCCCTCCCTCGTCCCCACACTGACCTATCTCCCTCCCTCCCTCTCACCACCCCCACACTAACCTACCTACCTCCCTATTTTTTTTGGGGGGGGGGGAAGTAAAGAGGAAGGAGAGGCATAGGTGAAGGGAAGTATAGAAGTGGGGAAATACAGTGAGAGGTATGAAAGCAGGCGGGCTGTCCGCCTTGCTGACACGATGTGTGGGTGTTGGCAGCTAAGCTAAGCTGGCTCCCTCTTGTCAGGGAGCTGTGAGTGTGTGAGAGGTTCTTCACATGTGTTTCACCATATATGGATGTCTATAGATGAATACTGTGTAGCATTCATATATACACACTCCGATGCTTCCACACCTGTTGTTCTGTTTAAGGCTCTTTATTATTATTATTTATTGAGTTATTCATACATACACCAATACATATATACCCGTATACATATGCATACACAACTATACACATATATATACTAAATTTTTCCATTTATTGTGGGAATGATTTCTGGTCAGTATTTCACCTGGGAATTATATACTGTGGGGCTGGGTTTGCATCTAGTAAATCGAGGCTCTTGGGCCACCAGCTGTGGGAGCGGGGCGTCTCATCTTGGGCCACCAACTGGGGAGTGGGGCGTCTCATCTTGGGCCACCAGCTGTGGGAGTGGGGCGTCTCATCTTGGGCCACCAGCTGTGGGAGCGGGCCGTCTCATCTTGGGCCACCAGCTGTGGGAGTGGGGCGTCTCATCTTGGACCACCAGCTGTGGGAGTGGGGCGTCTCATCTTGGACCACCAGCTGTGGGAATGGGGCGTCTCATCTTGGGCCACCAGCTGTGGGAGCGGGGCGTCTCATCTTGGGCCACCAGCTGTGGGAGCGGGGCGTCTCATCTTGGGCCACCAGCTGTGGGAGCGGGGCGTCTCATCTTGGGCCACCAGCTGTGGGAGCGGGGCGTCTCATCTTGGGCCACCAGCTGTGGGAGCGGGGCGTCTCATCTTGGGCCACCAGCTGTGGGAGCGGGGCGTCTCATCTTGGGCCACCAGCTGTGGGAGCGGGGCGTCTCATCTTGGGCCACCAGCTGTGGGAGCGGGGCGTCTCATCTTGGAGTAATCTTTCTAACATTGGGTCCTCTAACATTTCGATGGTGTTCCACACCCTGATGGCTTGGTGCTGCAGTCTGATGTTTAGTGGCTGTATGTTCAGGAGTTCGTGGAGCTCCTGGATTGTCTGGTCATATGGTGGACAGTGTTTTGCTGCTCTCCTTAGCGCCTTATTTTGCACTGCTTGCAGTTTCTGCATGTTAGTTTTCTTTATGGTGTGTGGTGGTACTAGGGGATACTCTAGATGCGGCCGAACTAGAGCCTTATATAGGTGGATCTGAATGTTTGTACTGAGGCTTCGGAATCTCCTCAATTTTCCTGAGGCTGCTTTGGCTTTGTTTAGTCGGTCCCTTACGAGAATTTGTATCTGTTCTATTGATCATGAGTCCCAGTATTCTGCCTACCTCCGCATATTGGATCGGATGGTTGTCAAGGATGATGGGGTCCGGGTTTCTTTTCGCAATGTGTATTATCTGAAACTTTTGTTTGTTGGTGCTAATTTTCCATTGCTTCTCAAAGTTGTTTATGAGTTCAATAGCTGCCTTGGTCTTGTCGGCTAGTAGCGGCTTTGATGGTCCCGGTTGGCAAATTATTTGGGCGACATCGTCAGTGTACGTGATGTATTCTCCATGTTGGGGTTGGGGTAGGTCAGCTGTATATATGTTGAATAGAGTGGGGAGAGGCAGCTTCCTTGTGGTACTTTACTTTTCAGTTCTATTACGTCACCCAAGTAGCTGCCGATATTAAGCCTTGCAGTTCTGTTGTCTATAAAGCTGCAGAGAGTAGCAGTAAATCTCTCAGGAAGTTCTAGTTCAGATATCCTATATTTTAGGCCTGTGTGCCAAACTTTGTCAAAGGCTTTCGAAACGTCTCTAAGCACTATATTACACAGATCTTTTTCGACACTGCGTTGGCTATATGCTCGTAGATCAGGGCTATAGCTGTATGGGTACTTCTGCGGTTTCTAAACCCGTGCTGCCTGGTGTTATACTTCTCTTCCTCTTCCATGTACTTCACAAGTCTCTGATTGATAATTTTTCGAATATTTTGTCTAGTACTTCAAGGAGGGAAATTGGCCTGTAATTTTCAGTTTGGGTTGGGGGTTTACCTGGCTTGGGGATTAATCTGATTGTGGCATTCTTGACGTATGTGGGGAATAGTCCAGATACAAGAGCTGCATTTATTATACGTGTGTATTGATGGAGTGAAATCACTGGTAGGTTGGATAATACCATCTTATTTATCCTACTATTACCAGGCGCCTTGTTCTGGAAACCCATAATTGTTTTATGAACCTCTGCAATGGTTATGTGTTTCATAAGGTGGCAGTCATTGCAAATGTTGTTAAGGTCTATTGTTTGCGTCGGGAGTAGTGCTGCAGCTCTGTCGTCGACTTGAGTTGTAATTTCCCTTTCATTAATTGGGCAAAAGTTTAAATTTTCTTCCGGGTTTATCCTGAATATTTTTTCCCAGAACTTCCTGAATTCCTGTTCTTGTTCTCTCTCCTCAAAAGAGTTTATTTCCTGAGGCGTCTATGATGTAGGGTGTGTCCTCAGAAGAGCTTCCCATCAGGGTCTTTACTTTTTTCCAGAACTTTCCTGGGTTTCTGTAGTCGACTTGAATTTTGCTGATTAGGTCATCCCATTGTTTGGTGTACTCTGTGTCGCATAGATCTTGCAGCTCATCTTGGAGGGGATGTGATCATTCATGCATTTTTCTATGGTGCTAATCCATGTATTTAGCTCAGCGTTTATGCATGATGTTTCCTTTCCATTAAAATCTGTGACACTGATTTCCTGTGTACTACTTTTGAATGCCTCCCTCCCTCTCACCACCCCCACACTGACCTGCTTGATGGGGTTCTGGGAGTTGTTCTACTCCCCAAGCCCGGCCCGAGGCCTGGCTTGACTTGACTTGTGAGAGTTTGGTCCACCAGGCTGTTGCTTCGAGCGGCCCGCAGGCCCACATACCCACCACAGCCCGGCTGGTCCGGCACTTCTCTTCGAAAACAGTCTAGTTTTCTCTTGATGTCCACGGTTGTTCCGACAATATTTCTTATTGCTCGCTGGGAGGACGTTGAACAACCGTGGACCTCTGATGTTTATACAGTTCTGTGATTGTGCCTATGGCACCTCTGCTCTTCACTGGTTCTATTCTGCATTTTCTTCCATATCGTTCACTCCAGTACGTTGTTATTTTACTGTGTAGATTTGGGACCTGGCCCTCCAGTATTTTCCATGTATATATTATTTGGTATCTCTCTCGTCTCCTTTCTAGAGAGTACATTTGGAGAGCTTTGAGACGATCCCAATAATTTAGGTGTTTTATCTCGTCTATGCGTGCCGTATATGTTCTCTGTATTCCCTCCATTTCAGCAATCTCTCCTGCTCTGAAAGGGGAAGCGAATACTGAGCAGTACTCGAGACAGGACAACACAAGTGACTTGAAGACTCACTATGGTATATTGTTTAATATGTTGAGACGCACTTTATGAGATATCCGACTGTTTAGTTCCTATATCACTGATTGATTGATGAAGATTAAGTCACCCAAAAGGTGGCACGGGCATGAATAGCCCGTAAGTGGTGGGCCCTTTTGAGCCATTACCAGTATCAACAGATGCAGGCGATGAGTCACAATAACGTGGCTGAAGTATGTTGACCAGACCACACACTAGAAGTTGAAGGGACGACGACGTTTCGGTCCGTCCTGGACCATCTGGTCAACAGTATCAACAGATGATACTGGAGATGTCTCTCGTGTCGTATCACTGAAATACCCCTAGATATATATTGTTTTTCGTGAAGCTCGGCAAGTGTGGCCCTTCCCCCCCCCCCCCTAACGCCCCAACAAGTCTTAACTCCCAACTGTATAACAGGTCACTGGAAACAGGAGACCTACCGGAAAGCTGGAAGACAGCTAATGTAGTCCCAATATACAAAAAGGGTGACAGGCAAGAGGCCTGAACTATAGGCCTGTTTCTCTAACTTGTATATCATACAAGGTGATGGAGAAGATCGTGAGGAAAAGGCTCGTAGAGCATCTGGAGGGAAACAGCTTTGTAACACCACCAGCATGGGTTCAGAGATGGTAAATCGTGCCTCACAGGTTTACTAGAATACTATGACGAAGCAACAAAAATTAGGTAAGAAAAAGAAGGGTGGGCAGACTGCATTTTCTTGGACTGTCAGTAAGCCTTTAACACAGTACTGTATCCCATAAAAGGCTGCTACAAAAGTAGGAGCAACAGGCAGCAGTGAAAGGTAAGGTACTCCAGTGGATAAGGGAGTATCTAAGCAAAAGGAAACAGCGAGTAATGGTGAGGGGGGAGGCATCAGAGTGGCGAGATGTCACCAGCGGAGTCCCACAGGGCTCTGTACTTGGACCCATCCCGTTTCTGATAGATGTAAACGACCTTCCAGAGGGAATAGACTCATTCCTCTCAGTGTTTGCTGATGATGCAAAAATTATGAGAAGAATCAAGACAGATGAAAATAAACAGAGACTACAGGACGACCTGGACAAACTGGTGGAATGGTCTAGAAAATAGCTACTAAAGTTCAACTCAGGAAAGTGCAAAGTAATGAAATTAAGCGAAGAAAGCAGAAGGCTGAACACAAGGTAACATCTGGGAGATAAGAACCTGCAAGAGTCAAATAGAGAAAAGATCTGGGGTTTGATATCACACCGAACCTGTCCCCAGAGGCCCACATCAAAAGGATATCATCAGCGACATATGCTAGGTTGGCCAACATAAACCCTGCCTTCAGAAACTTGTGAAAGGAATCGTTCAGGACCCTGTATACCACATATGTCAGACCAATCCTGGAATATGCAATTCCACCCCTCCTAGTTAAACACAAGACAAAGTTAGAGAAGATTCAGTGGTATGCCACCAGACTAGTCCCGGAACCGAGAGGTATGAGCTACGAGGAAAGGCAACGAGAGCTGAAACTCACGTCCCTGGAAAACAGAGGAATAAGGGGAGACATGATAAGCACCTACAAAATTCTCAGGGAAACTGACAGGGTGGACAAAGACAAACTCTTTAGCATACACAAACAAGGGGACATAGGTGGAAACTGAGTACCCAGATGAGCCACACACACATTAGAAAGAACTTTTTCAGTGTCAGATAGTTAACAGATGGAATGCATTAGGCAGTGATGTGGTGGAGGCTGACTCCATACACAGTTTCAAATGTAGATATGATAGAGCCCAGTAGGCTCAGGAACCTGTACACCAGTTGATTGACTGGTGGGAGGAGGCGGGACCAGAGCCAAAGCCCAACTCTGTGACCTTGGTAAGTACAACGTACGTCAAAATTGTTGGTTGCCACGCTCCCAATGTGGTCCATGTTAGAGTACATATAACAGTATATTACGGGTATAAAAGTGTTGTGTCAACCTCACCTTCTCCGTGGCAGGGGCGGCGGCCTCAGGCTTACACAGCCATCTCCGTACCTGAAAGCAACAAAAACAAAACTATTAACGGCCTTTTATACACACATTTAAACTTTCATAAACAATCATTCACAGTCTTGAGGCACAGTACTCCCCTCCCTGCGTTTTTTTCTATTATTTTTTTTTTGAGTAAAGAGGAAGGAGAGGTACAGGTGAAGGGAAGTTTAGAAGTTGAAAATACAGTGAGAGGTATGAAAGCAGGCGGGCTGTCCGCCTTGCTGACACGATGTGTGGGTGTTGGCAGCTAAGCTAAGCTGGCTCCCTCTTGTCAGGGAGCTGTGAGTGTGAGAGGTTCTTCACATGTGTTTCACCATATATGGATGTCTATAGATGAATACTGTGTAGCATTCATATATACACACTCCGATGCTTCCACACATGTTGTTCTGTTCAGGGCTATTATTTTATTATTATTTATGGATTTATATATTTACATATACACAATTTTTACCAATTATTGGGGGAGGGATTTCTGGTCAGTATTTCATCTGGGAATTATGTACTGTGGGGCTGGGTTTGCATCTAGTAAATCGAGGCTCTTGGGCCACCAACTGTGGGAGTGGGGCGTCTTATCTTGGGCCACCAACTGTGGGAGTGGGGCGTCTCATCTTGGGACACCAGCTGTGGGAGCAGGGCGTCTCATCTTGGACCACCAGCTGTGGGAGTGGGGCGTCTCATCTTGGGCCACCAGCTGTGGGAGTGGGGCGTCTCATCTTGGGACACCAGCTGTGGGAGCGGGGCGTCTCATCTTGGACCACCAGCTGTGGGAGTGGGGCGTCTCATCTTGGGCCACCAGCTGTGGGAGCAGGGCGTCTCATCTTGGACCACCAGCTGTGGGAGTGGAGCGTCTCATCTTGGGACACCAGCTGTGGGAGCGGGGCGTCTCATTTTGGGACACCAGCTGTGGGATCGGGGCCTCTATCTTAGGCCGCCAGCTGTGGGAGTGGGGCGTCTTATCTTGGGCCACCAACTGTGGGAGTGGGGCGTCTCATCTTGGGACACCAGCTGTGGGAGCGGGGCGTCTCATCTTGGGCCACCAGCTGTGGCAGCGGGGCGTCTCATCTTGGGCCACCAGCTGTGGGAGCGGGGCGTCTCATCTTGGGCCACCAGCTGTGGGAGCGGGGCTGGTTGTTACCTGGTTGGTATCCTAGGGTATCCTGGTTGGTTGATACCTGGGGCGTCTCATCTTGGGCCACCAGCTGTGGGAGTGGGGCGTCTCATCTTGGGCCACCAGCTGTGGGAGTGGGGCGTCTCATCTTGGGTCACCAGCTGTGGAAGTGGGGCGTCTCATCTTGGGCCACCAGCTGTGGGAGTGGGGCGTCTCATCTTGGGCCACCAGCTGTGGGAGTGGGGCGTCTCATCTTGGGCCACCAGCTGTGGGAGCAGGGCGTCTCATCTTGGACCACCAGCTGTGGGAGTGGAGCGTCTCATCTTGGGACACCAGCTGTGGGAGCGGGGCGTCTCATCTTGGGCCACCAGGTGTGGGAGTGGGGCGTCTCATCTTGGGCCACCAGCTGTGGGAGTGGGGCGTCTCATCTTGGGCCACCAGGTGTGGGAGTGGGGCGTCTCATCTTGGAGTAACCTTTCTAACATTGGGTCCTCTAACATTTCGATGGTGTTCCACACCCTGATGGCTTGGTGCTGTAGTCTGATGTCTTAGTGGCTGTATGTTCAGGAGTTCACAGAGTTCCTAGATTGTATATTGAGATTGTAGATTGTATATTGTATACTTCGCTGTATATGTATACAGCGACTATAAAAAAATATTGCCGGAACAACCGTGGACATCTTCAAGAGAAAACTAGAGTGTTTTCTAAAAAACGTGCCGGACCAACCGGGCTGTGTGGGTATGTGGGCCTGCGGGCCGCTCCAAGCAACAGCCTGGTGGACCAAACTCTCACAAGTCAAGCCTGGTCTCGGGCCGGGCTTGGGGAGTAGAACAACTCCCAGAACCCCATCAAGCAGGTCTGATTATATGGTGGACGGTGTTTTGCTGCTCTCCTTAGTGCCTTATTTTGCACTGCTTGTAGTTTAAACATGTTAGTTTTCTTTAAGGTGTGTAGTGGTACTGGGGGATATTCTAGATGCGGCCAGACTAGAGCCTTTTATAGGTGCAGGCGATGAATCACAATAACGTGGCTGAGTAATTTTGACCAGACCACACACTACAAGGTGAAGGGACGACGACGTTTCGGTCCGTCCTGGACCATACTCAAGTCGACTTGAGAATGGTCCAGGACGGACCGAGACATCGTCGTCCCTTCACCTTCTAGTGTGGTCTGGTCAACCTTTTATAGGTGTATCTGTATGATTGTAATGAGGCTTCAGAATCACCTCAGTTTTCCTAAGGCTGCTTTGGCTTTGTTTAGTTGTTCCCTTATTTGAATTTTTATCCCTGTTGTATTGATCATGAGTCCCAGTATTCTGCCGCCTACATTCGCATATTGGACCGGGCGGTTGTCAAGGATGTTAGTGCTATTGGTCTGTAATTTTTTGCCTCTGCCTTATTTCCTCCTCTATGGAGTGGTGCTATCTCTGATGTTTTTAGTATGTCAGGGATAACGCCTGTATCTAGGCTTTGCCTCTAAGGAATGTGAAGGGCCTGCGCAGGCGATAGTGTTTTTTTTTCAGTTCTTGATGAATATGAAGTTCCAGGAATCCGGGCCTGGTGCAGAGTGCATAGGCATACTGTCTATGGCTTCTTCAAAATCCAGTGGGATAGGGTGACGTCTGATATATTTGTTGTTGGTATCACATCCATGAAAAATTTGGGTTATCAATCTTTAATGTGTTCAGTGGCTCGCTGAAAACAGAGTCGTACTGCTTCCTCAGAATTTCGCTCATTTCTTTGTTGTCATCTGTGAAAGTTGCATCTCTTTTTCGTAGGGGCCCGATACTAGATATACTCCTCCTAGCGTTTATTTCCTGAGGCGTTTATGATACCTGCTTGATGGGGTTCTGGGAGTTCTTCTACTCCCCAAGCCCGGCCAGAGGCCAGGCTCGACTTGTGAGAGTTTGGCCCACCAGGCTGTTGCTTGGAGCGGCCCGCAGGCCCACATACACACCACAGCACGGTTGGTCCGTCACTCGAAATGGAACCAGCGAGTCTAAATGGATTCAAAGAACAGCCACTCATATTAAAATGATGGGACTGCACGATGTATATACAGATGAGAGTACAGCACTTCCTTCCACCCTGGCAGATAGTACCTTTTGACATCCTGACCCCTGCATACCCCACCAAGAAACTAATCGCAAACAACCCTCATGCTCAGCTTGCTGCTAAATTAAGCACCATAGAACACATTCACAATATACAAGCTGAAAACAACATAGCACAGACCATATACACTGACGGATCACTCAATACAGCTACAGGGAGGGCAGGAAATGCTGTTATTGCTCATCAGCCCGATGGCAGCACAATTCAAAGGAATATAAGAATTAGTAACTGGGCGTCCACTATGCAAGCCGAGTTGGTAGCAATACTGGGTAGCACTCAAAATTTTGACAACACTGAAGTAGGCAGCTTAATTATTTCTGACTCCCTTTCCTCACTAAAAGCAATAAACAGTTTACAATCAAGTAATAACGTGCTTGTCTTGGAAGCTAGACGTAGATATATAAGAATACTTAGCAAGAGGGTAAATATAAAAATGTTGTGAATTCCTTCTCACATTGGCCTGCAGGAACATGACAAAGTTGACGCCCTTGCTAAGGCTGCAGTAAATAAAGACAGTATTGAACGGAATCTTGAATTATCAAATAGGTTCCTTAAAAGTGTCATTAGACGAGAACTCCTGAATGGATTTGAAGAAAGTAGAACAGTGCAAACTGGAACTAGCAGGTCTATTGTTCATCACAATGAAATGTGTAAAGTAAAACATGTGTATGGGGCAAGTAACAAAGTCAGTAGACTAACAGACGTTGTCACATCTCGAATAAGACTTGGCTAGAAGTATCTCTGGCAGTTCGGCTTGTATAGGGATCTAGATGTGTTCGATATGGAAGATAATGCAAGATTGATCCAGTGAAGGGCAGAGGTGCCGTAGGCACAATCAGGGAGCACTGTACAGAGGTCCGCGGTTGTTCAACGTCCTCCCAGTGACTATAAGAAATATTGCCGGAACAACCGTGGACATCTTCAAGAGAAAACTGGACTGTTTTCTAAGAGAAGTTCTGGACCAGCCGGGCTGTGGTGGGTATGTGGGCCGCTCCAAGCAACAGCCTGGTGGACCAAACTCTCACAAGTCGAGCCTGGCCTCGGGCCGGGCTTGGGGAGTAGAAGAACTCCCAGAACCCCATCAACCAGGTAGATGAAGTAAAGTGTGTGGACAAAGACAGGGACACACACACTAACACTACATCTTGGATAGTGGTAAAATTGAGCCATTTAGAGATAAATCTAAGCTCACTCTGTATGATATGGCAACTTATCTTATTACCATGGATAAAATACCTGAAATCCTTGCGCTGTATCCCTATTTCGCTTCCAGTAGATAAATGACATATGAGATTAAGAAACAAGTAGTGTATTGTGAAGACTAATAATAAACAGAAGCTCCCCTATGGCTCTGGAATATCTCCATTGGTCAAACAATTATGTATTAGCGATAAGACCTACCATTAATGTATGATGACTTACTGTAAATATATAGCTCTTGAAATAAAACTTTCTCTGTGACTAGCCGACATTGTAACTATAAGGTGTGAAGGATAGTTGAAATTGCTTATGTAATAATCTAAGATGAGGTCTGATAAAGACCTTTTGTGCCCTCTGTAATGCTTTTGCGCTACCGCTCACAGGACAAGTATGTGGTTCACAATAAACTAGCCGTCCCCGGCGACAACAATAAAAAAAATCCTTGGAGAAAACTATCTAGTTTCAGAACGAGAATGGTCCAGGACGGACCGAAACGTCAACGTCGTCGTCGTCGTCGTCGTCCCTTCACCTTCTAGTGTGTGGTCTGGTCAACATTCTTCAGCCACGTTCTTGTGACTCATCGCCTGCACATCTAGTTTTCTCTTGAAGATGTCCAGGGTTGTCCCGGCAATATTTCTTGTAGTCGGTGGAAGGATGTTGAACAACCGCGGACCTCTGATGTTTATAGACCCAATGACGTGGGCATTTCCTCGGCTGAGTTTCCCATTTGGGTTTTTACTTTTTCCAGAATTTTCCCGAGTTTCTACAGTCAACTTGAATTTTGCTTATCAGGTCATCCTGCCTGACGGCCATAAGGGCGCCTGACAGCTGAGTGGACAGCGCTTCGGATCCGTAGTCCTGACGTTCCGGGTTCGATCCCCGGCGGAGGTGGAGACAAATGGGCAAAATGCTTCTTTCACTCTGATGCCCCTGTTACCTAGCCGTAAATAGGTACCTGAGAGTTAGACAGCTGATACGGGCTGCTTCCTTCAGGGGGGAGGGGGTGTAACAAAAAGGAGACCTGGTCGAGGACCGGGCCGCGGGGACGCTAAGCCTCGAAATCATCAAGATAACCTCAAGATACCACTTTTTTGGTGTACTCTGTTTTGCATAGATCTTGCAGCTCATCTTGTAGTTCCCCTTGTAGTCTCTTGCGCTCGTTTGTCCACCCATTGTGCGTTACAAGTTGTAGAATATTGTTATATCTGGTTTGCAGTGTTCCGAATGCCTTCGTGGCTGTATGGGGGTGTGGGAGCGTTATACGGTGAGCTACGGTCGTTCATGCATTTTTCTATGGTGCTAATCCGTGTATTTAGCTCTGTGTGTTGTGCATGATGTTACCTTTCCATTGACGTCTGTGACACTGATTTCCTGTGTACTCCTTTTGGAGGTCTCCCAGTCAGTTTTGGTGTATAGGTGGTGAGGGTGTCTGAATAGGGTTAGTTGATAGCGTCATTATTATGGGTAGGTGGTCGCTTGTGCTCACCGGGGCCCCTTTCTATGTGGGTGTTCAGGAAGTTTTTTATTATTATTATTATTTTTTATTATTTTCTACCACAGACGTGGCCACACATTTACAATGCTAACCAGCATATATACATTTTCTTCTGTCCTCCATGGACAGGGTTAGAGATGTGTTAAACATATAGTTCAAGGGTTTATTGAACAATCAACCACAGAAGGTGAGTCGGAAGTGGTGGTTGTTTGACAGTATTATGTCTGGTTTACCACTGTGTCCTTGTCTGACGGAAGTTGGGAAGCCTGGGCCCAGGTGGGTTAGATTTCCGTTCCTTATCATATTGTGGATGGCTTCTCCTGCCTGGTTGTTCCTTCCATGTCCCAGTGTTCTGTGCTTGGCGTTCAGATCTCCCAGGAAGTAAGCAGGTCTGTTCCTTCTGGTGAGTTTCATGATGTCGGCAAGGGGAAGGTTAAGTCGTCTTGGTGATACCTGGTTGATGGGGTTCTGGGAGTTCTTCTACTCCCCAAGCCCGGCCCGAGGCCAGGCTTGACTTGTGAGAGTTTGGTCCACTAGGCTGTTGCTTGGAGCGGCCCGCAGGCCCACATACCCACCACAGCCCGGTTGGTCCGGCACTCCTTGAAGGAATAAATCTAGTTTCCTCTTGAAGATATCCACGGTTGTTCCGGCAATATTTCTTATGCTTGCTGGGAGGACGCTGAACAACCGCAGACCTCTGATGTTTATACAGTGTTCTCTGATTGTGCCTACGTTGGTAGCTACGTTGGTAGGTGGTCGGTAGCGCTCTTCTATGAAGATTGTACCTTTAGTAGTTTAGAGTTCAACTGCCAGGAAGTTGGAAGGTGGCCTCAAGGAAAGGGGGGCAGGAACTGCCCTGCGGCCCCTCCCACGCAGAACCCCTTTCCCTGCGGCCCCTCCCACCCGTGGCTTCTTCCAGCCAGTACACCTCTCCCCGCGACTCCCCACACAGTACTCTCCTCCCCTCGGCCCCCTTCCATGCAGTACCCGTCTCTTTAAACACACACAACTCACATTAACGTGATATATATCAATGAGATAATCCACGAAGACTATAGGTGGGTGCGAGCTTACGACCCCATCATTGTCAGGCCTCATACTCTGATACTCTACATACTCTATGCTTGATACTCTACATACTCTACCACAAGAGTATGTCGCCTTCCCGAGCCCCGGCATCCACCTTTGTTCCTGCAATACAGTATTTATAATGCTTACTTTGGAGGGTGTTGAACAGCCGTCGACCTTTCATGTTCAGACAGTTCTCTCTGGATGTGACTATGACACCGATGGTTTCTAGTTGGTTCTACTATTTGCTCTTTTAAGGCAAATCTCTCTCACATCCGCAGTAGGTCATTTGTTTGTGACTGTTCATTTAGGCTACTTCCTGGTATTCTATCGGATATAACTATTCATTACGTTGTTCCATTTCAGGCGCCGTAGGTTGAAGTCCCCAAGCAGGATGATGTTTGGGGCTGGATTTGTGAGGTACCTGGTTGATACCTGGTTGATGGGGTTCTGGGAGTTCTTCTACTCCCCAAGCCCGGCCCGAGGCCAGGCTTGACTTGTGAGAGTCCACTAGGCTGTTGCTTGGAGCGGCCCGCAGGCCCACATACCCACCACAGCCCGGCTGGTCCGGAACTCCTTGTAGGAATAAATCTAGTTTCCTCTTGAAGATGTCCACGGTTGTTTCGGCAATATTTCTTATGCTTGCTGGGAGGACGTTGAACAACCGCGGACCTCTGATGTTTATACAGTGTTCTCTGATTGTGCCTATGGCACCCCTGCTCTTCACTGGTTCTATTCTGCATTTTCTTCCATATCGTTCACTCCAGTACGTTGTTATTTTACTGTGTAGATTTGGGACCTGGCCCTCCAGTATCTTCCAGGTGTATATTATTTGATATCTCTCTCGTCTTCTTTCTAGTGAGTACATTTGGAGAGCTTTGAGACGATCCCAATAATTTAGGTGCTTTATCGCGTCTATACGTGCTGTATATGTTCTCTGTATTCCCTCTATTTCAGCAATCTCTCCTGCTCTGAAGGGGGAAGTGAGTACTGAACAGTACTCAAGACGGGACAGCACAAGTGACTTGAAGAGTACAACCATTGTGATGGGATCCCTAGATTTGAAAGTTCTCGTAATCCATCCTATCATTTTTCTGGCTGTCGCAATATTTGCTTGGTTATGCTCCCTAAACGTTAGGTCGTCAGACATCATTATTCCCAAATCCTTTACATGCTGTTTTCCTACTATGGGCACATTTGATTGTGTTTTGTACCCTGTATTATGTTTAAGGTCCTAAGGTGTTATAAGCAGTGTTCTATTTTTATTAGTTGGTCTTGCTGCTGAGGATTTTGTAACACCCATAACCCCCCCCCCTTGAGAGTTCACACCCAGGGAAGCCTTCTCCAAGAGGTCAGCCCAGATGACCTCAGGATAATCTTGTATGTTGATTAAAAAAATTCCTGGGTTAGTCTTAGTCAGTTAGTTTCAAGTACGTAATATTTCATGATACTCTTGTCAAACATTGCAATGGGATTAGACCCCAGATTCTTATGTGTAAACATCCATGGATCTCCCCCTTTTAGCCAGGTCAGAGGTCACTCAGACACGTAATTAATAATTCCTATCTTGAAGAGTGTATGGTGAATGTCAAACAAGCTTAATGAAAATTCTCTTCGATCTAGGTAGCAACAGCAAATCTCCCCCTCCCCCCTTGTGAGGTGTATATAGAGGTCCTGTAGAGACTTAGTGGACAGAGTGCGGGACACCGGGGTCGAGAGTGGATCTGTGAAGAACATCCACAGCCAGGGAGAGACAGAGTGTCCACCGGATGGAGAGACAGAGTGTCCACCGGATGGAGAGACAGAGGTCTTAAGGTAATGTGTGTGATCTCTGAGGTTTTGTTCCATGTCTTAATTTCTTAATTCTTGGCCAGTGTTAAAGTAGGATTTATAAGTGGTGATTAGCATAATTTTGGTCTCAATAAACTCGTGTTAAATTTCCCGTCTGTGTCAATGGTTGAATCCTCTTAGCCTTTTGGATATAGTGGGCTGACAACCGTCCCATAATTAATGACAGTCATAGAAAGTACTCTCCAAGTCAAGCAATGTTTCTTGCCTCGTTGCTTGATGTAGTTTCAATTGTTCAAGGCAGATGGCGGCAGCGTTTTTAATCCTGTGAAGCATTTCCTTGTTGGCAGTGTACCTTTTGGTTCCGGTGTAACCATCATATGTCAGCTCATACTACAGTGTTCAATAACAGTGTTACCAAGTGCAACCGATAGGAAGTGTTACTGAGGATAAGAAGTCGTAGTGTTACATTATTAGTTTAGTATATATTTTATAGTGGTGTTACAATTTGCCTCCGGTGACTTATATACAAGGACAATAACTACATTTAGAATCTCTATTTTTAATCTATTTAAATCGTCACTTCCACCATATTGTTTGTGGTATTTAGCAGCTCGTTGGAAGTGTGTCTATGTATTATGCAGAACACCCTTGTTGAAAAGCAGAGGTGCAATAAGTACTCCGAGAGAGAACTCAATATCCGAGGCCCCAGACTGTTCAACACGCTTCCGCTTCACTTAGGGGCCTGAAACTGAAGGGGCTCCTGGCCCCTTCAGTTATCAGGTCAACCATCAGCTTGGGTGACCAGACCAGGAGGCCTGGTCAGAAACAGGGCCGCAGGGACGGTGATCCCAGAAATCACCGCAGCCGCCATGAATATGGTTAATTTCCCGCTGTGGTGGATGTGGTGACAAATACAGGCGGGAGCCGAGGCTGTGTTCCAACACCTTCCACTGGCACTCTTGGCCCCCTCCCTCCCTCCCCCCACCCCACACACCCTCCCCGTACATCAATCCACATCATGCCAATCCGGGAGGTGGCACCCAAGTGCTTAGTGGCCAGGTGGACTGTTTGGGATGAGGCCAGAGAGAGACCAGCTACACGCTATCACAGGGACACGCTATTCACGGACACATGCACTTTGCACACTCGCTCTGCAACACCACATACAGATGTATTTCATCCTTCCGACCCACCTATATATATATACACCAACTTAGCTTAGAATACAGTTATGGTCTTAGACTTACAGTTGCCACTGCAAAACAATCAACAACAACTGAAGTCAATTCAAGGTTTCGAGGAGAAAAATGTCAGCAGTTGGAAGAAAGCAGAGCAGGAACTGTGGGGAGAATTAGTAGGAGTCGAGGAGGAGGAGTCAAGGAGGAGGAGGAGTCGAGGAGGAGTCGAGGAGGAGGATAGCGGGAGGAGAGGAGGAGGAGGTCGAGGTAGGAGGAGGAGGGAGTCGAGGAGGAGGATGAGAGTCGAGGGGGAGAGGAGCAAACGGACCTGGCAGCCCCCGGCAGCACCCACCCAAGTCTGCGTGGACCCGGGCGACCTCGTCATTACTCCCCCCAACCCACACCCACTCCTCCCTTCCACACTCTTACACTACTCCACACTGTGGTGGAGGGCGGCGGCCCCTGAGCCAGGTGTGGTGGAGGGCGGCGGCCCCCGAGCCAAATGGTGGTGGTACGTGGTTGATACCTGGGGTTGATGGGGGTTCTGGGAGTTCTTCTACTCCCCAAGCCCGGCCCGAGGTCAAAGCTCGACTTGTGAGAGTTTGGTCCACCAGGCCGTTCGCTTGGAGCGGGCCCACAGGCCCACATACCCACCACAGCCTGGTTGGTCCGGCACTTCTTGAAAATGATATAGTTTAAGATGTCTAAAATATTGGGACCGACTAAAGAGCCTAAATCTGTATTCTCTTGATTGCAGGCGGAGAGAGAGATACATAATAATTTACATGTGGAAAACAGTAGAGGGGCTGGTCCCAAACCTACACACGGAAATAACATCACATGAGACCAGAAGGCATGGCAGGATTGTACTGAATACCCCCCCCCCCCCTTTGAAAAGTAGGAGGTGCAAAGGGGCCGCTCCAAAGCAACCAGCCAGGTGGATCAAACTCTCACAGGTCAAGCTTGGCCTCGGGTTCGGGCTTGGGGAGTAGAGAGAAACTCTCAGAACCCCTCCAGGAGCAGGTATTCTGAAAGAACTATCAACCACGCCACCTGGTTGCTGGACTGGTCCAACCAGGCTGATTGGACGCCGCTGCTCGCAACCTGACGTACGAATCACAGACTGGTTGATCAGGTATCCTTTGGAGGTGTTGTCCAGTTCTCTCTCGAACACTGTGAGGGGTCGGCCAGTTATGCCCCTTACGTGAAGGGAAGCGGTGTTGAACAGTCTCGGGCCTCTGAGTGTTGATACAGGTTCTCTCTCAGAGTACCTGTTGCAACCTCTGCTCTTCAAACGGGGGTATTCTGCACATCCTACCATGCCTTCTGGTCTCATGTGATTTTATTTCTATGTGCAGGTTTTGCAGGTTTGGGACCAGCCCCTCTACTATTTTCCACGTATTATGTATCTCTCCCGCCTGCTCTCAAAGGAATACAGATTTAGTCAGTCGCAATAGTTTTAGATGTTTTTACTGAGTGGATTCTACAGTAAAGGATCTCTGCACGCTTTCCAGGTCAGCAATTTCTCCAGCTCTGAAAGGGCTGTCATTGTGCAGCAGTACTCCACTCTAGAGGAGCACTAGTCTTGAAAAGTATCATCATCATCGGTATAGCATCTCTAGTGTGAAAGGTTCTTGTTATCCAACCTGTCATTTTTCTTGCATGTGTGACGGCTTCTTTATTGTTTTCTTTAAAGACAAGGTCTTCCGACATGAGTAAGATCTTTACATTGCCTTTTCTTTCTATGTTATGATTTTCCTGAATTTTGTACGTGGTTTCTGTTTTTATATTTTCCTTTTTTTCCGTTATCTTGAGGTGCTTCCGGGGCTTAGCGTCCCCGCGACCCGGTCGTCGACCAGGCCTCCTGGTTGCTGGACTGATCAACCAGGCTGATTGGGACCGCGGCTGCTCGCAGCCTGAAACGTAACGCATGAGCTTGAACATATCTTCGTTAAACAGCATATTACTGTATTTTCTGTAGCCCATAGAGACCTGATTTACATCTGATTGGAGGTTTGCCGTGTCTCTATGTGTCCTCTACTCTCATAAAAAATCCTAGTGTCATCTGCAAAGGATGATACAGTGCTATAGATTGTGTCCTTGTCTATGTCCGATATGAGGATGAGAAAAAAGTACTGGAGCAAGCACAGTACCCTGGGGGACTGTACTGGAGCAAGCGCAGTACCCTGGGGGACTGTACTGGAGCAAGCACAGTACCCTGGGGGACTGTACTGGAGCAAAGCACAGT
>WNGS01111181.1:9159831-9180447 GCA_020271785.1 Procambarus virginalis | reverse complement strand
ATACATGTAGGAAACCTAATGCCTCTTATAGTTCTTACACTTACTACAATCATTTATATTTATATGAAGGTACAATCATTACTAATTTATAATCACCAACAGGGTTCACATTACAATTATATAACTACAAATATAATTCAATTAAAAATTTCACAGTACAATACCAATGGCCAAATAGCATTATCTAAGTTATCAATTATATATAGTGTAGTGTATATTAAATTATTCAATATGAAACCAACACAGACTAAAGCAAAATATACATAAATCATAGCAGAATAAAATTCATAAATCATTATAGTGTAGGTGTACTAACCTTGCTGTGGTTGTTGCTGAGGATATCCTGGCCTCATTGGTCCAATCATCTGCATGTTACCCTGGCTGCCTTGCATCATAATCTGGCGCCATTCAGGTCTTGAAGGAGGCATCTGTGTTCCAATATTGAGTCCACCAGGTCCTGGTCCAATGTTAACATTAGGTGGTCGAGGTCTTTGTAACATGCCACCAGTGGCCATGGGTGTGCGACTAACCATACCCATGGTACCTGCTGTGCTGACTTGACCTAGGCTATTACTCATGTTACTAGCTGATATAGTCCCCACACTCATGGTAGGCATGGAAGCCCCAGTAATGGTACTACTTGGCATACTAGATGTGGGATTCATGGTTGTAGTTGGTACCATACCAGGCTTCATGGTGGGCATATTAGGGGGTAATGTTTGCTGTGTCATACCACCCATCATTTGACTTGTCCCCATATTGACCATAGGGCCACTAACCATACCTGGTCTCATATTTGGTCGCATGCCTTGGTAGCTCATCTGACCCATATTTTGACCCATCTGGGACATTGGCTGGGGCATAGGTTGACCCATCATCTGTTGCTGCTGCTGCAATAGCGTAACTTGCCGATATTCGGGCGGTGGTGGACGAGACATCATCTGGCCAGTCTGACCGACCATCTGACCCCCTGCTGGAGTCACATGTCGCATCATGGTGCCTGGGCCCATCATCTGTTGGCCAGGATATCGTGGTGGTTGTGGCTGGCTCATAGCATACTGCCCACTCATCTGGCCCTGGTAGAACATCTCATTACTCATTTTGCCATCTGCTCCCATCTGACCACCCAGCTGTCAGAGAAGGACAGGTAACCCAGTCTAGATTAGTAGTAAAAGCATTCTAACCCCCAACCCCTAAATAAAACTTCCAAATTATACCAAAAAAAGATGTACATACATCATCACTATACTGCTTCCAACTTTAATGGGAAGAGAAATCATATACAGTATTTATTAACTTTGTTTGCACATATATATGTAGAAACCAGCAACTAGCACAATCATCAAACCCATGTCTGCCTAAATGCCAAGAATGTACTGGCTACCCCATTTTGCCCTAACAGGTGACAAAAAACCAACGTTAAATGTAATGAAAAGCCATTTACTCTGCGAGACCCGGAGGCTCCCTGGAGCTGTCCGGGCTTATATGAATGTATTAGTCCCTGGCATCAGTCAATATGCATGGAGTTCTAGGCCTACCGGGGACCAAGAACCTAGCCCCTTAGAGATGCACGAGAAGCAATGGCCTATAGAAACTCATGTGGTTGGAAGCATTCTATGTCTACCATCTACTGGGTCAGGCACCCAGAGAGGTAAATGCCCCAAAACAAACCCCTATTCTGGTTAAAATATTGCTACTGAAGGCCGAATTAGTGGACAGGACTCCCCAAGTGAAAACAAGCAAACGAGCACGACGTCACCGGGCCGCTGTCTGTGCAACTTCCCCCTCCCTTCCCGGGAGGGAAAAGGGGAGCCCCAGACCACCGTGCCGGCTATCCACCCTGCAGTTCTTAGGCTGGATGTCAAAATATGTGAAAAACCCGCCGACTGGAGGGAGGGAGGGTTACCAGGGAGTCTCTGGGTCTTACCCAAAAAAGGCATTTATTTACATTTGATGCTGGTTTTCTGGGGGGAACCCCAAAGAGACAAAGAGACTGTCCCAGAGACAATAACAAGAGGGACTTACCCTGGAGGCAGTCGGCCCTCACTCCTCAACGCAAAGTCGAGACAACTGGCTGCAACCGCCGACCCAATGTGACACAAACCCGACTAGCCCCAGGAACGTTGACAAGGTAGTGAGCAGCCAGGACCCTGTTTGACCTCCAAAAACCCCATGCCAGAATGTCAGCAAAACATTTAACCGAAGATGGCAGCCTGCGCAGCAAACTTATGAACGATAGACGTAAAGATAGCACGAGGGCACGAGGATAGACCGCAGGCTGGCTGGACTGAATAACCCTACGGATGACCTGGAAGACCCGAACCCTGGAACAGGGAAGAAGGGAAACCGGGTCAACCCAAAGCGCGTCCCAGGCCATTGAGGCAGTGGTGCGCATATAACGGTGGAGCCGCAACAGGACACAACCCGTTATCACCCCCCAGACAGACCAACCAAACATCTCTCCAGAAAGCAGCAGTCTCATTCTTCGCCAAAAAAGGAGACAGCTGCAAACGAACAAACGTACCACCAGAACCAAAAGAGCAGAAACCCCTGTGCTGGAGGAGAGCATGAAGCTCCCTGACCCGACCCCCAAGAGGCCAATGTCAACAAGAAAAAGAGCCTTCGCCAAACAATCCTTAACTGAAGGGACCACCACAAACCGAGGACAAGGCCAGGATGGCTCAGGTGGCGCATGAGCAGGCCAAAGGTGAAACACCACACGAGACAGCGTGTGGAATAGAGCAGAAGTAACATCAACGCTGAACACAAGCAGCAGTGGCTCCGCCAAAGCCACACGATATGAGGGGACAGTATTCGGCATAAGATAATGGTCCTGGAACAACTATGAAAGAAAGGACAAAACAACCCTATCAGAGACAGACGTAAACCTACGAAGGGATAAGAAATAACAGGACCGCAAGGAAACTTCATACTGCCGCCGAGACGAAGCATGCAGGTGGGACACCATCAAGGTAGCCCCGAGACGAAGCATGCAGATGGGACACCATCAAGGTAGCCCCGAGACGAAGCATGCAGGTGGGACACCATCAAGGTAGCCACCTGTGCACCATACAAGTGGTGATAGACCCACATCAGAAAGACAAGACACAAAGACTTGAGACGACTGAACCGGCCACTTAATGGACAGGCCCAATCTGCTGAAAGAGGTGGAGCTGCGGGAAGACCCCTGGGTTCAGACACCGAGCAAGCAGCGCCTGAATCCAAGGTTGGGCCAGTCACAAAGGAGCCAGGAGGACTACTCTCCCTTGGTAAGACTCCAAGTGAGCAAGGACCTTTATCAACAGCAGAACTTTGGGGAAGAGGTATAGGCAACCCCCTCCTCAACCAGTTCTGCCTGAGGGCATCGACCCCGATGGCCTGGCAGTTGAGGAAGGGCTCCACATATACTGGGAGACGCCTCGACCACGCCGACGCGAAGAGGTCCACCTCCAGGAGAGTACGTCCGGCAGAGCCAACTGAAGGAGTTGGCATCAACCATCCATTCCATGGATGGGAATGAACCGAGACAGGTTGTCCGCCAGAATGTTGGACATCCCCCAAACGTGAATGGCCAGGAGAGCCAAACCCTGAGAGCTCATCAGATGATTCATCTTAAGCTACCAGCCCCAAAGAGCCATGGATTGCATCGAACATCCCGCAATGCAGGCAATGAACCACCGAGGAACAGTCTGAATGGAGCCTGATAGTCGATCCGGAAGCGACCTGAACCCTCCGAATTGACATCCACATCGCCGCGAAATCCTGCACTGTGTTGTGGGCCCGACGGAAGGACGAACCCCACTGTCCCTGGCTGGCCTGGTGAGCACTGGTCACAAAGCCCTAGCCAAGAGACGACACATCCGTGAACACATCGAGCAAGGATTCGGGTAGGCACCAAGGCACTGAACCCTGAAATACCAGAAGAGAAAGCCGGCAATGCAGCAAACGACGCAAGGCCCCAGAGGCCGAACCCAATGATTGCGAAGAGAGGCGGAAGGGACATCCCCAAAGGGCTGTGATGGGAATGTAAGCCTGCGGGTCGCTCTAAGCAACAGTCTGGTGGACCAAACTCACAAATCAAGCCTGGCCTCGGGCCGGGCTTGGGGAGTAGAAGAACTCCCAGAACCCCATCAAGCAGGTATCAAGCAGGTAAAGGAACCAGAACAGCCGACGAAGTCAAACCCGACCTGGTGGGTAGGCCATCATGGCAACCTTCAGGTAAAGTTCAGGCTCCCGCACAAACCCTCAAGCAACCACCGCATGACCCGGGAGACCCCCAAAAAGAGACAAAGGCGGGATCGCAGCCGAAGCAGAGCCTCCGGAGGGAGAGAGAAATAAGCGGTCCGAGAGTCCCACACAAGACTGAACCTGGGAAGGAACCAGATGGGACTTCCTCCAGTTCACCAAGAACCCAAATCTGGCTAGCTGCGAATGAATCAAATCCCTGGCGAGCAGACACGCGGACAGGCTAAGAGCCCACACCAGCCAGTCGTCGAGGTAGGCTAGAACCCGAATCTGTAAAAGAAGCTGACGGGCCACCATGACCCAGGTAAGGGAATGAAAACCCAGATTCAAGCCGAATGGAAAGCAACGAAAGCAGTAACCCTGATGCCCCACAGCAAAACCGAGCCAGTCCCTGAACCCCAGATGAAACGGGGCATGACAATAAGCATCCCGGAGGTCCAGGGACATCATCCAAGCACCCGGCACCAAGTGAAGACGAACCGGGACAGTAGTCATCCAAAAGGAAGGGCAATAAATTCACGGGTTCAGATGGGACAAGTCCAGAATGAGCCTGAGGTCCACTCAGTCCTATTTCGGAACCGGAAACATGTGGGTAACCCACTAGAGGGACGTGGTCATTGCAACCACACCCAGGCGAACCCACTCTGAGATGACCCGACAGAGCGCAGAAGAGGATTGCCCTGCCAACCTTCCTTCCCGAAGGAAGAGGGGCCACCCAACGCCATGAAATGACCCGAAAGGCCCACAAATCGTGGGACCAGGTGCGAGTTAACAGCGCGAGCACCCCCCTCCCCCCATCGCCCTGTCAATGGGACAAACCGTGAAAAGGCTGACGCCCCTTACAAGAACCTGACCTCTGCACAGAGCGATCACCGCACTGACCAGACAAAGACGGTTCTGAAGGCTGCGCCAGTTCTTAAACTGACACCACCGGCCTACTACGACAGAAAGAACCTCAAGCCCTGGCACTACCCTTACAGAAAAATCCCCCACAGGCCCCCCGGAGAACCAACAAATCCGACATGAGACGGCAACTAGAAGAAGCTGCCTGCAGATGCTCTCTAGAAGCACACCTGCTGACTCTGCAAACAGCAACGGACAAAAAGGCGAAGAAATCTTAAGAACCAGGGCCCAAGCAGATTCCACAGAGGAAGCAAGCACCGTCTGCCGACACGAGACATGGGAAGCAAAAACAGAGACACCACATCTCACAGGATTGGCACAAACAGCTTCTAGAGAGCAGCTGACAAATGCACCACTGAGGCCAACGCACCAGACCCAGGAGCAGCCCCAAGTGCCACCACGTCCTCCTCAAGCCAGTCCAAAGACAGCTCGAGAAGGGAAAAGAAACAAGACTGAAACCCACAAACAACAGGGGCGCAAGTTCTCAGCGACCAATGCAACCGAAAGGGAAGGAACCTGCACCACACCGGCATCCCGAGGAAGGGCAGGGGTGAACAAGTCTGCATTGAGGGGCTCAAACTCGCCCCCCACCCCAGGAAAATCTTGACCATTGTATGGGCTTCGCGTCACTCAAGAGCGCGGGACCGACAGAACGAATGCCATGCCTCCAACGAGAAGAAGGGGCAGTCCACAAGCCAGGACGACTCTGGAACCTTATAACGAACCCAGTAGGGACAGAAAGATACATACACGAAAGAAGAAGGATCCATTATGACGCCATAATCTGGGTCGTGCAGGAGGTAAGCCGCAATGGCCTCCCGCACCACATGTGGCAAGATGCAGGAGGCCAAAAACCTCTGGAAAGACGGGACCCAGGTAATTTAGGGGATCACAGAACCGAACCAGGAGGGAAAGGGGGTGTTAGTCGCCAAATCCAACTCATACAAGGATGGGAAAAAAAGAGAGAAATCCATTCTCTGTAACACCAAGCACCACTCAGAGGGTACAAAAACCCAAGCCGGGTCCAACAAGGCCTAAGGCACAAGGCCCCCCAAGTCAACCCCTCCCCCTGCCTCGGGAACCTCATCACGAGGACCCAAGGCTGAGCCGTCCTCCAAACTCCCAGCCTCAAAAGAAAAAGCAGGTGGTTCGAATCCCTCCGTCGCCACACCAAAAGGGGCATCCCCTGAAACCGCCGGAATCTCAACACCAACTAAACCCTGCCCCGACTCCGAAACCCTCAGGCACTTCGGAATAGGTAGAACCTGGGGTAGAACCAGGACGAATAACAGAAGGGGAAGGACAAGAGGGTGTGGACTGAACCAAAGTCAAGGCGACTAACACCCCAAGTCCGGGTCCCTATAACCAAAACGGGGCAGTCTCGGGGCATCCGGGGGTAGCAACCAACCTAGCATGCAACCAATTAAGCATGCAAGGCCGAAGCTGCCTGCAACCAAATATCATGATCAGTGGACTGGGTGAATTGGAAATTCAGGTTCTGGCTCGAGGTCCGCAGTAGGCTTAGAACTCCATTGACTGTCAGTTGCCACGGTCTATATATATATATACATCAGCCCGGTATAGCTCCAGGGAGCCGGAGGAGCTCTCCACAGAAACTTCACTGGTAATGGGAACTTGTTTGGCTTAAATTTTTTCATTAAATAACTTTTTCCCAGGTATCAACTATTGAGCATACCATTTTCACTTCCTACACAGATTTGCCCAGATGTTAGTACGGTGTTCTACGGTGGGAGTACACCTGGGATCATTCTCAACTCCCAATCTGAAATCCTGGATTTGAATTCCAGGTAGGACAGAAATGATTGAGCAAGTTTCCCTTCACCAAATGGTACTGTTCAGTTAGCAGTAAATAGGTACCGGGAGTTAGTCAACTGCTGTCGAGTTGCATCCTGTAGAGGTCAATTGTCTGACCTTGGGGCAAACCTAATGCAAGCCTAATGTTTATACATACATAGGCATTTACCATGACAAAATGAATTACAGTATTATCATTAAAATATAAAGTTCCTTTAGTAAATATACAGACAAAGTACTTATTTAGAATGCCATTTATTTCTTGGCCATTATTCACTTGACTCATTTTTCAAAGGCTAAGTCTTCTGTTCGATACATATAGGAGAATCTGTGGAGAATCTACTATTACTGTCAGCTAAGTGTACTCGTTGCCACATATTTTCGTGATTCAGTGTACCTGACTCTTCAACATGTGTGTGTGTGAATCTGTCAGTCTCTCAAGACTGAGAGATTCTGAATGCCTTGCTAGCATTCAGTATTTAGTTATTTCTCTCTCAGTTTCTCAAGTTCAACATTGAATATTTGCCTGCAGCAAGTTTAATAATGCTATTACAGCTCCCTGGAGCATACCTAGAGCATACCTGGAGGGGGTCTCGGGAGCTCTTCTACTCTCCGAGCCCAGCCCGAGACCAGGCTCAACTTGTGATAACCTGTCCAACAGGCTGTTGCTTGGAACAGCCCACAGGCCCACATATCCACTACAGCCTGGTTGGTCCGGCACTTCTTACAAGAACTTGTCCAAGTGCCTCTTGAATACATCCACGTTTGTTCCGGCAATATTTCTAATACTTGCTGGGAGGGGGTTGAACAGCCGTGGACCCCTATTCCCAGAACAGTAAAGGTTCCCCATAACTGGTTAAAAAATTTAACCTGGTGCACATGCAATTTATCTTTCTCTCCCTCTCTCCAAGGGTATCTATTCATATCATTGGTATGTACAATCCATGTCCTCATGTATAGGTAATAAGTATACTAAGCATACTTAGTACAGTATACATTTAGTACTAAGTATACACTAAGTATAGACTACTAACCTGTGCACCAGCAGTCATGGGTGAAGGTCCTCCTGCCTGTGACCCTGGTGGTATTGGTGATGGGCCCCGAGGTCCCCCTGGGTAAGGCCCCCTTACCCCAGTCCCCATAGCTCCAGCCATCTGATACTGTTGAGGAGTTAAAGTACCAGGCTGAGAAGAATTGGGGTAGGAGCCCATAGGTGACATGCGATTTTGGTATGGCACCATTCCTCCTGGCATCTGTGCTTGCTGTTGGTTTCCTGGCTGCTGCTGCTGGGACTGTTGCTGCTGCTGTGATTGTTGTTGTGGCTGCTGTTGATGATGGTGTTGCTGCTGTTGCTGCTGCTGCTGTTGTGCCATTTGTTGTTGTAATAATTGTCGCTTTTTAATTTCCATTTCACTCATACCACTATTTTGATTGTTGTACATGGCATTTGTTTGATTCATGTTACTAGTATACATTTGATTATTAATGCTCCCTGGCTGAGCCATCATGCCAGGGCCTGCAGGATTATTAATGTTATTTAACTGATAATCGGCAAAACCCTGCCGAATATTATTAGGTCCAGTGGACACCATCTTTATTTGATGTTGCTCTGCCATTTGCTTCAGAGTTTGAGCAGCAGGAATCATGTCAGATTGGCCCATTCGTATTTTTGGCACACTACTGGTGGCAGAGAAGGGAGTTGGGGAGCCAGACGTACTAGAGGTGGAGGTGGGGTTGAATGAGGTTTGGGTGAAGGAGGTAGGTGGGGTATGAGACACTGGGGGAGTTCCTGGATATTGTGAAAACACTGGAGAAGCTGAGGAAGTAGATGTACCCCCTGCCTTACTCATAGCAACCTGAGGGCTCTGAGCATTAGCATTCCCACTTGCAACACCACTGTCACTACTAACACTAGAGGGTTCATTATCGAATAAATTATCCACAGATTCCTCTTTCACAAAATCACCCAAACCAGAGTTACTATTTTCTTGTTTAATATTGTCAAAATCTAAATCACTCATAAACTGATCAAAATTGATCCCCATATCATCAATATCACCAATGTTACCAAAGTCATCAATGTCATCAAGGAGGGTGATGTCTAGATCTTGCTGCTCTTTTTTGACATCATCTACAGGGGAGCCATTTGAGGCAGAGGTAGTAGCACCTGTAGGCACAGGAGATTCCGTTTTTTTTATATTAGGAAGTTGTTGCACCATTTGAAAATCGTTGATGTCTCCTGTTGCTCCACTGGATTGGGATGAGCCAGCATGAATAGGGCCCCCATGAGGAGGCCCACCATGAGGACCACCACCATGGGAAGGATTGCTATGCATGGGTCCCCCATGAGGTGGGCCACCATTATTCAAACGTTGCTTTTTGGCAGCTGGTTCATTTTCATGGGTCTCGCCAGATGAAGTGGTCTGGTCATGCCCTCGGGCAAGCATCTTCGACTGCTGAAAGAAGATAAATTTTGTTAACAGTTAAGAGCACAATAACACAAACTAGTTTACTACTTACCCCTCACGGTAATCTATAATTTATACCAAACCAAACCACAGTTGCAAAATATTGAAATTCTAGATAAAACTTTTAATATGTATACTGTATTGTGCTTGCTCCAGACCTTTTTCTCATCCTCATAATGAACATAAACGACATAAACTATATTACAGTACTGTATTATCATTTGCAAGTCACAATGATTTTAATGAAAGTGCAGCATAGAGGTCATGCCAAACCTCCAAGCTTATGCAAATAAGGTTTTTCAATGTGACACAATGTTTAATATATGTTTAATGAAGATAAGTTTCAGCTTAAGCGCTACAGAAAAAACTAACATATAAAAACAAAACTTTCATAAAACAATCAACTCACACTATAGAACGAAAAAGCAATACAAGAGATTTGGGAGATGGACGAAAAGGTGGTGGCCGAAGTTGAGAATCTGAAATTGCAAGAATTCATCATGGATTACCTTGAGGTTACCTTGAGGTGCTTCCGGGGCTTAGAGTCCCCGCAGCCCGGTTGTCAATCAGGCCTCCTGGTTGCTGGACTGGTCAACCAGGCTGTTGGACGCTGCTGCTTGCAGCCTGACGAACGATTCACAGCCTGGTTGATCAGGTATCTTTTGGAGGTGTTTATCAAGTTCTCTCTTGAACATTGTGAGGGGTCAGCTAGTAATGCCCCTTATGTGTAGTGGAAGAGTGTTGAACAGTCTCGGGGCTCTGATGTTGATAATTCTCTCTCTCAGAGTACCTGTTGCACCTCTGCTTTTCAACGGGGGTATTCTACACATCCTGCCGTGCCTCCTGGTCTCATGTGATGTTATTTCTGTGTGCAGGTTTCGGACCATCCTCACTACTATTTTCCATGTGTTAATTATTAGGTATCTGTCCCACCTGCGCTCAAGGGAATACAGTTTTAGGCTCTTTAGTCGGTCCCAGTAGTTTAGATGTTTTACTGAGTGGATTCTAGCAGTAAAGGATCTCTGCACTCTCTCCAGGTCAGCAAATTCATGGATGCATGAAGAATTGGAATGGAAGTGACAGCTGAACAGAGGAATTACAGATTCAGTGGTAAAGAGAAAGCCGCTGCCTTGACCACTTTATCCTTACCTTATGTTTACCATATGGTGGTTGTGAGGATCAATGTTCGTACAGTCCAACTGACCAGACCGTTTGGTTAGTGGTCTGGCCAGCCAGGCTCTGTTAGATGCAGCTGCTTGGCCTGACATGTGAATTACAGTTCAGTTGATCACACAGTTGAACAATAGCGTGATGCATCAAATGAACAAATCCACAAGGGGCCGTGACGAGGGTTCGAACCTACGCCAAAGAGGATCCCAGACACTGCCTTAATCGACTGAGGACTCGGTCAATTGAGGCAGCGTCTGGGATCCCCTCGGACCTAGGTTCGAACCCTCGTAATAGGGTTGTGGATTTGTTCTTGTTACTTGCTATTTTATCGAGTACTTTAAAAGTAAATTCTTTCAAAATGAGTACTCACAAAATTTTTATGCTGTCTTTTCATTCTATTGTGTGATTTGGCAGTGGCATTCGGTACAATGGGGTTTGTGCTAAATTTGAATGTTACTCTTATTCTGTATGAATTGTTTGCAGAGTTGTTTGGCGTTTTCGAGGTTTTGCTCTTTGTTTCTCTTCTGTTGTATGTAAAGTTCTACTGACTTTTTTATGCTTTCTTGATGTTATGGTAAATTGTCACTTGCTCTTTGAACCTCTGGGAATATCAGGTTCCAGCGCTGGTCACATGTAGGTCAAACAGAACTTCCCGGTCTGATATGACCTAGTTGCATGGCACAATCCGAGTGAGGTACATTCAGGAAGCCATTGGAGCTCATCCAGAAAGAGGCGTTTCATTCCTTTCAATACTGGGCTTTTTCCATATCCATAGAGCAGGAGATAGATCTTCATTACACATCATGTTATTTCTTGTTGCCCATTGAAAGACCCAATTTCCATCAATTTGGGGGTTTGCTTTCTCCTTCATATTGTCTACTCTCAAAAAAACACGTGACATCCACAAAGGATGCTATGGTACTATAGTTTGTGCATTGCCTATGTCTGATACAGAAGCATGTATGACAAATTAGAAGAAAACTCACTGGGTTGTCCTGTCACTTGTACCCCAGACACAGCTGGGACTTAGCACCAAAATAAATAACAAAATATCTTTATGAATGATGTACAAAACCCTACCTACCTTACGGAGCTCCCCGGGTATCAATTACCCCACGGCCCGGTCTCCGATCAGGCTGCCCGATTCGTTGTTTGGTCAACCAGGCTGTTGGACATGGCTCCTCGCAGCCTGGTGTACGAATCATGCCTCGTTGATCAGGTATTCTTTGGAGGTGTTTGTTGAGGTCTCTCTTGAACACTGTAAGAGGCCAGCCAGTTATGCCACATATGTGTAGTGGGAGTGATGAAAAGTCTTGGGTCCTTGATGTTGACGGAGTTCTCTTTCAGAGTACCTATTGCACCTCTGCTTTTCAACGGAGGTATTTTGCACATCCTGCCATGCCTCCTGGTCTCATATGATGTGATACCTGGTTGATGGGGGTTCTGAGAGTTCTTCTACTCCCCAAGCTCAGCACGAGGCCAGGCTTGATTTGTGAGAGTTTTATCGACCAGGCTGTTGCTTGGAGCAGCCCGCAGGCCCACATACCCACCACAACCCGGTTGGTCCGGCACTCCTTGGAGGAAACAATCTAGTTCAAACAGCCTGGATGACTAGTCCAGCAACGAGGAGGCCTGGTCGACAATCGGCTGTGGGGACGCTAAGAACTGGAAACACCTCAAGGTAACCTGAATGTAAGGTGGTCAGCCCCTGGTCCTAACTCACGGAATTTCCATATTTACAGAGAAGTGTAAAGAAACGTACTACTGAACCAGTAATAATAATACCTGTACTAGTAATAATACCAGTATAATCAAAAGCACAAAAAATACTGGAAGGTCAGGTTTCAAATCTACACAGTAGAATAACAATATAATGGAGTGAAACGATATGGAAAGAAATGCAGAATAGAACCAGAAAAGAGCAGAGGTGCCATACCTTACCTTGACCTTGCCATAGAAACAATCAGAGATACAGAAAACACAGTATAAACATCAGAGGTCCACGGTTGTTCAACATCCTCTCCATGAGTATAAGAAATATTGCTGGAACAAAAGTGGACATCTTCAAGAGAAAACTAGATAGTTCGGCCCCGAACTCTCGAGGCCGGGCTCTCTCTCGGGCCCGGCCCAAGACGTGGAAGCTAATGGCGGGCTCAAATCTACATAGTAAAATAACATACTGGAGTGAACGATATGGAGAAAATGCAGATAGAACTGGTGAAGAGCAGGGGTGCCATAGGCACAATCAGAGAACTGTATAAACATCAGAGGTCTGCAGTTGTTCAATGTCCTCTCAGCAAGCATTAAAAAATATTACTGAACAACTGTGGACATCTTCCAGAGGAAACTAGAATGTTTCCTCCAAGGAATGCCGAACCAACCGGGCTGTGGTGGATGTGGGCCTGTGGGCCGCTCCAAGCAACAGCCTGTTGGACCAAGCTCTCGCAAGTAAAACCTGGCCCCTGTCCGGGCTTGGGAAGTAGAACTCCCAGAACCCTATGCAGGTATAATCCGGTAGTAGCATGAGAGCTCAGTGTAATAGGGAAAAAGCATTGAAGTAGTCAAGATATCAGAAGTACTTAAATAGAGCAGGGATCTCTCCTGCTCTGAAAGGGGAAGTGCTCAGTGAAGTGAGCACTGAGCAGTACTCCAGATGGAAGATTACCAGTGATTTGCTCATTGTAAATACAGTAGTATTAGCATTGCTGTGGGATCTCTGGATTTAAACACTCATAATCCATTGGAAGAATGCAAAGAATAACAGTCAAATTGAATGAAGTTCAAGCACAGTGAGTAGCTCTGTACACAGTCCTTGCACCACTGCTTTTTCTCATATGAGATATACCCAAAAATGCAAGTTACATCTTTATGTCATCCCTTAAAGATGACATAAAATAATGATAATTATTTCTGTAGCAGATACGAAAAAGTACAAGCCGATATAAAAATTTCTTCTATTGGTTGCATAATAAAAAAAATATTCCCATTCACCTGGACTGTATGGGTCTTGAACCGTGGACCCCACACGTGTGAAGCCATAGCTCTATCGACTGGCTATGGGTCCAGGCTCGAGACCCATACAGTCCAGACCAATGAATGTTTATTTCCACGGAAGTGTGGATGGCAATTTATAATAAAATGATGTTTATCAGAAATAAATTTCATGTAAAGGATCTGGAAATAATGTCTGATGTTCAGTGAACATAACTAAGCAAATACTGTATAGCATCAGCCAGGAAAATGAAAAGAATAGATTATGAGAACCTTCAAATCCAGGGATCACACCACAATGCTCATACTATTCAAATCATTTGTACCTGCTTGATGGGGTTCTGGGAGTTCTTCAACTCCCCAAGCCCGGCCCGAGGCCAGGCTCGACTTGTGAGAGTTTGGTCCAACAGGCTGTTGCTTGGAGCAGCCCGGAGGTTATCTTGAGATGATTTCGGGGCTTTTTAGTGTCCCCGCGGCCCGGTCCTCGACCAGGCCTCCACCCCCAGGAAGCAGCCCGTGACCGCTGACACCAGGTACCCAGGTACCTATTTTACTGCTAGGTAACAGGGGCATAGGGTGAAAGAAACTCTGCCCATTGTTTCTCACCGGCGCCTGGGATCGAACCCAGGACCACAGGATCACAAGTCCAGCGTGCTGTTCGCTCGGCCGACCGGCTCCCTGACTTGTGGTTCCCCGGAGGGCCACATATCCACCACAGACTGGCTGATCATCCCTTGCAGATGACAAAAAAAGATGGGGGTTCCCTAGATGGGGTTCTGGAAGTCTTTCTACTCCCAAAGCCTGGCCAGGAGCCAGGATCTACTTGTGAGAGCTTGGTCCAACAAGCTATTGCTTCGAGCTGCCCACAGGCCACATATCCACCACAACCCGTTGGTCCGGCACTTCTGAACTATTGTACCGCACTGCGCAATGCACCTTGAGGCTCTCGATGGGTAGTGCACAACACGCCTCAGGTCTCTCATAGGTATAGTGTACAATTCAAAAGTGGTGCACAATGACGCAGGTACGAAATGGATGTGATCGTCCAGTGATCGTCCGCGATTTTGAAAAAAAATCCCAGCATACCCCGGGGCCATGGGAACCCTCTGTTTCAAGGAAGCAACCATGTCTGACTCATCGTCTACAAGCTCCCGGTCCATGGTCAGCCGCGGTCCAGCAAAACAACTCTCAGAGGACCAAATACGGAATGTATTGTATGATGATTTAGAATACAGTCCTGAAAAAGACCTAACACAGGGGGGTCGGACTCGAGTGATGGGGACATGGAGGTGGACTATGTTGCGAGTGTGTACAGTACAAGCACCTCGCTCGGCCTGCCTCGCCGCCCTGGGTCAACACCGCTAGGTGCCACCATCCCCATGTGTGTTTCCTGATGCAAGTTTATTTAGTGATACTACATGTGATGAATCATTCTCAGGCTTCAGTGACATAGGCTCCAATACAACAGAAACAGAAAATAACATGATGTTTAACAGTGATAAATTCCACGTACTCAGGTACGGTAAAAATGAGGACCTTAAACATAATACAGGGTACAAAACACAATCAAATGTGCCCATAGTAGGAAAGCAGCATGTAAAGGCTTTGGGAATAATGATATCTGACGACCTAATGTTTAAGGAGCATAACCAAGCAAATGTTGCGTCAACGAGAAAAATGATTGGATGGATTATGAGAACTTTCAAATCCAGGGATCCCATCACAATGGTTGTACTATACAAATCACTTGTATTGTCCCGTCTTGAGTACTGCTCAGTACTCACTTCCCCCTTCAGAGCAGTAGAGATTGCTGAAATAGAGGGAATACAGAGAACATATATGGCATACATAGACGCAATAAAGCACCTAAATTATTGGGATCGTCTCAAAGCTCTCCAAATGTACTCACTAGAAAGAAGACGAGTGATATAAAATAATATACACATGGAAAATACTGGAGGGCCAAGTACCAAATCTACATAGTAAAATAACAACATACTGGAGTGAACGATATGGAAGAAAAATGCAGAATAGAACCAGTGAAGAGCAGGGGTGCCATAGACATAATCAGAGAACACTGTATAAACATCAGAAGTCCACAAATCCACAAGGGCCTGTGACGAAGATTCGAACCTACGTTCGAGAGCATCCCAGATGCTGCCTTAATCGACTGAGCAATGACATGGACCATGTTGTAGCTCAGTCGATTAAGGCAGCATCTGGAATGCTCTCGGACGTAGGTTCGAATCCTCGTCACGGCACTTGTGGATTTGTTCATATGATGCATCACGCTATTGTACATCCTCCCAGCGAGCATAAGAAATATTGCCGGAACAACCGTGGACATCTTCAAGAAAAAACTAGATCATTTTCTCCAAGGAGTGCTGGACCAACCGGGCTGTGGTGGATATGTGGGCCTGTGGGCCGCTGCAAGCAACAGCCTGGTGGACCAAACTCTCACAAGTCAAGCCTGGCCTCGGGCCGGGACTTTCACGTGATAGGTTCCTGCTGCTTCTCGGGTGCCTGCACTTTGAGAACAATGATAATGAAGACAGACACGACAGACTGTGGAAGGTGCAGAAGATATTTAGCGATATGAGAGGAAAGTTCCGTGGCTATTTTGAACCAGGACAGAATGTTGTGATTGATCAATCGCTAGTCCTCTTACAGGGACAACTGGTATTCAAGCAGAACATTCCATCAAAATGGCACCGGTTTGAACTCATGTTTTTCATGCTGTGTGATTGCGAAACTGGTATCATCATGGACATGATACTGTATTCAGGTACAGATGTTGACATATCAGGTCAAGATCCACACGAGTTCTCAGACAGCGTCGTGAAAACACTCGTGGAACCGTTGCTGAACAAGGAGCATATCCTGTTCATAGACAACTACTATACCAGTCCCTTGCTGACCCGACTCCTCCTTGACCACAATACTGGCGTATGTGGCACTGTCAAGGCCCACAGGAAGGAAATGCCAGTGTTTGGCATTGGTATTGCAGTAGGCGATTGCCAGCTGCAAAAGTGTGAACAAATGTTATCAGTTCGCTGGAGAGACAGACACAAGGTGAATATGTTGACAACTATTCACACCAGTGCCATGTTGGACAGTGGCAAAGTGAACTTTGCAACAAAGTTCCCAATATATAAACCTGATGTGTCACTGACTACAACATAAATATGCAGCTAGTTGATAAATGCAACATTATGGTTGGTGCCGTCGAGTGCGTGCGAAAATCAATGACGTGGGTGAAGAAATTTATTTTCCACCTCATTGATGTTGCAGTGCTGAACTGTTTCAATATGACCAAATCCACAAGGGCCGTGATGAGGGTTCGAACCTACGTCTGAGAGGATCCCAGACGCGCCTTAATCGACTGAGCTACGACATGGTCAAAAGAATTTCAACCGGGAAATCAACGTGACCTATCACGGACTCTGCAGTCTCTCTGAGACACAAACCAGTGTTTTACACAATTCCCCCATACACCTGAGCTCTGCCAATAAGCTATTCTACCTCTTTGCCCTTACTTCATTACACACAGAATCACAATACTGTGAGGCATCAAATGAATGCATCACGCTATTGTGATTTCTATGTTTCCAATATGTATCATGAAATCTGGCAAGGGCGTACATTCAGTGTTGCTCTAGTGTCACAACTTCTCATGAAGTATGGGGTGGAGGGCTGTGTTGCAATGTGTGGGGTGCCAGCAACAATTCCTCATGCAGTTTTTGACAGACTCAGGGGTAAGCACATTCTGGCTATACACAAGCTTGGTTATATGCCAGGCACAGGCACACGGGACAAGGGTAAACATGCCCGAGTTATCTGCAAGAACATACGACATAGGAAACGCAAGCAAAGATGCATCTACTGATGCGTCGAGTGCAAAGTTCCCCTGTGCCCCGTTGACTGCTTCACTGATTATCACACACGCGCGCAGTTCTAAGTTTGTTGATAGGGTATGTATAGTCTACGGCATGGGCGACCACCGAGCCGTGACGTGAGGCCCCATTTTCTGGACACCACTGCAGCCAAGTACACTTTTGAATTTTTTTTGTGTGATCCGGGAAGGGTATTTAACACTTTAGGAAGAACAAAAAAATTTGTGAACAATTTATTTTCGGCACACCACGGGTTTGTTATATTTTAAGGCCGAGCACTGCAGTGGTTAAAGGAAACTATCTAGTCTTCTCTTGATGTCTATGGTTGTTATCCTGCTCGTCACTGGTCCTATTCTGCATTTTCATTTTTCATCATCTGGACCAGCCGGGCTGTGGTGGGTATGTGGCCCTGCGGGCCGCTCCAAGCAACAGCCTGGTGGACCAAGCTCTCACAAGTCGAGCCTGGCCTCGGGCCGGGCTTGGGGAGTAGAAGAACTCCCAGAACCCCATCAAGCAGGTTATGACAATATTTCTTATACTCGCTGGGAGTATGCTCTCTAGAATGGAATACAGTTGCACAATGACAGCCCTTTAAAAGCTGGAGAAATTGCTGACCTAGAGAGCGTGCAGAGATCCTTTATGGCTATAATCCACACGGTTAAACACCTAAAACTATTGGGACAGACTAAAATGCCTAAATCTGTATTCTCTTGAGCGCAGGTGGAAGAGATACATAATAATTTACACGTGGAAAATAGTAGAGGGGCTGGTCCCAAACCTGTACACAGAAATAACACCACATGAGACCAGAAGGCATGACAGAATGTGCATAATACTCCCTGTTGAAAAGCAGAGGTGCAATAGGTACTCTGCAAGAGAACTCTATCAACACTAGAGGCTCGAGACTGTTCAACACGCTTCCACCATACATAAGGGGGGGCATAACTGGCCGATCCCTTGCAGTGTTCGAGAGAGAACTTGATAAACACCTAAAAAAGAATACCAAATCAATCAGGCTGTGATTCATACGTCAGGCTGCGAGCAGCCGAGTCCAACAGTCTGGTTGACCAGTCTAGCAGAGAGAGGACTGGTCGAGGACAGGGATGCTGAGATGCTAAGCCCCGAAATCATCGCAAGGTATGTTGAATAACTGTGGACCTCTGATGTAAATACAATGTTCTCTGATTGTGCCTATGGCACCCCTGCTCTTCACTGGTCCTATTCTGCATTTTCTTCTATATCATTCACTCCAGTATGTTATGTTATTTTGCAGATTTGGAACCTCATCCCCCCCTCCCCCACAGGTTTTTCCACAGGTATATTATTTGATATCTCTCTCGTCTCCTTTCTACCGAGTCCATTTGGAGAGCTTCGAGACGATCCCAATATTTAGGTGTTTATTGTGTCTATGTTGTATATGTTCTCTATATTCCATCTATTTCAGCAATCTATCCTGCTCTGAAAGGGGAAGCATGTATTGAGCAGTACTCAAGATGGGACAGCACATGTTATTTGAATAGTACAAGCATTGTGATGGGATCCTTGGATTTGAAAGTTCTCATAATCCATCCAATCATTTTTCTGGCTGTTCTCTACAGGATACCTGATCAACCAGGCTGTGATTTTTATGTCAAACTGGGAGCTGCAGTGTCTAACAACTTGATCAGAGATTTGCACCCAGCACATGGTAGACCCCATGTGGTCGCCAATAAACAATCAATCCTAATTAAATGGTACTAAAATTAAGGGTAACATACATTTTGCACTCATGTGCATATATACAGTAATTACATAAAAAAGAACAATAAGTGCAACGATACTAATCAGTAAATTTATTTCTTTTAAGGAACTTACCCCCATTGTGGCCAATAAGGTATTATTATCCTGTTTCTTATTTTCTGTAGTTTTTTTGTTTGTCTTTTTGGCTTTGATTCTATATGCCTCTGCTTGAGAAGAAGAGTCTGCTTCTGCTGGTCAGTATAAAGTGTCTCAATTGATGTGTCAAATCTACTGGTGACTGAATTATGGTTCTGGCGGTAGTGTCCCAGGCGTCGCTTTAGGCGATCAACAACAACTTGTCGGCCCTGCTGGAAGTCGGCCATATTATCAGGGCCTGCACCCCCAGCCAGCGCCGTGCCCCCGCCCACCCCTGCCACTATGGCGGAATGTCGGGAGCACCGCAAAAACAGCCAGTTTAAAACACTGCACTTGAACCAGCGTTAAAAGTTTTACTGGCGCGTGGAGGAGGTAAGCGACCAAGCGCGACGTGGTACTCGAGGCTGTCACCAAATCGTCCGTGATTCTCTCTTCTTGGATTTAGCTATTTAATCTTAGTCTCAAATATATTGTTTGTGTGTGGTACTCAGACCATGCAGAGTATCACATGATTAATGGTTGTGTGCACTTCTTAGGCGGCCTGGCCAGCAGGAGGAATAGCTCAAGGTCAGCACTTGGTATAATCCTCCTGTAGCCAGCTGATGAGACCCACTGGAGCCTGGACCTCCGCCCTAGGCAGGCAGGAGGAACCTAGGAGGCTCGCGGGGAAACACCAGCACTGGGGACGCGTACTCCGGAGCCGCCGCCATCTTCACACAGCCTCTCCAAAACTGCCTCTCAACCATCTTGCTCACCCCACCTGCAATAGAAAGTTATGTTTTAGTAAACTTAACAAAAAACATGTGATCGGTAAATGTTGTGTACACCAATATTCGGAAAATAAGGTACAGAAATATGACTCAAATAATCAAATTATTAACAATAAATAAATAAATACAAAATGTTGTTTTTAACTAAAGATTATCCCTACGTCTGCCATATTTAAAAATGTAAAAAAACAAACAATTCCAAAATTAAAACCAGCGGCACACAGTGTAACAATGGCAGAATATGGATCACTGCCAATCATAAGAACATTGGTTAGAAATGTTCAGCTAAGTCACTGAAGTCTTAACGACTCATCAAGGCAACCTAGCTACTTACACAGTATTTGTTGAACCAGTACTAGAATATGCAGCATGGAACCTTACAGGAGGCAGCAGAGTGCACAAATCACCTACTGGAAAGGAACAGAGCTTAAGTCGTGGCAGGTATCATAATACTTACTTAGGAACAGACTCAAATTCCTCAACAGT
>WNGS01111181.1:9120090-9154533 GCA_020271785.1 Procambarus virginalis | reverse complement strand
AGGAACAAGAAGATTCCAGTCAGGAAGAGTGAAAAGCTAAGGGACAGAGGATGCAATGTCAGGGAGGTTATCTTGAGGTTTTCTTGAGATGATTTCGGGGCTTTTAGTGTCCCCGCGGCCCGGTCTTCGACCAGGCCTCCCCCCAGGAAGCAGCCCGTGACAGCTGACTAACACCCAGGTACTTATTTTACTGATAGGTAACAGGGGCATAGGGTGAAAGAAACTCTGCCCATTGTTTCTCGCCGGCGCCTGGAAAGATAGTCAATAGCTGGAATCTGCCTTGTTTTCCCAGAAGCTACCTTAGTAAGACCTGAAAACAAAACTAATCGTAAGTATGCAAAGATCTTTCTATATAATACACTACAGGCAGTTGCCAGTAAATTAGAGCTGTAAAACAAAAAACAAAAAATAAAAAAATAAAAAATAGGAAAACAAATTATAGAATGAAAAAATAATGTGCATGCATGCATGCTGTACAAACATTGTCCATTCTACACATTTATGGTGGGTCATGGTCATCATCATCATAATCATCATCATCATCATCAGTCGTGACAGTCGAGAACTCCAGGGTGATGATGCTGGGTGATAGTGCTGGGATGAGCTATGCAAGGGGTGTCCCAATATCATAAATATAGACAGCATTGATAAAAGGTGGACCAGTGGGCGATTGTTGTGAAAAATATATAAATCTTTGAATTTTTTTTTGCCCAAAGCCAAGGGTATGTATGTATGTATATATATATATATAATATTATATATATATATATATATATATATTATATATATAATATATATATAATATATATATATATATATATATATATATATGTCGTACCTAGTAGCCAGAACGCACTTCTCAGCCTAATATGCAAGGCCCGATTGCCTAATAGGCCAAGTTTTCATGATTAATGTTTTACGACTACCTAACCTACCTAATACCTAACCTAACTTTTCGCTACCTAACCTAACCTAACCTAACCTATAAAGATAGGTTAGGTTAGGTTAGGTTAGGTTAGGTTAGGTTAGGTAGGGTGGTTAGGTTCGGTCATATATCTACGTTAATTTAACTCCAATAAAAAAAATTGACATCATACATAATGAAATGGGTAGCTTTATCATTTCATAAGAAAAAAATTAGAGAAAATATATTAATTCAGGAAAACTTGGCTTATTAGGCAAATCTGGCCTGCATAGTATATATATAAAAAGTGAGTTATGGCTACTAATAGTATAATATATATATATATATATATATATATATATATATATATATATATATATATATATATATATATATATATATATATAAAATAGGTAAAGTTGTAAGACCCTAAACCCAATTCCCAACAGCACTGTGACCTTTTTTGGGCACCGATATTTCATCAAATAACCTCACATGCAGAGGCCACGCGAGTAACATTTGTGAGAAGTTCGAATGGTCACCCAAGCCAATTTGCTACAGAATATTGCATGTGATTTGCTGTATTTGAAAAATTTCAACTTCCATACTACACTAACAGTTTCTTCTATGCAGACTTCTTAAAAGGGTCTCATTCGGTAAAGTTGGGTTCATTCTCAACTCACAATAAGGAATCCAGATTCAAATCTCTGTGCAGGACAGAAATGGTTGAGCACATTTCCTATCACATAATGTGTTCCCCTAACAGTAAATAAGTACCCAAAAGATAGGCAAAAAAGTAGAGGTACCAACTTATCATGGGCTTGCATTCTGGGGAGGGTCAATAGTTCGACCTTCGGGACCTTGATGTAAGCTTAATGTATATACAGAGGAGCCTCGATTAACAAATTTAATCCGTTCCAGCACCGAGCTCATCATGTGAAATGCCCGTCTTGCGAGACAAATTCCCCCATTTAAAAATGTTAATAAAATTAATCCATTCCATCCCCAAAAAACATCAATATGACATTTTATAATATAATTATAATACTGTACATGTAATTATTATAAATGTTTTGTTTTACTGTTTCAATTGCACATGTACTTTACCATATGAAGAGTCTCTGCTGGCTTGATGGAAACGATGGGGAAGTGGGGAGGAGGAGAGGGGTTACGGTGTGGAAGGAGAATCCACCTCAGAGACAGATGGGCTCTCTCTTCTTGGGAATTTCACCCCACTGGGATCAGGTTGTTTCTTTCCAAAGAATGTATCTAGGGTATTAACAATTGCTTTTGTCTTCATTTTAGGATGTCCCTAAAACGAGACAGCAAATTGTCATTAAACATGTTCACACACCATGTTGTCACTGCTTTATCAGGGTGATGCTTTTCCAAATTTACAAATCTTCAAATCTATAGTAACTGTCTTTCTTCCTCTTGACAAAACTATCTTTAGCAAGCAGCGTCTTTGGCGACATCGTGGGTTACAAATTGTAGTCACAAAACCACAAAAAAAAAAGAAAACCACAAATAAATGCAGAGGGATGCTCGTCCTGCGCAATACAACAACAACAACACTGTCGTTGGAGACATCGAGAATTTGCGAGAACCAGCGAGAACGCTAGGAAGCACCACGTGTGGTTTTCTCATTAATCGAGTGGAAGCTCATCAATCGAGACAAATTTTCTGCAAGTGGCTTGCTCGTTACTTGAGTTGCTCATAGATAGGGCTGCTCATCACACAAGGTTCCTCTGTATACACAAAGGCTGTCTGTCCCCTAACAAAATTAAATTAAATTGTTAATTTAAGCTAAAATGAATGCTGTTATTCAAATTAATTATGTAACAAACCTTGTCCTGACCATGAAGACGTACATTTTCTTTGTTGGCATTTGCTTGTTTTGCTGTCAAATTGGATGAAGTGGCCATCTTAAGAGAAGTACAGGCATTGGCATGCGGCACATGGTTTGGTAAATTATCTTTCATGTGTGTGAGCCGTGCACAGAGTTGCTCTATCTGCTCTATTTGACCCTGTGCAGTTTGAATATTATTTTTAGCAGTGGCCACAATGCTTCTGTACATGGCAACATCCTCTTGCATCTTCTTAACTTCTAAGCTTAGCTGTTCTATATCCAAGACTGTGTCTTCACCCCAGCCTCCTCTTAGTTCTGCACATATCTATAGAATAACAAAGTAAGCTTCAGAACTTGAACACCAACTGTATCGAAATAAATAATAATTTAAAATTAAGTCAGATCCGGAAAAGTAATTTAAGGAGGTAAAAATCATTGAGAAAGAACTTCATTAATATGGGTTGAGCAAATTGTTCATATATTTTTTGGTACTTTAATATAATACAAAAAGTTCCTGGAAGTTTGGCTCGTTCTCAGAAGAGCACATATGAAGTTTAACTCGAATCCTTTATTTATTCCATTAAACACTTGACAAACATAAACATCAAATTGAACCATTTGCACTCCTTTAACCCCTGGGAGGTGCTTACCTTCATAACCAACACAGCCAGGCGCAAGAAAAAAAAAATTGTTTTAAAAGTGTTCGTGTTCCCTGATCACAGGAAAAATAATAAAAATCGTAGGTGACATATTTTGGCCGCAATAGGGTGGAGAAGTCTGGCAAAATTGAGGCGTTGACAGAGTAAGCGTCTTGTGGCGATCTGCTCCGCCCACGCTGACAGGCGGGAGTTACCACAAACATATTACCACCTAATTTTTACAATGTGATTTTTTTCATTTTTTGCAGTAATATTATTCAATTGTGTGTAGTGTAATATATTTATACAATAAAATGTGTAAACCAAGTGTACAACTAAGAAGCTCACTGTGAGCTTCTTAGAAGAAGCAGTGAGGCTTTACTGCTTGTCTTATTAAGAATCTGTCTAGAGACACTTGTTTATCCCTACATTTTAACATGCCTGCAGCGAGACATCACATTGTCGGTTAAAAGGTCAATGCAAAGGCCTGCTACAGCTTTATCTGGGCGAGTCTTTTCAACAAAACTTTGCAGTTCTTCCCATACCTCACACATCTTCTGAATGAGGAAGGGACATCCTCTACTGCCTCTACTCTATTTTCTTAGGTTGAACCTTACCACTGAGTTTCTTGGGATCCATGGCATGATATATAATATAGGTAATTACTATTATGTTCAAAAAATAAAAAAGCACAAAAATAATGAAATTCTTTACAAGCACGATTGTCACTAAATGGGCAGCTCTGCTAAACTGAGGCAGGGTCGGCCATGCCACCAGGAACCACGCTATCGACCGACCCATTCGCGTATCAACAAAGTCACTAGTCGAGGCAAAGGTCATAAGCCGAGTGGCATTTTCCAACGAAATTTACACTGTAATTCGAAAAATTTGTAAGTAGGGGCAGCCGTAAGTCGAGGTGCCACTGAAGTCTTGATCAAAATCCTATTAACTACATGTTTCCAAAACTGTTGCCTGCTATACTTGCAGTTGACCTCTGTAATCTTCACTATAGACTACGAGTTCCATGGCTATGATGTACTATTATGGAACACACTTCAATTCCAATTGTGGACTATACAGATGTGCTGTACTGTATTTACAAGCTACATTCTATGTCAACCCCCCCCCCTTCTACTGTAAATGTATTCATCAGAATTGCACTTTAATGTGTCACTTGTCACTCCCACACAATCTCCATTGTCAGCTAAGTAATTTATTTGAAACAAAAACTCACCTGCAAAGCATCAATCTTGTCTCGGAATTCTCTATCCAGGGATTTTAATGTGGTGGAAGTATTAACAATCGACATCCTTTACTGCAAATACATATTTAAAAATTACCAGAAATAGCATAATTTTTGTATCATATCATATTAAGCTTATATCTTAAGTTAACTTACTTTTTTTCTTGACTACCTTTTTATGACTAAGCCACCAGAAGCAAATCCTCAGCAGTTTAAATGCAAACTCATGAAAATAGAATACCGTTTAGAAAATGATACAAATCCAGCCCCAATCATCATCATGCTTAGCGACTTCAACCTACGGCACCTAAAATTGAAGAATGTAGCAAATAGTTATATCCAAGAGAATACCAGGAAGTAGCCTAAATGAACAGTCATGCACAAATGTCCTACTATGGCTGTATGACAGATTTGCACTAAACTAGTAGAACTAGACAAAATAACACACAAGACCTTATTTTTTCACAACAATGAATTGATCAGGAACATAATGATTACAAATACCTGTTATTCAGACCCCAATTTAATTGAAGTTCACACAAGCATGGGCAATAGACCTGCACAGGGAATCCCAATTTCTAGAGGAAAAGAATTCAGCAAATATAATAATACTAAACCTGTTATCTTGCAACATGTGAGGTTAGGGGTGTCAATACTGGAGTAGATAGGTGCATTATCATTCAACACCAAAGCCCAAACATTGTGTGTCTTAATTTGATGGTCACAAACTTCCTTGCAAAAGAAAGAAAAATCTCCTGCATAAACTATGCATTCTTTAACCACTGAAGTGCACAGCATTATAATAAATTGTGCTCCGGAAAAAAATTATTTAAAAAAAATTATTTTATATTTTTACAGTGTTAAAATACTGTCTGATCACGTGAAAGTAAAATAACATATCGTATGTGACATACTCTAGGGGCGATGGAGCGAAGAATTGAGCAATTTATGGGCACAGAGTGATTAAGCACTCTGAGACACTTGCCCCAGTCGCGCCGTAGGGCAGCAGTTGCTGCGATTATAACTGTTCGTAGTTATTTCACTTTTCTTTTTTTTTTTGCTATATTATTATTCAAGTGTGTAATTTGAGAAATTTATCCAGGGGTACCTCAGTTTAATTAAGAGTTTAATCCGTTCCTGGAGACAGCCCGTAACCCAAAAACTCGTAAACCGAAGCTAATTTCCCCCATAAGAAATAATGTGAAATGAATTAATCTGTTCCCGACTACCCAAAAACTTCTCTTCAAACTAAATTTTATACCCAATTCATCCAAATCTACACTACAAAATTATGTTCAAGTTATTATTTACCCTTGCTGATGACTCCTGTTGGCGTATGGAAGATGGTGAGGAGGGGGAGATGTGTTACTGTTTGGAAGGGAGTCCCCTTCCATTATAACATCAGGCAGTGAAGATTTTCCTGGAGTGCACTCTCTGGCACGTTTAGCCTGCATACCACTAGGTCCTGGTTGTGGCTCACTGCTTGATTTTCTCACTTTTCTCGCAAGGAAACATTCCATTAAAGATTGTTTTTTCCCTTCTTTGCAACACTTGTCTGTAGTGAGGCATCACATTGTCATTAAGGGGCCATTGGATTAGTTTATTAAAAGTTGTTCAATGTCAACCAATATTTTTTGACTAGTTGTATAAGAAAAGGGCTGCAATTGTTCCAAGTTTCAGTGCTGCAGCCTAAATAGAAAGGGAAATTCAATTTTTGTTTTCAACGAATATTACACATTTTCAAGTGCGTATATAGAACCACACATTTCAGATATAATCATTCTATGACACTTTTCTGACACATTAGCATATAATAAAGGATCTGAAGTTGGGGATTTTCCAAAACATGTTTAATTTTCCTAATACAAATAGTCAAAGTCTCCCCCCCCCCAAAAAAAAATATGCAAATGTAACTTGTTTATTGCTTTTATAAAATCAATAAATGACCAACTACAGATTTGACTACAGATTTTAGAGACATACACTCTACAAATAAGGTGTAAGTTTCATGTAAATTTAATAAAAAATGAAAGTTAAATGAACGTTTATGTTACTTGAAATAAATAAATAAAAAATAAAGTTAAGGTGCTGCCATCTGTGGCTGAGGTTGACATCAACCAATTTCCTGGCCCCTTTGGCACCCTTACAGATAGGCTTACGTGCCATCAGGTGTACAAGTTTCACACAAATCATCCGATAAACAAATATCTTTCAAATGTGTTTAAAATGACTCAAACAAATGTGTTTGTCGGGTAGACTGTTCCATTATTGAGAGAAAAATGAAAAATACAAAACAAATGAGACACTTGAAACACAAAGATTGTCATGATGGAGCAGCCTACCCGACAAACACTGAACGAACCTATATGGCATTGAACAAAACAGAACTGCTATTATTATCACATTCCTGTCACAAAATCCTGAATGTGAATCTATTTACACATGGTTATATTGTGATGGAACATCACAATATAACTGTTCATGATGCATCTATGCAGGAAACATCTGGGTCCTGTCTTTCTACAGCATTGTGTTCACTTATATCTGAACATTGTACACAGTCTATCAAAGTCAGGATCATCTATGACACTATCAACACAATAATTGCAGATACCTGTTTTATTCATCATTATTAAGTGGTACTGTGAGCTCGTGCTGCATGTGCCAGCCTTGGACGCGCTCTCAGTATTGAGGCACTCACAATAGTACGGTTGCTGATTTTTTTTTCCCCAAGGTGGTGTCTGTTTACTGATGTCCTGAGGCACAGGACGTGAGCCCTGTGTACCTATGGAAGTTTTGAGTTGTTCCCTATACCTAAAGGCGCCTTATGGCACTCTGCGCACCCCCAATCAGGCACCTTAAGGCGCTCTGTGCAGTGGATAAGCTATATTATTTCACAGGCAGATTTTTCAAGCAATGTTGCAAGCTCTTGGTTTCTTGGACTTTAAAGCAATTGCACTCTTGGTCTATTTGCCATTGGCATTGGCGCACACCATGGCTGACAGCTGTCCTTGTTAACCTTACTCCCTGGAACACTACCCTCACTCCTCAAAGCTAGTTTTTTTCAGTCAAACTCCTCTAATACAGCACAGTTTCATCACAATTATAGATTTGATACAAATATAAATTATTGGACAAAATGTATGTTCTTAATTTGTTTAATTAGGTTAACACTGCTTGTATCTGCACTATTTCTCACAATTTTCCTCTTCACAACAATTTTGAATATGACATTTGTGACAAATGTCACAAATGTGACATTTGTGAATAAATGCCATGTTATGGAATGTGGATATATAGGAGAAAATAGTCTACATACAACCATCAAATTATGTGGAAAAGCTTAAAAAAAATCTGAAAAATAAAGATCTATGAGTGGTTCTAGATAGAAAACCATCACCTGAGGACAACATAAAGAACAATGTGCAAGAAGCCTATACCCCTGTACTACGCTTTCCAATTAGATTTGCTTTTAAAATACATGGATGGTGAAATACTAAAGAAATTGTTCATGACCACCGAGACCAAAGCAGGCAAATGCAGCAGTTGTATGGTCCCCAAATCTTAAGCAACACATCAAGAAACTGGAAAAGGAGCAAAGACATGCAGCTAAATTGCTCCCAGAACTGAAAGACAAGAGCTACAAGGAGAGGTTAGAAGAAAAAAGAGGCAATATGATCACTAAGAACAAAATAGTAATGAAATTTGATCAAATTAATAGGGTAGAATTTCCGAGACCTGGACCTTCAAGAACAAGAGGTCATAGATTTAAACTGACTAAACAAAGCACCTGAAGAAATTAGAAAATTCACTTTCGCAAATGAAAGTGAAATGTCATGAGTGGAGTACCACGAGGTTCAGTTCTTGCATCGACAATGTTCACTGCCTACATAAACGACCTATCAGAAGGAATACAGAATTATATACTGTAACATGTTTGCTGATGATGCCAAGATACTAGGGAAAATAAACTTAGACAGCGGCCATGCCCTTCAACAAGACCTGGATTGAATTTTATAAAATCATAAAAAGCAAATTCCAAGTGAAAGACAAAATCCAAGGATTACAAATCGGAAACAGACTCGCATAAGTATAATGGAAAGGAAATGTGTGAAGCGCTAAAACAAATACAATAATTCCAAAGTGTTTGAGTGGAATGAGACTTTCCAGCAAATCAGCATTATGAACAGAACTTAAAAGTACAGTGGGTCCTTGCTATAAAAATTCTTGGATGGTCCAAACAGTGTGTTCAATGAACCATTCAAATGTTTAAGCGAGGATTCTTACCCCCCAAGCGTCAGGTTACAATTGTGCTAGCATCCACCAAATTCATGAGAAAACTATTCTACATTGCTTCAAAACTTTTCAAACAAACTTAAGTACAACTTTATCCAAATTATATTAATAAGTACTAAGATTAAAAAATATATACCCTGTATACAGAAATCAAAAGAAGCTATTATTACACCACATGTTATCAAGTTTGTCCTTGCTCAAAAGGAGTTTTGTTGCAAGTACAAAAATGAATGAAATACATCCTGTATATATATATAAAAAGCTTTTTTTTTTTAACAAATATTGTACAGAACAGATACTGACGCATAGTACTTACACAAAATAATAACAGCTGTGTATTTTTATCGATGAGCTGTTTTTCCACACTTGTCAAATATCAGTGCTAGCAAAAGTCTTTGAACATTTATATCTTTGGCAAATATAACGACACTCAATCACTAAAATAATTTAACATACAAGAAAATAGAGCCTTTGGTTAAATACAATATATTACTTTTTGGAGAAAAACAAAATACTTCTTAGGAACTACAGAGCAATTTTCAAATGCAATCTCACTTTAACTGTAGAGTAAAATCCTTAAGTTCCTTAGCCAACTCCTCTAATTCTAAGAGAGTGGCATCTAATGAATAATGCATATTTTCTAGGCCTCTAAGGGAAGATATTATAGAGTCTATGCAGAAAATGCATTTTAGCTTAATTTCCTCAATGTACACTCTGACACGGTCCAGCAATGTTTGCTTGGCAGACGCATATTCTCTGGCAAGTCGATCCATTTCCTCTTTGTAGTAAGAATTTTCCTGCTTTGTTGCTGAATGATACTTTGTAACCCTTTCTTTTAGTGATTTATATTTGTCTTGAATCTGCCTCAATGTACCAACTTCCTCTTCAGCTTGCAGCAATTTTTTCCTTAATGTTTCCAATTCATCCTGTAGATCTTGTACAAACTGTGTGCGTGCAACTTTTGCCTTTTCATTTTCCTCTTGCTTTTCTTTCAACTCGCTCTCCAGGTTTTGCACCATGTCTGTTAACCTGCGTATCTCCTGCTCAAACACACTCTCATTCTCTTTTTCTTCCTTTCCCCTTTCTTTCATTCTCTCCAGTTCATTACTAATTGTCTTTAAATTCTTTTCTTGCTCTTTCACTTTATTTTCTAGAATTTTAATTTCTTCCTCCTGTTCTTTCACTTTCTTTTCTAATAACTTTGAACTTTCAGCCTTGGCATATTTGTTTTGTAGGTCTTGTATGAGGGTCTCGTACTGTCTTTTCATTTCTTCCTTTTCTTCATCTACCCGCTTTTGCTGTCTCTCTAATATAAGGCGCCAACCCTCAGGCTGTCTTGGATCAACTTCTGCCCTGTTATTTTCCTTCATCAATATTTCTTCCTCTAGTCTTCTACATTTGTCTTCCAAGTTAACATTACAATTCTCTAATGCTAAACATTTTTTCTGTAAATCTTCCACAGACTTGTGTGACTCCTGCCTGATAGTTTGTATTTCTCTACTTGCTTTTTGTATTTCATATTTAGATTTTCTTTCTCTATTACCATCTTTTTGTTTTCTTCAATGTGTCGTTCCTTCAAATTTGCCAATTCTATTTCAAGATCTTCTATTGTCTTCTTATACATAGTGAAAGGTTGTTTTCTGTACCATTTTCCAGAATTGTCTGTAACATGGGAATCAGGGGTCTCCACAACCTTATCTTTCGATTTCAGTTTGTCCGAGTCACCACCCTGATCTCTTGACTTAGAATTTTCTGCCTCTGCCTTTTCAAGTTCAAGCTCAAGCCCATCTTTTTCCTGACACACCTTGATATACAACTCCTTTGTATTATTCAATTCATCTGAAAGTCTGCTAATTTCACCTTTCAGGTTTTGTGCAATACTTTCATATTGCGTTTTAATTTTCATCTCTAGTTCACGAACTGCCTGTTCATGAAACCTCAAGTATGTACTTTGACAACCTTCTAATGCAAGAATTCTTTCTTCATCCTTTTTCTTTGATAAAACTGTCATTTCTTCCTCCAGCACCTTATTTTGCTCTTTGATACTGTCAACCTTCTCTTTTAAGTGTTCCAACTCCAAATGACAATTGGTCAGTTGATCCCGTAGGTTCATATTCTCATTGTACACACCAGAATTTTCCTCTTGTACAGTCTTCATTAGTTGTTGTAGATCTTCCAGAAGCTTCTGAAGGGTATTGCAAGCATGGTTATACTCATTACCTCTTCCTTGATCATTAATCGCACTGACAATCATCTTTTCTGAAACCTTTAATATGATTTGAATGTCATTCATTCTCTTCTCCCACAAAACTTGTCTTTCATACAATTTATGGTTATCTTCTCTAACCTGAGCTATTGCTTTCTGGAACTGCTCTGTATCTGTAATAAAATTCTTACCCAACTCTACTTCCTGTAGCCATTTGTCAAACTTATTATTTAAAGTAACACAGTCATTTTCTGAATTCATATTAGATAGGTCACTTTTCAAATGGTGAATCAGATCATTTAACTCATTCAAAGAGTATTTTAATTTTCTATAAGAGTTGTGTAAAAGAGTTAGTTCCTGTCGAAGAGATATATTTTCAGCCTGTACAGCTTTTGCATTATTGTTATTATCAGCTGTCTTATTACCATCCTGTAGCTGGCATTCAGCATGCTCCAACTTAAGCTTCATTAAGTTTCCACGTAGTTCGTTTATTTCAATGTGGGCATCCTTAAGATCACTTTCAGCTTTCCTAACCAGTATTTGTGAGCGAGCGTTCTCTTCCGTCAGTGTTCTTATTTTATCTCGTTTAACCTTATTAATTAACAAACTTTTTTTCAGTTCATCTTGTAATTTAAATTTGTCCTGAGTTTCAGTTAATTTGTCACCCTTTATTGTATCCTCAATCTGAGTGTCATCATAATTCAGTTTTTTTTTAATACCTAACTGTTCCAGAGACTCCTCTACTGGTGCTATTTTACTAAAAAAACCTATCTTCATGGACATAAATTCTTCAAGGTCCTCTTTGCATTTTGCTAAATCCTGTTCTAGAGAGCAAACTTTACTCTCTAAACGATGTTTGTTAGATTCAAGATCCTTAATTTTTAACTGCAGTTCTAAGAGTTGCTTGCTATCGTGAGCCTGCAGCAGATCTTCATACTGTTTTCTTACATTTTCAATGGTCAAAGTAAGTTTTGTTACAGTCTCTGATTTTTGTACAAGTGCATCATCGTAGGTTGCTCTCAAATTCTTCAATTCATCTCTTAGTCTTTTAATCTCTTGCTGATATGTCTCAATTTCTCTCTGAGCTTCCTGCAGTTTAGTCATTAATAAGTCCTTTTCTTCCTTGCTACCCTGCTGAAGTTTCCGAATAAAATTGTCATGTATCTGCTGATTCCTCGTGAGGCTGTCAGCAGCTTTTAGTTCAGAGATTTGGCATTCTAAACTAGAAATAGTAGATTCTGCTGTTTCAAGTTCAAAGTGAAGTTTGCTATTTTCATCTTGAGCACTTTTAAATTTATCATGAACTTCATTAAAATCACTTATTAAGTTTTTTATTCTTTCATCCTTTTTTGTCAGGAGAATTTGAAGTTGATTTATATTGGCAGCTTTGCTTTCACTGTCAGATTTTAGGAGATTGAGCTGATGCTGTAACACCCGAGTATTACGACTACTTTCAAACTTTAACTTTGACAATTCTGACATTAGTTTATCAATTTCTCTACCCCTGGCTTCATACAAAAGTTTCAACTGATCGTATGCTGTGTCGACGTCCTTATATTGATTTCTTAGTATTTCCTTAGCACTCTCATTCTCAGTAATGCTAGATTTGTAATCATCTGCATTGTAAGCTTCAGTAGCTTCATATGATGGCCCTTCATCATCATAATCCATGTTCCTATTAATTTCAAAATTGTCTTGTTGCGAGTGTTGATACTCTGACAAAATATGAAAGTCTCCATCAGTCTCATGGGCTACAAAGGGGTTATACTGGTTTGGATCATCTTGACTGTCATTGCCCCATGTGGGAACACCCCTCTGGCTACTGCTACAAGCAGTGGGAAGAATTGTGGCATGATCCCCAAGAGACTGGTTCTGCAGCCCCTCACTTGCATAAGGATCTACATGATCATATTCGTTTATACTACCGTGAGAATTTTCAAAGCTTCTCTGGCTGTTCACATCGTCATGAGCGTAAGATACTTCTGGGCGTCTCTTTGAACTATCCTCCTCCTGAATGGAATTTCCTTGAAGTTGATTAGAGGATGTGGAATAATGGCTAATCTGATTTGCATAAGATTCATCCTCTTCAAGATCATCAAAAGCCCCAGCCAACTTTTCTTTGAGTTCTTCCTCCCTTCTCTTATTTTCCTCTTCCTCCTCTCTCAAATTTTGTTCTTCCTCTTGTTCACCATCTAGCTCAGATGTCCTAATACCCTCTAAGTGTAAGCTCATCCCACCAAATATGCTATGGCCTGGATTATCCATTACCTGAAAGAGAAAATTAGATTATTATTAATAATACAGTGCAACCTCAATTCGGAAAACTACATGGAACCAACCATGATTCATTGAAACCTGACACCTACAGGAGGTATTTATGTGATGTATTTTTTAATATACAGGTATAAAACAAGGAAAATACACTTATCTTACTGCTCAACTGTATAGTTAAGAATCATACTGTAAAGTTGTGTCCTCGCTTGAACGAGCTATATGAGGCGAGGCCGACTCCCTCCATAAAAGATTTTGTTCTCAGACCCCAGACATCCCCCCCACCCCCCCAAAAATACATCCACTATAATGCATATAAAGATTTGTGATTTACCAGGAAAGTATTCTAGTGAAATATCTTCATAAATAATCCTGAAGCACATTTAAACAAGTACAAATCCATCATCACACTTTTTTGTTATTTCTTAAACAACAAGAAAATCAATTTATTACAAATTCATCATGGAATAGAATGGAGCAATCAAAATGGTGAACAATTCCATATCAAAGTCATAACTATATGACAATTATTGCCAAGCACAGATGTAAGTGATGGCCAGGATTTAAACAGCCTCTATCAGTCTCAATATACAGTCAGTCAGTCAATTGTTTCCGAACCCCTCGGGACCGAGATTGAATGGATAATCAATTGTGTTCGGATAAGTGGTTTGTCATCCTGAAAAGCTAGGGGAGAAAAATTGACAATTTTGTTGCAGAAATTCGACAGTTTTGTTTGTACTCACCAATATGAGAAGTTCTGATCCACTTGTTAACTTGAAGACTAATTGATGGTACTCAATTATGATGGAGCATCGTTATTTAAATAGAAAAGGTGGTGGTGGATGAGTGTTGGGTTGACTGAAGTGGAAGTTAATGGTGATGAGGTAACCTCACCACACTGCCTCGCACCATGTACTCTAATGTATCTAATGCCATGGCAGAGTTGAAAGTTTCTGAGCCATCCATTAGTGTATGAATGCTGCTCAAGTGGTTCTGTGTGTCGTCACTGGAAAAACTAGTTCTATCTTTATTGTACATTTTTATTCAGATTGCCTGCCTCACTATTTATCTGAACATTTTATCCGAACTCAAATCGGATAACAGGCATTTTCAGAAAAAAAGGTTTTCGTAAAGCACGTGGCTGACTGTAATTAGTCATAAAAAAAACTTAAGTTACCCTATTACGAATTCTTCATTTTGACTATGCATATGAAGGAATGATCATTTGCCAAAAATTGGAATAAAAAAAGTGTTGAATGTAATGAAGTGCCAATTTCTGGGCAAAAACTATCATACATTGATCAGTGCCATACTACTGGTGCATCGGTGGAGTTTTTGCCTCCCAGGTACCATGAGCTGACCCCCCACCCCCCTCAGAAGGCACAAGGAGAGATGACCTATGAAACTTAAATGTAAAGTTACTGCAATGAGAAAATCCAGGGTGCTGCAAAGAGATGCGAACCTGCAATCAAGGTACAGTATTGCCAGCTGCATACTCTACCACCGTACATATGCGGCTGGCAATGCCTTCTCGCATTGCATTGCCTCACAACCCCAGTGGATTTTCTCATTGATGTTTATTACACTAGTGCAATTTTCTGTGTATTTAAAGTCAATCATAATTGCCACCACAGGGAAGCACCCAGAAAGTTAGGCAAACCAAAATAGACTACAATACTGCATATTAAAACTAGATTGCAGCCCAAAATTGCTAAGAGAACTCCCCCAAACAATGAAACCAAACCACCAAAATTTTGGAAACTAGTGCTCTAGTTTGTCCCCCCCCCCTTTGTTTGGAGGAGGAAGAGGGAGGTACTGGGTCAGCTGGCCTCTCCCCACCGTCAGTTCTATGATGATGAAACACACTGACACCCTGGGAAAGGGAAGGTGTTGGAGAGCCTTTAGACTCTCCCAGAAATTGGCATTTCATTGCATTCAATGCTGATTTTCTGGACTGGGGGGGGGGAGCCCCTGCTGGCTCCCTGAACCCACAGAGGACAATAAAGAGCACTTACGTGGGAGGAAGCAGCACCCAGGTATCAATTCGAAGACAAAATCATCGGCCGTGACACACGACCTAAAGCACACAAGGCTGCTGAGCACCAGGGAGGTTCACAAGATACCTGACCACCAAGACCCTGTTCAACCTCCAAAACCCCATGCCCAAATATCAGCCAAGACATTAGCAAACACTGCCTTCAGAGTGACATACTTATGGACATCATAGGTATGAGGTAGACCACAGGCTGGCTAGACAATTACACTGCATACGACCTGAGAAATACGAGCCCTGGAACAGGGAATCAGGAAACCGGATCAACCGATAATGAATCCACCTTTGTAACCGGTGGTACAAAGGTAGCAGCTAAAGCCACCACCAGATAAAATGCATGATGTACCCCAGCGAACCAACCAAGTGTCCACAACCAAAGGACCCTCTGGAAGTCTGCCGACTTTTTATCCAAACCTAACCTTACCTTACCTTACCTAAGGTTAAGCCTAACCTTGCCCAAACCAGGCCAACCCATCCTTGCCCAGGCCAGCCCATCCTTGCCCAAGCCAGCCCATCCTTGCCCAAACCAGCCCATCCTTGCCCAAACCAGCCCATCCTTGCCAAACCAGCCCATCCTTGCCCAAACCAGCCATCCTTGCCCAAACCAGCCCATCCTTGCCAAACCAGCCCAGCTTGCCCAAACCAGCCCAGCCTTGCCCAAACCAGCAGCCTTGCCCAAACCAGCCCAGCCTTGCCCAAACCAGCCCAGCCTTGCCCAAACCAGCCCAGCCCAACTTGCCCAGCCAGGCCAGCCCAACCTTCCCCCAGGCCAGCCCACCTTGCCCAGGCCAGCCCAACTTATCCAAACCAGCTTAGCCTTGCCCAAACCCTTAGCCTTCCTATCTTGAGGTTATCTTGAGATGATTTCGGGCTTTAGTGTCCCGCGGCCTGGTCCTCGACCAGGCCTCCACCCCAGGAAGCAGCCCGTGACAGCTTATTCAAACCACCCTATCCTAACCCAACCAAACTAACCTTACCCAAACCATCCTAAACTTACCCAAATCAACCTAACCTGAGGGTTAGGCAGGTTTAGGTGGGTCTGGCAAAATGTTTGGTTAGGTCTTTTGTGAAATGTTAAGTATGTATTTCCTATTTGTGCCTGCAGAATCTAGCTGGGACCTGGCCCTCTAGTAGTTTTCCATGTGTACTTTATATTATTTTGTATCTCTCTCGTCTTTTTCAGTGAGTACATCTGGAGAGCTTTGAGACGATCCCAATAATTAGGTGCTTTATCGTGTCTATGTGTGCCGTATATGTTCTCTGTACTCCATCTATTTCAGCAATCTCTCCTGCTCTAAAGGGCAAAGCGAGTACTGAGCAGTACTCAAGACGGGACAACAAGTGATTTGAAGAGTACAATGGTGATGGGTTCCCTGGATTTCAAAGTTCTTGTAACTCATCCCATCATTTTTCTGGCTGACACAATATTTGCTTGGTTATGCTCCCTAAATGGTGAAAGAAACTCTGCCCATTTGTTTCTGCCTCGGCCAGAAATTGAATCTGGGTCCTTAGGACTACGACCCCCAGGCGCTGGCCACTCAGCTGCGAGGCCCCTTTGTTTGTTAGTGGCATTGCAAGAATGTAATTCTCAAATACTAATGTAATGTACTCTCACAACCCAATGTACCTTCTTGAATATATATTAATAAATACATAAAAATAAAAGTTTGGGCAAGGTTAGGTTGGTTTGGGTTAGGTCAGGTTGGGAAGGTAAGGTTTGGGTTGGATTAGGTTAGGGTTGGGGAATTGGGTTGGATTAGGTTAGAGTTGGATTAGGTTAGGATTGGGGAATTGGGTTGGATTGGGATTGGGTTGGGTTATGGTTGGGCAAGTACCCAATCAAACCTAACTTTACCCAACCAACCTAACCGAACTGAACCAAGCCCAATCGTCTCACGTATGCCAATACTGTATATCCTAACCTAAGAATACACTGTACAGTATATGGTTTTAGCAAGCGAAAAATTACTTTTGGTAAACCTTCTTGCATACAAGTTGAGTATACCCTGGGCTGGGTGAGTACAACTCCTACTGCACACAAGACAGTTTGCCAACAGATTTTAAAACCTTTAACTTTACCAACCAAACCTAAGCCAACTCGAGCCTTATAGCCTGGATCATACCTGGAAAGGATTCTAGGAGTTCTCCTCGAACCCAGCTTGAAGTCAGGCTCAACTTGTGATATGTCCAACAGGTGTTGCTTGGAGTGAACACAGTGTAATACATTCTAACCTAACAATCCATGCAATTTCGTCAAAATGCCTGTGTATGACTTTACCCCAATTTGGCTGGGGTTTGGTAAAGAAGGTTTTAAAATCTCTTGGTGAACAGTCTTGGGTACAAAGTAACCTGTATCCCAAGAAAACTGCTATTCTTTCCCCACTACATGTGGTTTATCACAGGCAACAAAAATATCATGACAACAAAAATATTGCTAAAAATGGTTAGTAGTAGAACAAGGACAGTAATATACCAAAAACTGCAACAAAATCTAGTAGACCCGAGACAAACTAAAATTCACATTAGTTATTCCATCTAACATACTATTATGTAGGAAGAGCCACACATCAATGGTTCATCCAATAAAGTCAGTAGACTTCTAGACATTACTACTGCTAGGCTTGGACTTGGCTACAAATACCTCTGGGAGTTTTCACCACCAGCTTACAAAGATCTGACTAAATGTAAACTTTTGTAAGCAGAATTATTCACATACCTTACATCACTGTGATTGAAAGTGAAAAAAAAATCTCAAAATTCAGGGATAACTATTACAAATGTTCAGGAAATTTGCATTTCATTCAAAATGAAATACCAGAAAATCTTTGCCAAATATCCAACGTTTACTTATTGTAGATAGTGCATGCACACTGTACTAAACTTTCCGCAGCTACCATCCTTTCGACAGGTGTGGGGGCAGGCATGATTAATAACTAACTGGCCAGAGAGATGTAAATAGCTCAGCCTAAAGACAGTCATGGGCCAGTTCTTGAACCACTTATGCTATAAAAGACTTAATATATATACACATTAAACTGTGCAACTAGTTTAACAAGGCTTACAGTACATGTACTTGCTTAGCCAAATGAATTTTGGGATTCAGTTCCAGAGCCTCTAACCTTTTCCACTACTGCCTACAGGATGGGATGGGATGCATAATAAATGAATAAAATTCAAAATCTATCAGAAAAGTAACAAAAAAAAAATTCTTACTAAGGATTTCTTTAATTTATTTTATTTATACATGTTGTATACAGGAGTTCTTACATTCTTGTAAAGCCACTAACACGCACGTCGTTTCGGGCACGTCCTTAATCTTAATTTTCCCTAGACTACAACCTGCCAAATTGTTTAACAATCAGGTACCCATACATTACATAGGTACAGTCTGGGTAAACAGAGGCTACAGTTAAAATAGTGCTAGTTTAAGGATTGGCGCCCGGCCAATCCTCCCCGTCCAGGATACGAACCCAGGCCAAATCACTCACGATGCATGGGAGTGTGTTACCACTGTGCCAGGGGGAACTGCTGGGATAGGATTAGTGGGATTAAGCTTAGTGGAATTAGGATTAGCCCATAGGATTAATGGGATAGAATAATGTAGACATAAAAACTTCAAAGCAAATATATGATACTTTCAAGAATTGAGTCTTGCATTAACCAACAGTTATTAAAAAAGCACTTAAAAGTAAAGGCTCGAGCCAGGAGGCTTATGTATGGATGTATGTGAGCGACATGTAATATAACAGACTACTAGCCGTGATCTAATCACCACACTAACTACACCCAACACACACCAATCTCTCAACCTTAATGATAATTTATTCCCCCAAAGTAACACACACACACACATGATGTAAGCACCCCATGTAACACGCACCAACCATGATGTAAGCCCAATAAGCACACAGACACATTCACAAAGTACAAAACTGACAACACTACCCACCTACCAGGTTTAAGAGAGCAGGGACAACACAACTCGTCTCCTGTGAGGTTCAAATCTGGGCCGACGACCAGCTGCTGGCCGCCTGGTCTCTTTCAGTGGCACCCGGACCCCGGCTGAGTAGCGAGCTGATGGTCTACTTATATTGAATTTTGTAACTAGCTCATCAAGATTGTAACTTGCTTAGCTAAATGAATTGTGGGGTTCAGTCCCTGAGCCCATTATATGCCTCTGTAACCCTTTCCACTACCGCCCACAAGATGGGTATGGGGTGCATAATAAATGAACTAAACTAACTGACGGTCTAAAAGTAGCGAATTTGTAATAAGAGTAGCCCAATTTTTCGTTTAGTGACTGATACGGATTTCAAAGTAATATAATTTGATACATAGACTACACTACACGATTTGGATTGTTTTACTACTATTATCTCTGCATATATATATATATATATATATATATATATATATATATATATATATATATATATATATATATATATATATATATATATTTAATAAATATGATAATAGGATAACTTACCAATATTTACTGTAGGAAGCATAATGGTGTGGAGTCCTTCCACGTCTTCACAGTTGAAGATTATGAAAATCTTCGTCTGCATCCACAACCTCGTTCTTATATATTGCAGACTCATATTTAAGCATTGACATGGACTGTTCAAATGATGAGCAACAAGTTCCGCTTTCTTCAAGATATGTTTTGATTCTCAAGTTTGATGTCAAAAGCTCAAGTTCCATTTAATTTCTCAGTTCAGTTTCAACAGATGTTACTGTGTTCGACGGGTCGAAATACCCATTCAACCAGGCCATTACTAATTGGTTAGCTGTATATTTTCAACGCAAACTCAGCGAGGTCAATTGTATAGGATCGCCAGCAGCGTTCTTGACAGTTATTGTCTTGGTCCAAGATGACAATCCAAATGTTGGAATTTGTCCCTTACAAATGTTGGACCAGTCAATGGTTAACGTCACTGACTTTCAGTTTCACTAAGCTTAGATTGGTCAGCTAGTACTAAGTTCTGAAAAATGGTGGTCGTGTGTGCCTAAGGCATATGATAGATGACAGATGTTTCACTTTTTTTTAAGTTTCGGCATTACTTAGAATACGCGAAAGAAGCTATTTGCAAGCTTTCACTAAAAAATTATGGCTTCTTGAATATTTTGAAACTTTTCCTGGGTTATAAAATTGTTTTGTCTGTCAATTGCCAAAAGTGTTGAAAATTCATAACCAAAGTCAACTTTCTCCAGGAGCAGATGTATGGAATTGCAGTCCAAATTAACATCAAGCTTTGCAAGATCAGGATGTACGATTCTTCTGAGTATTCCAAGAGTGAAGTTGTCTAAGACAGTGTGAAGGCTACACTGATCTGTTTCAACTTTTTAATAAAGTCAATTCATCCTTTTAAAATAATTTATGATTGGTTTGAGAAAAGTGAAATACAGCTTATTAGTGGGATCAGAGTACATCGAGAATAGTTACCTTGCAACATATTTATCACAAGAGCAAGAAGCGATTTGGTAATGAGTCGTTAAAGAATCCCATTGAAGGTTGGGAAATCTATGCCTCCTGGGAAGGGTTACTTTGCCTTGCGGTTACTTTTTCTTTTGAACGTTCCTAGGATCAATATCCACAGGGGGCCGGTCTCTGACCAGGCCTCCTATGATAAGTTGTCTAGTCAATTAGGCTGTTGGACGCGGCTGTGATTTGTACACATAACATTATAAAAGCATAAATAATCATCATTGAGTTTAACATTAATAGCCCAAATTAGCCCAACTTACTTTTAAATTAGTAGCCAAAAAGGTACCAAGTAGCTAAACACGAAGCACTACCTAATAAATTCCCTGTAACCTACCCTACCCCTCTATTGTCAACTCATGTCTTTATATATATATATATATATATATATATATATATATATATATATATATATATATATATATCTGTGGCTTGGAAGAAAATGCACATCAATTGGGAGTTTGTAACATCTGCTGATGTAGATTTGACTAAATGTAAACTCTGTCAGCAGAACTATTCGCATACTTTGCGTCATTATATAATGGAATGTGAAAAAATTGCGGAATTTAGAGATAACACCATCAATAGTGTCCAAGAAATGTGTAAGTACTTCATTCACAATGATGTGCTGCCCGAAATTTTAGCGAAGTATCCAAAATTTGCTTACTGTCGGTAATGCATGCACATGACTGTAAAGCTGCCGCCCAGTTGGGTGGGTGTGCAGCAAGACTAGTAACTGTGTGACTCACTATAGATGTAAAGTGCCTTGTATAGTGACTGTTGTGAGCCTCTTGTAATGTCACTTGTGACCCTCTTTGTGTCCTTGTGACACAAAGATTCTTATGTGTGTATTTGTGTGGTGATTAGATATGTATGTGTATGTATATGTGTATACGTATATATATATATGTACATGTATGTATGAGGGTGTGTACATGTGTATACAACATTGATAATTTTGTAACTAGCGTCAAACATTGTTATTTGCTTAGCTAAACGAACTAGAGGGTTCAGTTCCTGAACCGATTATGTGCCTCTGTATCCTTTACACCACCGCCCACGGGATGGGTATGGGGTGCATAATAAGAAGAAATTGAAAAATTGGGGCATAATTTATTATTAATTATTATGTAAATTATTACATAAATTAATTATTATAAATTAATTACAAAATTAATTATATAAATTAATTACAAAATTTATTACATAAATTAAAATAATAATCATAGATGACTATTATTGAGCTTATCACTTTGGGGTTCCGACGGAACACCCCCAAAGGCAACACAATTCGTTGGAAATTGGGACAAGTGTCCTCAGCAAAACCGCATTGGCGTCTTCCCCTGGAAAGGCCAGGGGATGCAGGGGATCCCGGGAGGCGGTGGGCGTTTTGAGTGTATCGCCCGGGAATGCAGCAGCGAGACGATTGGTGCGTCCCCGTGCGCGCGTAAATACCCCCCCCCCCCCCCCAAGATGCACGCTCAACCATGATCGGTTAGCCACCGAGTATGGTATTATTTTTTGTCCCCTAACTCCCCTTGCCACTTCGGGGGGTATAGGGTTTTGATATAGCTTCAGGGCACCGATCCCCCCAGCCATAGGGCATGGCGAGATGGCACCCCTAAGCCACCTTCCCAGAAATTCCTTCCCAGAAATTCCGCCGTTTGCCTTGCATACAGCGTCTATTTTCTGTGGCTTGGAAGAAATGCACATCAAGTGGGGCTTAATTTATTATTAATTATTATGTAAATTAATTACATAAATTAATTATTATATAAATTATTACATAAATTAATTATTATATAAATTAATTACAAAATTAATTATATAAATTAATTACAAAATTAATTATTACAAATTTATTACATAAATTAAAATAATAATCATAGATGACTATTATTGAGCTTATCACTTTGGGGGTTCCGACGGAACACCCCCAATCCCGTGAGGGCCAGCGGCGCGGAACCCCTATATATATATAATAAATATATATATATATAATATATAATATATATATATATATATATATATATATATATATATACACAACGCTGTTTGTCGACCTAATTGTATTTGTGCTGCTTTTTCAGCCATGTTCCCCCCTTTTTTTTATCCCTATTTTTATTTGTTCTCTACACATTTTATTCTTTATACTCAATTAGTATTAAGCTTTAGTCATTTAAGTTTTTCATGCCCGAAACGCTTTGCGTAATAGTGGCTTTAGGCATTGTATGTACTAGCCCTATCTATAAATCATCATTCTTTGTAAAATCCCTTGTATGTATGTACCTTACCTAAATAAACATTTTATTTTATTTCATTTTTAAATTTAAAATTTGGGAGCGCGGGGCTCTCAAAAGTAGCCCAAATCGCTACTTGAAGCCCAATCGGGCACCACTAGGCTGGTCTTTTTCAGTGGTACCCGGACCCTCGCTCTAATGTCAACAATTATATATCAATATGCCTAAGCTGGTTTAATAAAAACAAAAATAAAAAAAGCAAATATAAAAAAGAAGGCACCAAGCCGGGAAGATTATGAAGCACTCACTATTTTAGTTTAGTTAATTTATTATGCACCCCATACCCATCTTGTGGGCGGTAGTGGAAAGGGTTACAGAGGCACATAATGGCCTAACATCAGTTGTCATTCCAACATTCATTTAGCTTTGCAAGAGGAGCCACACATATATGGATCATCCAATAAAATCAGCAGACTTCTAGATGTTACTACTGCTCGGCTTAGACTCGGTTACAAGTATCTCTGGGAATTCTCATTATCTGCCGATGTAGACCTGACCAAATGTAAACTGTGTCAACAAAATTATTCGCACACCCTCCGTCACTATGTGATGGAGTGCGAAAAGATACGTGAATTTAGAGACAATTCTATAACCAATGTTCCAGCGATGTGTAAATATTTCATTCAAAATGATCTGCTACCAGAAATTTTAGCCAAATATCCCCAGTTTGCTAACTGTAGGTAGTAACTAAGTGATTGTAACCTATCCACCGCTGCCCACTGGATGGGGGGCGGTGTGTAGGACAAACATATAAATTGTGACACTATCTCTCCACATATGTCAGTTGCTTAATTTAGAACCTGTACTTGTGGTCGATCTCGAACTCATTGTTGTGACGACTTATATTGAATTTTGTAACTAGCTCATCAAGATTGTAACTTGCTTAGCTAAATGAATTGTGGGGTTCAGTCCCTGAGCCCATTATGTGCCTCTGTAACCCTTTCCACTACCGCCCACGGGATATGGGTATGGGGTGCATAATAAATGAACTAAACTAACTAACTGTGGATATTGTGAAATTGTGTTGTTGTTATAGATTAAACTACTCGGAACAATATTTATTTTAATATAAAATATAAAAATTTATTTTTTAAATTTTATTTTTCTTATTTGTTTATCTGACGATTTGCGTGAAACTTATTCAGGTGACGGCACATAAGCCTATCTGTAAGGGTGCCAATGGTGCCAAGGGGGCCAGGAAATTGGTTGATGTCAACCTCAGCTTCTCTTTCATTTTTTATTCAATTTACATGAAACTTACACTTTATATGTAGAGTGTATGTCTCTAAACAGCTTTGTTTCCTAAGTTCATTTATTAATTTTATAATAGAAATAAGCATGATATATTTGCATAATTTTTGGGGAGAACTTTGGAGATTTGGTTTTGCTCTGATCTGGAGCTGGGGTACTCTTTTTCGAGGTCCACTACAGTGGCGTAGGAAGACTTACCTTCGGTATGTTGCACCTTGAAGATTGGCAGTGCAGATTTAGTCTGAGGAGCTGGAGAAGCTGGAGTGATTGTCGGACGATGGGTCGTCATGGAGTGGCTTGTCCTGTTTGCCTTAGTCACATGATTCTACTCGCCATCACTTTCAGAACTTGTATCAAGTATAGATTTTCTTTTCCTACACTGAGCAGCATTGCTGGATCTATTACAATTCAATTGGTATTCCATGATTTAATTCAAATGCTCACTGTGGAGTGGTCTGGTGAGTGAAGGTGATGCTCTGTGCTACTGGAGACAAAGTCAGCGTGGAGTTGGCTCACTGGGTGAACTGTCTTGGAAAGATTGATTGATGAAGATTAAGCCACCCAATAGGTGACACGGGCATGAATAGCCCGTAAGTGGTGGCCCTTTTGAGCCATTACCAGTATCAATAGCTGATACTTGAGATCTGTGGAGGTGCGACTGCACCCTGCGTGACGGGAGATGTAAATGTGTCCAAGATTGATTGATTGATAAAGATTAAGCCACCCAAGAGGTGGCACGGGCATGAATAGCCCGTAAGTGGTGGCCCTTTTGAGCCATTACCAGTATCAAGAGCTGATACTAGAGATCTGTGGAGGTGCGACTGCACCCTGTGTGACGGGAGATGCCTCCCGTGAATGTGTACAAGATTGATGAAGATTAAGCCAACCAAAAGGTGGCACGGGCACGAATAGCCCGTAAGTGGTGACCCTTTTGATCCATTACCAGTATCAATAAATGATACTGGAGATCTGTGGAGGTGCGGCTGCACCCTGCGTGACGGGAGATGTCTCCCGTGTGTCTTTGAAAGATTGATAAAGATTAAGCCACCCAAGAGGTGGCACCGGCATGAATAGCCCGTAAACTTGGAAAGATTGATTGATTGATGAAGATTAAGCCACCCAAAGGTGGCACGGGCATGAATAGCCCGTAAGTGGTGGCCCTTTTGAGCCGTTACCAGTATCAATAGATGATACTGGAGATCTGTGGAGGTGCGACTGCACCCTGCGTGACAGGAGATGCCTCCGGTGGTTACTCCTGATTGATAATTGATTGTTAAAGATTAAGCCACCCAAGAGGTGGCACGGGCATGAATAGTCCGTAAGTGGTGGCCCTTATGAGCCATTAACAGTATCGAGAGATGATACTGGAGATCTGTGGAGGTGCGACTGCACCCTGCGTGACGGGAGATGTCTCCCGGACCAAATGGTGACCAAATGGTGAACTTGGAAAGGTCTAAGAAAGGATTTTATACTTACAGCAGGCAACAGTGGTGATGTCACTTGCGCAGGTATTACCAGACAAGAGCTAATAACGGCGATTAAATTTGGGAAATCTACCGCCCCTGGGAGGATCTCCTAGAGATCTTGAGATGATCTCGGGGCTTTAGTGTCCCCGCGGCCCGGTCCTCGACCAGGCCTCCACCCCAGGAAGCAGCCCGTGACGGCTGACTAACACCCAGGTACCTATTTTACTGCTAGGTAACAGGGGGCATAGGGTGAAAGAAACTCTGCCCATTGTTTCTCGCCGGCGCCCGGGATCGAACCCGGACCACAGGATCACAAGCCCAGTGTGCTGTCCGCTCGGCCGAGGCCGAGAATGGATTAACTTATGAAATACTTAATGAACTTGCCATTATGAAAAGCCCACTGTTAGACCTCTTTAATATTAGTTATAAAGAGGGCAGCATTCCCAGTAAATGGAAAAAACTATGATCATCCCTATCCCTAAAGCCAATGGAGAGTACAGACCTGTGTCCCTAACCTCGTGTTTGTGTAAAATGGAGGATCATTTTAAATAACTTTTATATATAATAGGTGATCAGCTGTCTAATAATTTGTTCGGGTTCCTTAAGAGGCAAAAGTACCTCTTGACTGTATTATTAAATGTCTAGCTAATGATAATGATTATTATAGAATTTGTATTGATTTACAAGGAGCTTTTGATAAAGCCAACAAAAAGTTTATTTTATATGAATTAGCTGGTCTTGGTGTTAAAGGGAGATTATTGCGCTAGATAGGGGATTATCTTCCCGAAAGGAAGGCTCAGGTGTGGTATCAAGGTACACAAATGTCAGGTGTGAGGTCTTTTGAACTCGGCACACCTCAGGGAGGAGTGTTGAGTTCCACTCTGTTTAATGCACTAATGAATAAGATAGCAACTGAGAGATACTCAAATGGGATAACTCCGATCATATATGCTGATATTTTGTTTCAGGGCAAAGATATTTCAAAGGTTCAAACGGTGTTGGATAATTTCGGAAACCTGTGTCACCATATGGGACTGGTGGTTAATGAAGACAAAACTAAGTTTGAATGTAGAAGTCGGAGGCCCATTATATTGACAATAAACGGTACAAATATATAGTTAAATATATAAATATTTAGGCATATATGTTTGATATACCCATGAGAGTTTGGAAGCTGAGATGAACAGACTGTTGGGTCAATGTCGGAAGAGATTACAACCTCTGAAGGTCTTGGCATGCTGTGGAAAGGGAGTGGGAGTCCCTGTGCTACGAATGATATACTTGAGTACTGTAAGATCTCTTATTGATTATGCTGCACCTGTCATTTCTTGTTTTGGTAAAGATAGGATGGGCAAGTTGGAGAAGGTACAAAATGAAGCCATGAGAATTATCTTAGGATGCCCAAGAAATGATTGAGATTGAGATAATGAGGATGGAGTCGAATCTGAAGAGTATGGGGAATAGAATTTCAGAGATAAATGTAGCCTCTGCCATTAGATTAATGAGAGGTGGGGGAGCTAATGAATTAATCCTCTGGGGTTCAAAGGTGGGAAGTAATGAACAATGTATGATAAAGAAGAGAGCATATATAAGGATCTTATGTTCTAATGTTATAAAGTATGATATTATTACAGAGTGCATTGCTGTGCCTAAGAGAGAATTCACACCACCATGGGAGGACTGTAATGTAGATGTAGTAATTACTCCCTTGCAAAAGAAAAAAAAGTATGTATGAAATAGGAGAGCTGAGGGCAACATATAATTGTATAATTAGAAAATTACCTACAGAAAACACTCTACATGTATATTGTGATGGGTCAGTAGCTAGGGATGGGAAGGCAGGATGTGGAGTCTTGATCAGGGAGTACACTGACATTGGCACTGTAGATACTGTTATTGGACGCCGCTTAACTGACAAAGTCTCCTCAACGCAGGCTGAACTCTTATTAGCAGGAATTGGTGCAGGAGCAGTGTATTAGCAGGATTACAGGAAGTAGTCAAATGTGGTAAAAATGCCTGCTTCTTTATTGACAGTTGATAAGCGTTAGAGTCTTTAAATAGCAGACGCTCAGTATACCAAAATATTGTGATAAAAGAGTGTAGAGAGAATGTTAAGAAATTAGAAAAAACTGGGTATAAAGTAAGATTCATGTGGATCCCTTCACATATGGGAATACAGTACTGTTGAATGAGGCAGTTGACGAGATAGCGAAGAGAGACACGGAAAAAACTCTTTGTTGATGTTATATGTCAGTTAACCTTGAAACAAATAAAAAAACAAGAATCAAGATGATCCAAGAGGGTGAAGAAATGATAAAGAGAATGGCAATGGTGGACAGTAGTAACACACTTAAGAATTATTAAATAATAAATACAAATTGGTCCTTCACTTATGGTAGAGGAAAGTCTACTTGGAAGGATTCAATTTACATCGAGATTAAGATTAGGATACAAATATATCTGGCAATATGGTGTTGATGTCAATTAAAAAGATAAGGAGTGTAAATTATGTAATATGTCGCACGCCCACACCTTAAAACATTATGTATTAGTGTGTCAACTTTTTTATAACTATAGAAATAAGGAAATACGTAGTGTACCACATCAAATTGTTTGGGGGTTAATATAGTAAACACCGCATATAAGTGTTACACTCTTGGGGCAAAATTCTTGTAACTCCTAAGTATACTGTCTATCATACCATTATCACACATCCAAACAATTTGATGTGGTACACTACGCATTACCCGTGGTCGCCCTCTCATACCAAAGAGGCATGCCGAATACTTTTTTTGCAAAATGGCATTTGTTTACTTGAAGCCTGAGGAAGCAAATGTGAACTGTGTGTATGTGTAGGATGAAAATCACAAAGAAAAGCAATTTGTAAAGGTCATATGCAAGGAAAAACCGTATGACCGAAACTATTTTATTGCATTTGAAATGACAACAATATTTACATATCTGCAAGGATGGCATGTCAGCTGGTGAATGACATGATACAAAGCAATAGACTTTGTGACCTAAGTACTTCGGCTGAGATCATCCGGTCACAGGTGTGGCCAGGGGGGGTCATTGTGCCGCACCCACCTTCCTGCTTTTTCCTTTTTTTGGCTTTGTGGCATTCTTTGAGGAGCCCTCCCCCTAATCCTACGTGCTAGAATACAATCATTTCCCTGTACCCTTACAGCTATTTCCTATGAATTCACACTTGTTCTGTGCCCTTCAAACTACATCCTGCAAATTTACAATTCCATTTCTTATTAAGTGAGTGACCAGCCAACAAGACACAGCGGGGTCAAGGTGTGGCTGCTGTGCTTACAAAGTATGGCAGAACCATTGCCTTGGGGTTAAGGAGTGACTGCTGCATTTTTGAAGCACAACAGTCACTTCCTCAACTGCATGTTATGCCACTTTTCAAGTGTGACACTAACACCACAGCAACCTTTGTCTCTTGTTAATTTCACTCAGGCTGTGTAACAAGATTCCTTGGGAGGCAAACCTGGGACATCATTACCTTCATTACATTAGATACCACAGTTTGTTTGTGGTAGAAACAGATTTAATAGTTACATAGCTTGCATAAAAGCAGCCTCTGGAAAATATTTACAAGGAGTAATTACAATACATCAAGTATAGCCATAAGTGGCAGAGCTTTATAAAATACATAATGAAGGAATACTGATCTAGTCCTGATGATATATACAGCCCTTTTGTATCAAGATCTCAAAGGTGGCTGGGGTGCATTCGATGAAACGATGCGAGGTGATGCAAGACACTGTCGTGGTGGCGGTGCGGCACTGTCTGGGGTCAAAAGTTTGTAGCAGGACAAGACCTGTGGCTCAGATAATTGCAATGTGCAAATAGTACCAGTCAAATTTTCAATTATAATCATATTGTACAAAATTCAACTATATAATACTCATTTGCAAATAATTTTCACTAGAGCCTCAGGTTTAATCCTTAACCGGGCAATCAAAGCATGGTTAGGTTAAGTGGATTGACAGGTATGATGTGGGGAGATATAATCTGATATTTAAAGACCCACATAAATCTAATAAAATTCTGGTTTCAATTGTTAAATCAAATTTAATTGTGCAACTTATTGGAAACCCACACTATATAGAAAACATCTGATAATAAATTAATCTAAAATTTAGTAAAATAAAGATAAGAATTGCATGAAGCTTTGAAATTGCACCTAAAATAATGTGGAACCAGCATTTTGGTACCAAAGTTGAAATAAAATTCCCTATGAACTTTAAGCAAACTTTGCTGATACAAAGATTTAAAAAAAAATTCAGCAACTTCAAAGTTTGTCAATACTAGTAGTAACAGTAAAATGCTTTGATGCCCATGTTTATCATTAATTGTGATTAGCCCATCAATTATGAGACTTTTGGGAGTTAGCTGTTAAGGGTCATTTCCCTCCAAAGAAAAAAAAGGGGGTGGGGATGGGGGGGAGGAAACAAGCACCTGTTACTCAAATCCCCCAAAACTCATAATTAATGTTATTGTCACAAATGCACAAACTCCAATTTTGCATTACAAAACTTTATGGACCAAAAATCAGTGAAAACACACTGCCTTTAAAATAGAGGCTAAATTTGTACACTTGAAACTTTAACATTTAAAAATATGTCTTCTGGAAAAGGATACTTGCTACACAACCTATGTTTTCACTGATTCATGGGCACGTTTGAAGGGCAGCTCCTGCAATGACCCAAATCATTTCCTTGTGAGAGCAACATTACTCGAAGGAGACTTTCAATGCCATTGTATATAAAAAGAATTCTTTTAATTTACTATATTCGTTAGAAAGAGTACTTCCTTCAGGAAATGGCAAAATTCCCAAGAAAATTAATAAAGGTGGACAGGTCAACATCTTCCCCTTCATTCCTTTATGTGATGGACTAGTAAACTACAGTTTGTACACTGGCGAACACGTAGCACGCACTCAAGGAAGGACCTGTGTCCACGCTGCCGTACTGCCACCCACACAACTGTGAGAAGCACGCCCAATAATTACCACCATCTAAACTGGTGGATATGCTACACAATCCATCTGTGGATACACATTGTGCTATTAAATTCTCTGTTATGGTATACATCTGCAGGGTGTGATTCTCGTTGCAGGATTACAGCAGAGGGCTTCTCATGCCTTTCGGTTGGTTTTGCCGTACAGACCCAGAGGAAAAAAGAATATGGAAGGAAATGCACCTGAAGAATGTCATATCCCTGATTAAATTCAAGAATATAACAATACTAATGACACGATCACTGGCAAAAGAAAAAAAAAAGCAAATGGTTGTAGAAGACAAATAAATATATAATTATATGTTGGGGACTGGTTGGAAGTTTGGGTCTCTGCAAAATACCTGAGAATCACTGGGTGAAGACTGTACAAAATGGTAGAAATGTACGGCATAACCAACAGAACTGATTTTGACAGGAATATGATGCAGTGTGGTAGGTTCAGCACAATGTCTTTCTTGTCATGCTGCACAAGTCATATATAAAAATAGTTTACAGTTTTGTGTTTCTTTCCAGTGTTAAAGTGAAGCTTCTTCATGCCTACATCTCCAATGTTTTTTTAATATTTTGGAAAGTAATTCTAAAAAATTCTTCAGGGTAAAAATCCTCGTCAAATATGACAAAATAAACATATTAATACTGCATAGACAACAGTTCGGGCAAAATGGTAGGGTAAAGCATCAAGTGGAGTGTGCCAGAGTCTTGAAGATAATACTGGTGACTAATCACTGCCCTAACACACAGCACAAGTCACGGCTATCATGATAATTGCCAGTGGTGATAAGAGAGATGGAGGTGTACAATAGGGAAAATAAGGCATGCTGAGCTTCGGTATCTTACCATTGCACTTCAGTTGCATGCAGTATAACCAGGACTTGGGAGAATGCATACCAGTATTCAGAAGTAATTTAGAATCAAGGTATTTTTAATATTACATGGTATGATGCAACTCTTTAAATCAAATCAGTTCTACATTTGAAGCTCTTCTCTCCTAGTGCCTTTACACTGCATTATGGGACACATGGCATCACTAAACAAAGAGGTGGGGATGGTAATCTTGATTGTAATGGTGGAGGCTGAGGAAGGAGGATATGAAAATGTGATTGCTATTGAAAGTCTAGCCAGTAAAAAAAAAAAAATAAATAAAAATAAAAAATAAAAAATGCTCCTTTCTGATGCTAATTTATAATATTAGGAAAACTACAAAACTGCCTACATGAGTACATAGCTACAGTCACCTCTGCTGGGGCATATAAAGACCAACACTCTCAGTTGATAATACATGACACTCTTTGTAATAAGAAAAGAATTTGTTCGTCACAAATTATAGATTTTGTACACTGACTTGGCACAAAGTGGGCCTTGAAGTTCAAATAATTATGGGATGTCATGTATTTTTGAAGATGCACTAATATTTGACCTATATACAAGTAACATATGGTGCCATACACGACATCGAATAGATTCTATATAATCTTTAGTACAATACAAAAATAAAATAAAAACAATCTTAGAAAAGGAAAACGCAAATACTCCAAGGCCCATGTCATGGAAAAATATGATAAAAACCAGCTAAACTATGTCAAGCCCTGGTGGCTAATCAGGCACATTATCCCTCACTTAGTTAAATTCATGGTCCTTACCTACACCACTACCCATGGAAAAATACCCCAAATCTAAGTTTAGTCTTTTGGTTTTGAATGAGCAAAGCATGCTGAACAATTTTGTCGTGTACATAATTCATTCTCTTGGGCTAATATAATAAAAATGTGGTTCGTGGGCTTGGCTAAAAAATTTGTGGTTGCCACGTAACTGAGGGTGAAGACTTGAGATCTGCCCCAGTGTAGGGATTATGGAATGTAGCACTCCTGCTGATGTCAAAATGGCTGCTCTCTCTGGTGGTATGGGGGTTTAATACTTGGCAGTAAGACTAAATGATATGGCAAGTCCTCATCAGTACACTACATTACTCATTTTCTCGTAATTCTTGGACCATTCACTGATAATTATTGACACAATAATAATAAAATAATAATAATAATAATTAAGACTGTACACTATATAACACGTCTACAGGAATGCATCATATGTACAGCACTGACACGAGGCACCAAACCCATGCCCAATAAACCACTTTAATCGTTTATCAATGATGCAAATTCACCAAAATCAAACTCAAAGTCTGTTGGTGGTGCACTGCCACTAGAGGTGGGCGGGTTGGGAGTTGATGGTTGTGATGTCCGTATACTACTATTACCATCATTGGCAGGCCTCTGATTAGCCACTGAGGTTTGAGGTGCATTTGGTCCATTATTCACTGCAGCTGGGCCACCTTTTACCCTACTCAAGTTCATATTAGCCTGTGGTCCACTTCCTGGACCTTGAATAGGCTGTACCTGGTTCATGGGACTCTGGCCAGGTCGAGGGCCAGAAGAACTCCCAGGAGTCTGACTCATACCCCCAGGATTTTGGTTCATACTTCCAGGATTCTGGTTCATGCCACCAGGATTTTGGTTCATACCACCAGGTGAGCCACGATTCATGGGTCCTGCAGTGCTTCCAGGAGTTTGACCTCCCAGTGTTGGTGCTGCAGTGGCTGTTTGTGCTGGTTGCTGCCCTTGCTGCTGAGACATGCCTGGGTTACTCAAGGGCCGTGTTGGCCCACCCTGCCCCATGCCAGGGTTGCTCAGTGGTCTAGCTGGCCCACCTTGGCTCATAGTGGCAGGACTACGAGGATGCATTTGGCCCATGGTAGCAGGGGAGCGTGGGTGTGCCATGCCACCCATGTTGGCTGGACTGGAAGCTTGGCCAGGACCACTCATTTGACCCATGTTAACTGGACTGGCCCCACCCATCTGTCCCCTATTTGCAGGACTCATGGGGTGGCCTGGTCCACTCATCTGAGCCATGGCAGCTGGGCTGCGAGCACCAGTCATACCAACCATAGCTGCAGGGTTTCTGGCTTGAGCAGCAGGATTAGTCAACATCTGGTTAGGTCCAGTAGGAATCTGTCCCATAGAAGTCATCTGTCCTTGTTGTCCAGGGTATTGAGAGGTCACCTGAGCACCACCCATACCTCCAGCTTGGCTCATGTGTATGCCCATTCGTACCTGAAACATAAGATAATGAAAATACAGTACTGTACAAAGCCTTACAAATTATGAAATGAGAATTCTGTCAGATTACTGAATATACCTAATGACAGATGATTTATTATAAATGTAGGCCTTAGAAATATATAAAAAATATTTATATGTGTGTGTGTGTAATTAAGTGCAGATACAGAATGAGCGCTATGTTCATAGTTGTTTGAAACTACTGTTTATTTTGACATCCACCACCACCACCTCACTTAACTTGTTCCAACCATCTATCACAGTTTGCAAAAAGGGAACTTAAGTAATTTTTTCAGCATCATTGCTTCTCTGATTGAATCTATGACCTCTT
>WNGS01111181.1:9074751-9080696 GCA_020271785.1 Procambarus virginalis | reverse complement strand
GACCAGATGTTGCTCAGCAGAAGCTAAACGATGCATTCCATGGCCAACTCAAATGAAACAATTGGTAGTTAACTCTAGTTAACTTCCTACTGTTTAACTAGTAATTAGTATTGTATTAACTGGTTAACACTAGTTAACTACCTATTGATTAACTAGTAAGAGCCCCATTTTACACTCCTAACACACTTTTGGTGAAACAATTACAACCAAATAACCGCTACAACTGACTGAGTTGAGCTGAAACACTCAGTAGCAAAGATGAGTAGCAGCACTCAGCTGAGGTAGATATTAGTTTGACCTTAAGCATGAAATGGTCCCCAATAAAGTCCCTGTGCAACCAGGAACTTCCCTGTGCAACCAGGAACTTCCCTATGCAACCAGGAACGTCCCTGTCCAACCAGAAACGTCCCTGTGCAACCAGGAACGTCCCTGTCCACCCAGGAACGTCCCTATGCAACCAGGACCGTCCCTATGCAACCAAGAACGTCCCTATGCAACCAAGAACGTCCCTATGCAACCAGGAATGTCCCTGTGCAGCCGGGAACGTCCTGGGCAACCGGAAACGTCTCTGTGCAACCAGGAACGTCCCTATGCAACCAGGAACGTCCCTGTGCAGCCGGAAACGTCCTGTGCAACCGGAAACGTCCCTGTGCAACCAGGAACGTCCCTATGCAACCAGGAACGTCCCTGTGCAGCCGGGAACGTCCTGTGCAACCACGAACGTCCCTGTGCCACCAGGAACGTCCCTGTGCAACCAGGAACGTCCCTGTGCAACCAGGAACGTCCCCTGTGCAACCAGGAACTTCCCTATGCAACCAAGAACGTCCCTGTCCAACCAGGAACGTCCCTCTCCAACTAGGAACGTCCCTGTTCCACCTGGAACGTCCCCTGTGCAACTAGAAACTTCCCTGTGCAACCAGGAACGTCCCTGTGCAACCAAGAACGTCCCTGTGCAACCAGGAACGTCCCTGTGCAACCAGAAACGTCCCTGTGCAACCAGGAACGTCCCCTGTGCAACCAGGAACTTCCCTATGCAACCAAGAACGTCCCTGTCCAACCAGGAACGTCCCTCTCCAACTAGGAACGTCCCTGTTCCACCAGGAACGTCCCCTGTGCAACTAGAAACTTCCCTGTGCAACCAGGAACGTCCCTGTGCAACCAAGAACGTCCCTGTGCAACCACGAACGTCCCTACGCTACCATGAACGTCCCTGTCCAACCAGGAACGTCCCTGTGCAACCAGGAACGTCCCTGTGCAACCAGGAACGTCCCTGTGCAATCCAGAACGTCCCTGTGCAACCAGGAACATCCCTGTACAACCAAGAACGTCCCTGTGCAATCAAGAACGTCCCTGTGCAACCAAGAACGTCCTTGTGCAATCAAGAACGTCCCTATGCAACCAGGAACGTCGTCCCTGTGCAACCACGATCGTCCCAGTGCAACCAGGAACGTCCCGGTACAACCAAGAACATCCCTGTGCAACCAAGAACGTCCCTGTGCAATCACGGACGGACCATCAGTAAGGGCTCCCCACACGTGCACCACACCACCCAGCTCTGGCAACAATTCACATACAAATACCACAGTGACCTTAAAGTTACCAGAGAACTTAAGGCTGGTTGAATGGAAGGACCATAAAAGGCTCTTATGACGTTGGTCCTTAATTGTAAGACTTTGAGAAGATTTGAGAGGCAAGTTTTCTTAGCTTTAAGACTTATTCAAAACCAGAATGGTTCGTACTCTAGGCTCTAAGGCTTTTGCAAGAGCAAATGACCAGTACCGCTGCAGCCTTAAGGTGAAAAGGCTTAAAGATATGTACGCGACGGGCGATCGATTTAGGTCTTTAGGTAATACGTAGAACTTTAGGTAACACGTAAATACTTTAGTATATAGGTAATACGTGACAGGTTCTATGTCACATGTGTGCATAGGTAAGTTTACACAGGTTCTGTATGTAAATTATTCATTAAGCTTCCACAGGTGCTGAATAACAAGTGTTCATTGGTAAAGATTACACAGGTGTTGTAAATCTCAGGAAGGACAAGGTACCTGGCCCTCCACAGCTTTAGGATGGGACAAGGTGCCTGGTCCTCCACAGCTTTAGGAGGGGACAAGGTGCCTGGCCCTCCACAGCTTTAGGAGGGACAAGGTACCTGGCCCTCCACAGCTTTAGGAGGGGGACAAGGAGCCTGGCCCTCCACAGCTTTAGGAGGGGACAAGGAGCCTGGCCTTCCACAGCTTTAGGAGGGGACAAGGTGCCTGGCCCTCCACAGCTTTAGGAAGGACAAGGTGCCTGGCCCTCCACAGCTTTAGGAGGGGACAAGGTGCCTGGCCCTCCACAGCTTTAGGAGGGGACAAGGAGCCTGGCCCTCCACAGCTTTAGGAGGGGACAAGGTGCCTGGCCCTCCACAGCTTTAGGAGGGGACAAGGAGCCTGGCCCTCCACAGCTTTAGGAGGGGACAAGGAGCCTGGCCCTCCACAGCTTTAGGAGGGGACAAGGTGCCTGGCCCTCCACAGCTTTAGGAGGGGACAAGGTGCCTGGCCCTCCACAGCTTTAGGAAGGACAAGGTGCCTGGCCCTCCACAGCTTTAGGAAGGACAAGGTGCCTGGCCCTCCACAGCTTTAGGAGGGGACAAGGTGCCTGGCCCTCCACAGCTTTAGGAAGGACAAGGTGCCTGGCCCTCCACAGCTTTAGGAGGGGACAAGGTACCTGGCCCTCCACGGCTTTAGGAAGGACAAGGTGCCTGGCCCTCCACAGCTTTAGGAGGGGACAAGGTACCTGGCCCTCCACAGCTTTATTAAGGACAAGGTGCCTGGCCCTCCACAGCTTTAGGAGGGGACAAGGTACCTGGCCCTCCACAGCTTTAGGAAGGACAAGGTGCCTGGCCCTCCACAGCTTTAGGAGGGGACAAGGTGCCTGGCCCTCCACAGCTTTAGGAAGGACAAGGAGCCTGGCCCTCCACAGCTTTAGGAAGGACAAGGTGCCTGGCCCTCCACAGCTTTAGGAGGGGACAAGGTACCTGGCCCTCCACAGCTTTAGGAAGGACAAGGAGCCTGGCCCTCCACAGCTTTAGGAAGGACAAGGTGCCTGGCCCTCCACAGCTTTAGGAGGGGACAAGGTACCTGGCCCTCCACAGCTTTAGGAAGGACAAGGAGCCTGGCCCTCCACAGCTTTAGGAGGGGACAAGGTGCCTGGCCCTCCACAGCTTTAGGAGGGGACAAGGTGCCTGGCCCTCCACAGCTTTAGGAGGGGACAAGGTGCCTGGCCCTCTACAGCTTTAGGAGGGGACAAGGTGCCTGGCCCTCTACAGCTTTAGGAGGGGACAAGGAGCCTGGCCCTCCACAGCTTTAGGAGGGGACAAGGAGCCTGGCCCTCCACAGCTTTAGGAGGGGACAAGGAGCCTGGCCCTCCACAGCTTTAGGAGGGGACAAGGTGCCTGGCCCTCCACAGCTTTAGGAAGGACAAGGTGCCTGGCCCTCCACAGCTTTAGGAGGGGACAAGGTGCCTGGCCCTCCACAGCTTTAGGAGGGGACAAGGAGCCTGGCTCTCCACAGCTTTAGGAGGGGACAAGGTGCCTGGCCCTCCACAGCTTTAGGAGGGGACAAGGAGCCTGGCCCTCCACAGCTTTAGGAGGGGACAAGGAGCCTGGCCCTCCACAGCTTTAGGAGGGGACAAGGTGCCTGGCCCTCCACAGCTTTAGGAGGGGACAAGGTGCCTGGCCCTCCACAGCTTTAGGAAGGACAAGGTGCCTGGCCCTCCACAGCTTTAGGAAGGACAAGGTGCCTGGCCCTCCACAGCTTTAGGAGGGGACAAGGTGCCTGGCCCTCCACAGCTTTAGGAAGGACAAGGTGCCTGGCCCTCCACAGCTTTAGGAGGGGACAAGGTACCTGGCCCTCCACGGCTTTAGGAAGGACAAGGTGCCTGGCCCTCCACAGCTTTAGGAGGGGACAAGGTACCTGGCCCTCCACAGCTTTATTAAGGACAAGGTGCCTGGCCCTCCACAGCTTTAGGAGGGGACAAGGTACCTGGCCCTCCACAGCTTTAGGAAGGACAAGGTGCCTGGCCCTCCACAGCTTTAGGAGGGGACAAGGTGCCTGGCCCTCCACAGCTTTAGGAAGGACAAGGAGCCTGGCCCTCCACAGCTTTAGGAAGGACAAGGTGCCTGGCCCTCCACAGCTTTAGGAGGGGACAAGGTACCTGGCCCTCCACAGCTTTAGGAAGGACAAGGAGCCTGGCCCTCCACAGCTTTAGGAAGGACAAGGTGCCTGGCCCTCCACAGCTTTAGGAGGGGACAAGGTACCTGGCCCTCCACAGCTTTAGGAAGGACAAGGAGCCTGGCCCTCCACAGCTTTAGGAGGGGACAAGGTGCCTGGCCCTCCACAGCTTTAGGAGGGGACAAGGTGCCTGGCCCTCCACAGCTTTAGGAGGGGACAAGGTGCCTGGCCCTCTACAGCTTTAGGAGGGGACAAGGTGCCTGGCCCTCTACAGCTTTAGGAGGGGACAAGGAGCCTGGCCCTCCACAGCTTTAGGAGGGGACAAGGAGCCTGGCCCTCCACAGCTTTAGGAGGGGACAAGGAGCCTGGCCCTCCACAGCTTTAGGAGGGGACAAGGTGCCTGGCCCTCCACAGCTTTAGGAGGGCCAAGGAGCCTGGCCCTCCACAGCTTTAGGAGGGCCAAGGAGCCTGGCCCTCCACAGCTTTAGGAGGGCCAAGGAGCCTGGCCCTTCACAGCTTTAGGAGGGGACAAGGAGCCTGGCCCTCCACAGCTTTAGGAGGGGACAAGGAGCCTGGCCCTCCACAGCTTTAGGAACTACAAGGAGCCTGGCCCTCCACAGCTTTAGGAGGGACAAGGTGCCTGGCCCTCCACAGCTTTAGTCCAGACGTATGTTGAATATTAGACGGTGCTGGGGGTTGGGTGGAGGTAAACAAAGCCAAGTCATTTTAAAAGAGACAATGGCATGTTGAAGAATGTAATGTTATAGTTGAGGAATGCAGGTGGTGTGTGAGGAGGAATGCAAGTGGTGTGTGAGTTGAGAATACACATATCCAGGAACGAGAAGTCAAAGGGCAGAACAAAACACAACATTAAAGGCCAGAACTGAAAAAGATGCCTCAAGATGGTTGTGGAGAAGACCAAACGATCTTAAAGATGACAGCCAAGGGGATGAAAGAAGCTCTTGCATGGGTGACCTGGGCGAGGCTTCTGCATGGGAGACCTGGGGAGGCTTCTGCATGGGAGACCTGGGCGAGGCTTCTGCATGGGAGACCTGGGGAGGCTTCTGCATGGGAGCTGAACGCTGAGAAGCACAAGAAGCCTTTAACACAGTAAGCTTCAACTCAGAGCAGCATCCTGAGACTCCCACCTGCCTGGGATGGACTTCTCTTGTTCATTTAAACCGAGGAGTTGATCCCTTTGTGGGGGGTGGAGACCCCCAACTTTGTCCTCAGTCCCACTGTCAAGACCCCTTTGTCCTGGCCCCTTGTACAGGACCCCCTGTCAAGGACTCCTCCCTCCTTGTCCTGGCCCCTTGTACAGGACCCCTTGTCAAGGACTCCCTTTGTCCAGGGGCCCCTTGAGGGGGAACCAATGGAGATATTAAGTGAGCTTTCATTCAAGACGGCCCACTCCACTTGTCTCTGTGAGTCTCCTTCTTGGGGCACCTACCACTTGGGGCACCTACCACTTGGAGCACCTACCACTTGGAGCACCTACCACTTGGAGCACCTACCACTTGGGGCACCTACCACTTGGGGCACCTACCACTTGGAGCACCAACTACTTGAAGCTCCTACCACTTGGAGCACCAACTACTTGAAGCTCCTACCACTTGGAGCACCTACCACTTGGGGCACCTACCACTTGGAGCACCAACTACTTGAAGCTCCTACCACTTGGAGCACCAACTACTTGAAGCTCCTACCACTTGGAGCACCTACCACTTGGGG
>WNGS01111181.1:9062251-9069751 GCA_020271785.1 Procambarus virginalis | reverse complement strand
AAGTAGCACGGGCTATGGTGAGCCCGTAGCCATTGCTTAGTATAGGTGAATGTGTACATTCGTCACTTAAATCAAGTATATAAATATACGTAGCTGGTGTTTAGAGAAGTAAATGAACGATTGCAAAGCTTTCACATTGACAGTGGCTGGTCGCTTCTCAAACTATATTGTATTCTATACCCAGTTGACCAGACCACACACTAGAAGGTAAAGGGACGACGACGTTTCGGTCCGTCCTGGACCATTCTCAAGTCGACTGAGAATGGTCTAGGACGGACCGAAACGTCGTCGCCCCTTCACCTTCTAGTGTGTGGTCTGGTCAACATACTTTAGCCACGTTATTGTGACTCCTCGCCTGCATTCTATACCCATTTCCTTCGTTAATGTACGTTGTACTGTGCATCTATTCCTTAAAAGAAAACGTGAATTAGGAAGAGTTGGATCCAAAGTCTGGTGGTCAGTTGTTAAGGATTGATAAGGATACTTATCAGTGGTCAGTAAACCGTGACGATTGGGCTATTGCAACCACCATTCAGGAAATGGCTGACCTGCATCAAATCAACGAGTCTCTAGGAGCAGGTTTCTTAGGAGCTAATGTGAGACAATAACTCTTGCTTGCTGTTTCATTAGGAACTGAAGCGACATTCCTAATGAACCCCTAGGCTTTGTGTGTGTGGGAGAGAGAGAGAGAGAGAGAGAGAGAGAGAGAGAGAGAGAGAGAGAGAGAGAGAGAGAGAGAGAGAGAGAGAGAGAGAGAGAGAGAGAGAGAAGTACAGAGGGAAGAGCGGGAGAGCATTTCATACCTGGAGTGCCTCGTTCGTGGACTCTCCCTCCCTGCCTCTTTCCTATCCCTCCTCTGCTACCTTTCCCTTCCCTGTTGCCTCTCCCTGCCTGCTACCTCCCCTTCACCCTATCTCCCCTTCACCCTACCTCCCCTTCACCCCACCTCCCCTTCATCCTCCCCTCCCTCCCTTCCCCCTACTAGTATAAGTATTACCAACATTAAGTAAAAACCATAAACTAAAGAATATCTAAGTTAGTGAAACACCAGTGTTCTCAGGGCCAGAGAGGCTGCAACATTACACATATCCTTTGTTATATCTTCCACGATAGATTGCAATCTATCTGTGTTGCACATACACAGAAATTTACTTAAAGTGTACACACAGACACATTTTACTTCCATTGTCCTCATATTCTATCTCCTTGTCCTCATGTCCCAGCTTCTTGTCCTCATATCCCAGCTCCTTGTCTCCGTATCCCACTGGAAGGAGTGAACAGATTATGCGATCAAATAACAGTACTGAAATGTTATGGGTGCCGTCCGTAGACTTTCAGAGCAGATTCCTTCTACTTAGCATAGTTGCTAAGTTACCGTTACCTGTGGCAGGTGGCTGCAGGTGACGGATCTCCCAATCCTGAGCACTCCAGTTGCAAACTCTGTGAGCAGGAACTACGGCACGATCTCTCGCACTACATCACTGAATGCCCAGTTATTAGACCTTTCAGACCAGTTGGCATGAGGTACCTGGAGCTTTGCAATTACTTTATTCACTCTCGTATTCTTGAAGATATCCTCACAGTGTACCCAAAATTTGCCAGTGCAGGCTACTAAACATATGGCCCTGTATGACTAACCATCCTGCGAGATGGAGACTTGTATTACCACTGCTACCTTATTCACTCTTGTGTTGATGATATCCTCAAAATGCATCCGGAGTCTGCCAGTGCAGACTGCTTATCACATGCCTCTGTATGACTAACCATCCTGTGTGATGGGGATTTTCTAGCATCAACTAGTTAGTTTTTTTTTTGACACACTGTACTCCACTTCATATAGTCTAGGGCAGCTGCACTAATGCAGATGTACCTAAGGAATTAATAAAAAAAAAAAAAGCATAGTTGCTACTTTTTTTCCTCTCGTGTTCTTGATGATAATCATATAATGCATCCAGACTTTGTCAGTGTATACTACTGATCACCTGGTCCTTGGGATATATATATATATATATATATATATATATATATATATATATATATATATATATATATATATATATATACACACACTAGAGTACCCTTGGGACGTATACACATTAGAGCAATTGTGGTACATATACATACTATCTTAAGGTTATCTTGAGATGATTTCGGGACTTTTAGTGTCCCCGCGGCCCGGTCCTCGACCAGGCCTCCACCCCCAGGTAGCAGCCCGTGACAGCTGACTAACACCCAGGTACCTATTTTACTGCTAGGTAACAGGGGCATAGGGTGAAAGAAACTCTGTCCATTGTTTCTCGCCGGCGCCCGGGATCGAACCCGGGACCACAGGATCACGCGTTCAGCGTGTTGTTCGCTCGGCCGACCGGCTCTACAGAGTAGAGTAGAGACACTAGAGTAACGTTGGAACATATATACACTAGAGAGAGAAGAAGTGGGACTCGTATCCCAATTTGTGAGTCCCTGGTCCTACTCTAACGAGTCCAGATCTACCCTTCACGTCCCATGAGTTGGCTCTGTATTGCCCCTGAACTATTTACTCTATACGATTCAAAAACGATTCCTATGACTTCTATCTCCTTGGAACTTTGCCCCGTTGTCTCTGGGAATACTTAACCCCCTCGCAGAGGTGTAAGGACAGCCTCCACAGCTCAGCTTGACCCGCCTCAGCTTAGGGTCATAACTTCCGGCTGCAGACTGAGTCGGAGCCGTGAGTCACAATAACGTGGCGGAAGATATAATGACCAAACTACAAAGATGATGGAGAGACGACGTTTTTGACAGTAAGACGGACCGAAACGTCGACGTTTCACCATCTTCAGGTGTGTGGTTTGGTAACCTTCGTATATCTGATGGGAAGATTAATGATGTTCCTTGAAGCCTCCACCAGCAGTAGTGTCAACGCACCAGTTTCTGAACAGCAGTAAGCAGACTAAGTGCTGTAATATTGTCAAATTTTGGGCGACCACTTGAAGCAGCCTCTCCCTGCTGGGGTCCTTCATAGCTGGTTTCCCCAGGCTCTCTCCTCCTGCAAGAGCGAGGTACAGTTGCCCTGTTAATACACCTTATTCCTTCATTCATACTGGTCTTACCCTAATATATATACCCTCGATATATCTAATTCTAGTGTGAATATATGCCTCAAGCCAGGGGATATAGGAGTCAACTTGAGCTAACTTTTCAAACATCAAAGTTTCGTGAGTATCGAACAACTTCCATGAACTTAACAGCTTCCTAGACATCTCCTCCATCCCTCATCTCCTCGCCCTCATTAGCGTCCCACGAGGCTCTCACAGGCACCAGCATCTTCAGCTCTCCCATACAACTCACCAGACGCCACATAACCACATGCTTCAAGGTTTTAGGCATACTGGAACTGGGCGTGGTGTAAATTCATGGACAGATTATGGTTAAATGATTAGCAGAGACACGGCAAGTTAGTGTAAGGCCTATGTAACGTAGTCATTTTTCTCAGCTCGTCGCCAGGTGTGTGGGTGAGGGAGGTGATAGTGGGAATGTTCAAGACATATCTTACGTGTCCATTCTCGTACACATTACAACCTCCTCCCTGGCCTCGTGTCCACACCCGCACTTGAGGATACAATTCACAAATATCTCGTCTGAGAGGAATCACGTATCAAGCAAACTTAATCAACACTTTTCTTCAGGCACTCACTCGTCTCTGGTCACTCCAACTTGCCCAGAAATATCAACTTAATTATCAGAAAACACAACTTAAGAAGGAATGATATATATAATGAGGTAGTGGGTCTACAGGACGGGATAACACAACTGGTGTCATTGGCAATTATGAAGGAACTACTCTCACAGACATGGATTACTGCCAGGCATTCTGAGTCCAACTGAAGGCAGGTTGATGTCATATGAGCTGTGTGTTTGGTGTGATTTTGAGTGAGGATAATCCCAGAATCTGTATATGTAGATTACTGAGGGTAAGCCATTATCTTCGATGCTATGAAATGATTAGTTCATATTAGTTCTACTTCTACTCTTAATTTTGTGATATAAATTGTGCCAATATCTATCTTACTACTCCAATGTTAAACCTCACTTTGTCTTTACCATATATATTACTTTATCCCTAAAATGTAAGTTTAATTTAGATTACTTTACACCTGTTAAGTCCAGGCAGTAATGATTCAGACTGTTGTACACCTGTTTCAGTCCAGACAGTAATGATTCAGGATTTGTACAAGTTGTTAGATATAAATTTTTTGACTTATGTCACTAATGTATTTTACTTTTTATATAAACTTTCCCAACTATAAATGTACAAGGACTTATGAATAAATTATTTGATTTGATTCGACTTGCAATGTGATGGGACATTTTGTTTGGTAAAAGGTGCTTGAAAAGAATAAAATGCTAAACAAAAGGACGAGTCTTAATTTGAAATGGCACCTGGAACCTTTTCTGGTACCTTGAGGTTACCTCGAAGTGTTTTCGGGGCTTTGCGTTCCCGCGGCCTGGTCCTCGACCAGACCTTCACCCAGATAAGGTGACGTTGTGTCTGGCAAAGCCGAATAGGATCCGGAAGCACAAAAGAGCGCCTGGAATCGTGACAAACGCACATTGAAGGGTAAAAAATAGACATCTGAAATGGGAGAAAAGAGCATCAGAAAGGATTGAAGAGATTCTGGAAGCATGAAAATGACTTCTGGAAAGATGAAATGACATCTGGAAGGGTGAACATTGCACCGGATGGGTGGAACGGGCGTCTGGAAGTCTGAAAAGGCTTATTGGGAAGGTGAAAATTTCAACTGGATTGGTGAAAATAGCATCTTGAAAGGAGAAAAGGGAGTCTGGAAGGATGTAGTGGTGTTGTGTGGTGGTGTAGGTGTGTGCTCACCTGGTTGTATTCACCTAGTTGTGCTTGCGGGAGTTGAGCTCTGCTCTTTCGGCCCGCCTCTCAACTGCCAATCAAACGTTACTAACTATTTTTTTCGCCACACACACACCCACACACACACACACACACACACACACACACACACACACACACACACACACACACACACACACACACACACACACACACCAGGAAGCAGCCCGTAACAGCTGTCTAACTCCCAGGTACCTATTTACTGCTAGGTAACAGGTGCATCAGGGTTAAGGCAACTCTGCCCATCTGTCTCCGTCGGATGCGGGGATCGAACCCCGGTTCCTAGGTCCACGAGTCTAGAGTGCTGTCCACTCGGCCATCCAGCCCCCAGTGTGGTGGTGTGTGGTGGTGGTGTTGTGTGGTGTTGTGTGGTGTTGTGTGGTGGTGATGAGTTTCAGGGAAGATCAATACAGGTTTGAGTGGGTCCAGACGGTGAGCCTCACCTCTCTCCTCGCCTGGCCTGCACCACCTGTCTCCTGGCCTGCACCACCTGTCTCCTGGCCTGCACCACCTGTCTCCTGGCGTGCACCACCTGTCTCCTGGCCTGCACCACCTGTCTCCTGGCCTGCACCGCCTGTCTCCTGGCCTGCACCACCTGTCTCCTGGCCTGCACCGCCTGTCTCCTGGCCTGCACCACCTGTCTCCTGGCCTGCACCACCTGTCTCCTGGCCTGCACCACCTGTCTCCTGGCCTGCACAACCTGCCTGGCCTGCACCACCTGTCTCCTGGCCTGCACCACCTGTCTCCTGGCCTGCACCACCTGTCTCCTGGCCTGCACCACCTGTCTCCTGGCCTGCAGCACCTGTCGCCTGGCCTGCACCACCTGTCTCCTGGCCTGCACCGCCTGTCTCCTGGCCTGCACCACCTGTCTCCTGGCCTGCACCGCCTGTCTCCTGGCCTGCACCACCTGTCTCCTGGCCTGCACCACCTGTCTCCTGGCCTGCACCACCTGTCTCCTGGCCTGCACAACCTGCCTGGCCTGCACCACCTGTCTCCTGGCCTGCACCACCTGTCTCCTGGCCTGCACCACCTGTCTCCTGGCCTGCACCACCTGTCTCCTGGCCTGCAGCACCTGTCGCCTGGCCTGCACCACCTGTCTCCTGGCCTGCACCACCTGTCTCCTGGCCTGCACCACCTGCCTAGTCTGCACTACATGTCACCTGGCCTGCACCACCTGTGCATCTACAGGAAGTCCTCATAACACAGCATAACTCTACAGGAAGTCATCATAGTAGAGTTTACTTCTCCAGGAAGTCATCATAGTAGAGTATAACTCTACAAGAAGTCATCACATTGTGGAAATAATCATGCAGTTGAAGAAAATAAATCAATAAGTAACTCAACGGTTCGTAGAAAGATAATTATAACATCTTGGACAACTTCACGATGTTGAGACCAGATGTTGCTCAGCAGAAGCTAAACGATGCATTCCATTGGCCAACTCAATTGAAACAATTGGTAGTTAACACTAGTTAACTTCCTACTGTTTAACTAGTAATTAGTATTGTATTAACTGCTTAACATTAGTTAACTACCTATTGATTAACTAGTAACAGCCCCATTTTACACTCCTAACACACTTTTGGTTGAAATAATTGCAACCAAATAACCGTTACAACTGACTGAGTTGAGCTGAAACACTCAGTAGCAAAGATGAGTAGCAGCACTCAGCTCAGGTAGATATTAGTTTGACCTTAAGCATGAAATGGTCCCCAATAAAGTCCCTGTGCAACCAGGAACTTCCCTATGCAACCAAGAACGTCCTTGTCCAACCAGAAACGTCCCTGTGCAACCGAAAACGTCTCTGTGCAACCAGGAACTTCCCTATGCAACCAGGAACGTCCCTGTCCAACCAGGAACGTCCCTGTGCAACCAGGAAGGTCCCTGTCCAACCAGGAACGTCCCTGTCCAACCAGGAACGTCCCTGTCTAACCAGGAACTTCCCTATGCAACCAGAAACGTCCCTGTGCAATCCGGAACGTCCCTGTACAACCAGGAACGTCCCTGTGCATCCAGGAACGTCCCTGTGCATCCAGGAACGTCCCTGTGCAACCACGAACGTCCCTAACCTACCAAGAACGTCCCTGTCCAACCAGGAACGTCCCTGTGCAACCACGATCGTCCCTGTGCATCCAAGAACGTCCCTGTGCAATCAGGGACGGACCATCAGTAAGGGCTCCCCACACGTGCACCACACCACCTAGCTCTGGCAACAATTCCCATATAAATACCACAGTGACCTTAAAGTTACCAAAGAACTTAAGGCTAGTTGAATGGAAGGACCATAAAAGGCTTTTATGACGTTGGTCCTTAATTTTAAGACTTTGAGAAGATTTGAGTGGCAAGTTTTCTTAGCTTTAAGACTTGTTCAAAACCAGAATGGTTCGTACTCTAGGCTCTAAGGCTTTTGCAAGAGCAAATGACCAGTACCGCTGCAGCCTTAAGGTGAAAAGGCTTAAAGATATGTACGCGACTGGCGATCGATTTAGGTCTTTAGGTAATACGTAGAACTTTAGGTAACACGTAAATACTTTAGTATATAGGTAATACGTGACAGGTTCTATGTCACATGTGTTCATAGGTAAGTTTACAGAGGT
>WNGS01111181.1:9039123-9051897 GCA_020271785.1 Procambarus virginalis | reverse complement strand
CTATAACTATCTTCAAGTACAGATACTGAAAATAGAGGGAACTCTCCACAACGCCGATGATGGTATGACGAAACTGGTGGTCAGTGTGAAACTTCTCCATAAAACTGTATCACAGGTGGAAAGTCATATACTAATGAACTCGAAATTGATTGGCAAGGCATGCAGTCTGATGGTGTAGTAATAATCGCCCAATTACACAATATTAGCAGAAATATTCACAGTTGAATCACTTAATCATGGCAGTGGATGATAATCATGGTAGTGGATGATAATTAACCATGGTAGTGGATGGTAATTAGCCATGGTAGTGGATGATAATTAGCCATGGTAGTGGATGATAATTAGCCATGGTAGTGGATGATAATTAAACATGGTAGTGGATGATAATTAACCATGGTAGTGGATGATAATTAACCATGGTAGTGGATGATAATTAACCATGGTAGTGGATGATAATTAACCATGGTAGTGGATGATAATTAATCATGGTAGTGGATTATAATCATGGTAGTGGATTATAATCATGGTAGTGATTATATTCATGGTAGTGGATGATAATTAATCATGGTAGTGGATTATAATCATGGTAGTGGATGATAATTAATCATGGTAGTGGATGACAATTAATCACGCTAGTGCATGATAATCTTGTAGTCCTTCTTGAGCCATTAGTGTTGTAAAAGACTATTGACATATTTATTAAACCGAGTAACTAGCTTCATAACTCGGCTTCATGGACAGTTAAATGAGACATAAGCAATTACGGGGTTGACTAAGGCAGCGTCTGGGATCCTATCGGACGTAAGTTCGAACCTTCGTCACGGCTCTTGTGAATTTGTTCGTTAATTATGGGCTTTTCTGTCAACTAGATTTGGTTCAATTTAGTAAATACAGGTTGTTTTCTGGTTATTTATGAAGCTGAGGATGAGGTACCCGACATTGCCTGGTTCGACCCCCAAGAGGCTGAATTACCATATAAGTGTTCGGCTAAGAGGGATGGAATGGAGGAGAGGTTAAAGCTCAGTAGAGGACTCTGAAAAGGTCAATTATTAGCGAGATAGATCTAAAGATGTTTGTGTGCAACAGCTTAAGGAATAAATAAGAACATTAACATGTCGAGGAATGTAGAAGTGTGTCAGATGTGACGCATGTGGGAGGAGGGAAACTATCGTGTCATACGTGGCAACATATCACACCTGGCAACAGGAAGGCAGGTGTGTCAGGAGGGGACATGATGGCCGTCTCGCCAGAAAATCCATTTTTACTCTTGCCGCGCCACACAGTCGGGAAAGGCGGGAGCCATCCACAATTTTTTTCCGAGGATGCACTACGCCGTTATCAACATCGCTTGCAAAGAGCAATTCAGTGCCACTTCCACAATATAAATCTCAATTTGCTCTTCTTATCTGACTCACCTGGACTTGAGTTGTTGATGGACTGGACTTGAGTTGGTTTTGAGAGTCGAGGCGTTGAAAACGTTACGTTTAACGAAAGCGTTACTGGAAAGGTCGTTGTGTATCCTGGAAAGAGAACAGCTCGGCGCCCCCTAGTGACAGATGAGCAGTTCCCCCGTCGGCCGCGGGGTGGCAGCACCTGAAAGATCAAACCCCAAAGAAATTTCACCTGATTTGTTTACCTTTTCACGGGGTGGTATTTTGCCGCGTCTTATATCAAACACGTGACTTCCATGTTTACCCTTCTGTTTACCTTCTTTAAACACGTGACGGGAGTAAACAGAGGCCATGCCCTAGAGCGCTGATGACACTGCATAGATGCGCAGTGCCATCAGCATCTTGAGACGCATGTGTTCACTGAATGCCAAGATGCCTCCATGCGGACACATGCGGACGCATAACGCTTGAAAACCTTTCTGGTTTTCGTATGTCGAGATATGAGTGCATATATGTGCCTCTGCGCCTCAATACACACACCTGGCAACTGTCACAATGATAGAATAACAAATGCCACCCAGATCTCAGTATAAACATCTTTCCTCTGACACGTGGGGCCCTCAACGCTGCGGCCACCCCCAGGGCCCTTAACCCTACGGCCACCCTGGATAAGGTGGCAGGATTATACAAGAATACAGAGCATGACCACGGCTAACGTTGCACAACATCGATCTCTCTAAGCTGAGATATATCCGACCCTGAGCCAGCTGGGGTCAAACTTGTGAGGTATCCGGCCATAAACCATTGGCGGTCCTGATCTAAACTGTTTCCATCCCTGAGTTAGTTGGGGTTCCAAGCTGAGAGGCATCCGGTCTTGAACAAGCTTGGGATCAACGCTGAGAGGTTTAAGCCTGGCCTATTGGGAAGACTTGCTCCAACTTGCTCCAACAGGCTGTTGTCTACGGTGGCCAGCACGTCCACATATCCACTACAGCCTAGATGATCCGTCACTTCCTCCAGAAACTTGTCTAATGTTCTCTTGAACATGTTCACTATTGTACCGGCAATATTTATCATGTTTCCATGGAGGATATTGAACAGCCTTTGATCTTCGGGGAGTGATTTGTAGAACCAATGGCACCTTTACTCTTCAATGGCTTAATTCTACATTTCACACCATATCTTTCGTCCCAGTATATTGCTTTTTGATGTGTTAATTTGGGGCCTGACCTTTCAGTATCTTCTATGTGTATATTAGGGGACATCTCTCCCGTCTTATTTCCAGAGAGTACATTTTGAGAGCTTTGAGACGGTCTCGATAATTTCGGTGTTTTATTGTGTCTGTATTGACGTTTGCGTTCTTTGTATTCACTCTTGTATCAGATCTCTCTCTCTCTCCTGCTATGGGGCCAGATTCATGAAGCAGTTACGCGAGTACTTACGAACGTGTACATCTTTCCTCAGTCTTTGACGGCTTTGGTTACATTTATTAAATAGTTTACAAGCATGAAAACTTGCCAATCAATATGCAGGCGAAGAGTCACAATAACGTGGCTGAAGTATGTTGACCAGACCACACACTAGAAGTTAGAAGTGACAAGCGACTTGAGAATGGTCCAGGACGGACCGAAACGTCGTCGTCCCCTCAACTTCTAGTGTGTGGTCTGGTCAACTTGCCAATCAACTGTTGTTATTGTTATAAATAGCCTCCTGGTGCTTCGGAGCTCATTATATGTTTAATAATTGAAAACAAAGCCGCCAAAGATTGAGAAAAGATGTACAGGTTTGTAAGTGCTTGCGTAACTGCTTCGTGAATCTGGCCCCTGAAGGGGGAAAGTGAGTACAGAGCAGGACTTAAGGAGGGACAACACAATTGATTTGAAAAGTAGGAACTTAGTGGTGGGATCCCTGGATTTAAAGGTTCGTACGTCTAATCATTTTCCTGACCGAAGCTGTTTGCTTCGTTATGAGGTTCGAAGCTGTATTTGTTTCACTAAACTCGGGTCGTCAGACATTATTATTCTTAGATCTTTTACATGTTGTTTTTCCTTCTCTGAAAAGATCTGATTGATTGTGTGAGACAATCAGATGAAGCAACAATATGACTGGCACCAGCGACCAGGGGGAAGATTCATGAAGCAGTTACGCAAGCACTTACGAACCTGTCCATCTTTACTCAATCTCTGACGGCGTTGTTTACAATTATTAAACAGTTAATGAGCTCCGAAGCACCAGGAGGCTGTTTATGACAATAACAACAGTTGATTGGCAAGTTTTCATGCTTGTAAACTGTTTAGTAAATGTAACCAAAGCCGTCAAAGACTGAGGAAAGATGGACACGTTCATGGCCCTCGGAGACCCGTGAAAGGTGATCTATTGGCTCGCTGGCGTTACTGCCAGACTTCTCTCAGGTGAGAGGTCGGGTTTGCTGGTGGTCGAAGCCCGGAGGGAAGGCTGTGAGGATCGTGACGGGGGGGGAGGGGGGACCTCCGTGCTGCACGCCTCACACACTGCTTCTCTGCCCTCCACGAATACCCTGCTTGCATGCATTTGCAACTCTATCACTGCGACGTTGTCCATCAGAAAGGCTCCGTCTGGTTCCCAGTTCACGGAGTCATTTTGATGCCGGGTCACGAAGCCTCTAGATCATCCAGGCAACTAATGTATACTGTGGGTGCTCACGCATACATACATTCATATACATACCCTGTATGCTCATGCACATATCGCAAGGATATCACGATAGCGTGATATCTCAATTAAAACAATTTTGATGCAATGGGGTGACTTGAACTGGCGACCTGGTGATTCCCCAGACTCCTGCCTTAACCGTCTCAGCCATGATGGTACAAAAGTCGACCAACCCGGAACTCTATTAAACTCACCGGGATAATCTGGAGCCCCCGAACTAGAGCCCAACCCACTCCATTGCCTCAAAATTATTTTTATTGATATATCACGCCATTGTGATATCTTTCTGATCTGACGGGAATGTAAATGTGTGTAACGCCTTTACCGTTGGCCAGAGTGTGGTCGGGTCTACTGTAACAATCCTGGTTGGGCACCAGTAGAGTCCCGGGTTGGTCTACTTTTGTACCATCGTTCATGGTACATTTTTGTACCATCGTGCATCGTATAAGACGTCGTCTCCTCATTGTCTGGTGTGTGGTTCGGTCATCATATCTTCAACCACGTTATTGTGACTCATCGTCTGCAAATAAATTACGCTAATTGCCAGGCTGATGAGGCCGTAATTTAAACAATATGCAGCACATTAATAGGCCAAGGGGCCAGGTGAAGGAACTCTGGAGGCCGACCGGCCAAGCAACACGACCAAGCAACACAAGAACCACCTGCTCCTATGCTCCCAGAGTCCACACTTCTTGTTGCAATCAAGTAACGTCGATGCATAACATCACAGGTCACCTCCCACTAGGCGAGGACTCACACTAACGTGGCTGAAGTGTGTTGACCAGACCACACACTAGAAGGTGAAGGGACGACGACGTTTCGGTCCGTCCTGGACCATTCTCAAGTCGAGTCGATTCTCACAATCGACTTGAGAATGGTCCAGGATGGACCGAAACGTCGTCGTCTCTTCACCTTCCAGTATGTGCTCACAATCGACTTGAGAATGGTCCAGGACGGACCGAAACGTCGTCGTCCCTTCACCTACTAGCGTGTCGTCTGGTCAACACCTCCCACTTGTAAGAAGTCGCATGAGTTGTGAACCTTGGTCAATTGCCATGACAACAATGCTCCATTATTATATTCCAAATTGATATATCCAAACTCAGATAAAAGCAGGTACCCGCATCATTTCATAAATGCATAGATTGCAACATGAAGAAGAGCTGCAGAGCAACCTGCAGGTTGACACCTGGTCCTCACACAGAGCAAGACACTAAAAGAACCGACCCGGAATATCATGTAGTTCCAGCATGATTAAACAGGTAATAAAGAGGCTTAAGAAGGAACACGACAAACGGGTGTGTCATACTTCGAGCATATATTAGGAGGCGGTGACCACTCGTTACAAGAAAAATAGCAAATAGTCAAAGCACTGGCTAAATATCTCCAATCGACCAACAAATTGGGTCACATCTGACCCGCGCCACATTTATACCTGGCGCCACCAACAGCTAAACACAGAAAACAACTGCCTCGTCGCAGTACCATGGATCAGCTGACGCCATAAACACAACACACCGCCCTACGGTGCGGCAAGTCTCCCTCTAACACACACCTCTGTTCTAGTCGCCGCTCTTCTGTCTACACCACAACGCAACAAGAACTTTTGAAACTCTTATCATCTTCAACATAAACGCCTCTACCAACATGTGTACTGGTGCAGTCATCGGGAGGACAAACCCTTCATGCAAACTGCACCTACTATCAAGAAGAAGAAGAAGAAATCGATTGATGTTCTAATAGTTTTTCACTTAAGATATTCTTCTTAAAGCTTCTAGATCCTTGAGAAATCATGCACAAAGTCACGTAAGCATCGTGGGCCCTTTACTGTACGGGATCATTGTAATGTAGGATACAGTTGATGTAGGATATAATGATTCTGATATGATTTTGATATGATATGGAAATAATACATTTCTTAGATAATAGTATTTGTTGATATAGTTGGCAAAATTTCCCACATCCTCGTCAAGACTAGTAGGGTTAGTGGTCCTCAGGTAAATCAGGTATGTTCCTTAATGACTGTGTACCGCACATGGAGACGGCCATCAATTAACTGTCACTCAGATTTGCTCCCAAAACTTCTGGCCTCACCTAAAGAGACACGCGGAGGTACCCAGCTATTTGTACCCATCAACGCCCATATATTTCCGCATTAATTAAATGGGTCGGTGTCACCAAATTACTTTTTGAGGGCCTCTCACTCTTTACGTTCTCCAGCTTACACGGCTGAAGTGTCTCTTGTGACAAGTGATGCTGTGGGCGATGATAAGATGAACGTTCACTAGCTCAGGGCTTTCCCCTCACGCCCTCTCGTCGTTCCTGTCAAGCCTTATCCGACGCCGTGATTCAAGGTTAAAAACCCAACTACCCCGTAGCCACTTTGACGTGATTATACCAGAATCTTGGGCATGTATTAGCGTAAATATTAACATTAATAAGCCTACTAATATTGTTTCTTATTTAACAAAATCATAGATCAAAACAATGGTTTTTATTATGACTTATCAGATAAGCCCTTCTTTCCTCATTTTTTCTAACAACAAGCACATTCGAGTTTGACCCTTAAGGTGAAAGTTACGATAGTTTCATACCGGATTTCATACTAAAAAATTTCAGAAAACTTGGTATTGGTCCATGGTACTAGGACCTGGTAGAAGGACCTGGTCATGGCCCTGGTTGATGAACCAACATCAAAAGAACACTTGCTACAAGTTGAATAATAATTATATATTCTAACTTTTCCTTTCACTCAGTAAACGACTGAACTTTTCTACCAGTCTGCTTTCCCAGACCTTCATTGTACTCACTCCAACTCCCCAGCCCCAGCTCCCCTCTTCTGGGGAGAGTTTGCTACACACACACACACACACACACACACACACACACACACACACACACACACACACACACACACACTTAATACGTATATTAATGCATCTGAAGATGTATTAATATACGAAAGTACTTAAGGAAATTCCTGTTTCAATTTTCCTCCGTGGTCTGACACTGTCACATTTTTAATCACGTGTTTATTTTCGTGATACACACACACACACAAATATATATATATATATATATATATATATATATATATATATATATATATATATATATATATATATATATATATGTGTGTGTGTGTGTATTTATATATATTATATATATATNCTCACTCTCCCCTCACCTCTCACTCTGGCCAGGGAGGTGTTCGAGGTCCCCTACTCACTACTCATGAGGCGGACTTAACTACGTCATAGTGTTGGTAGACTGTGAGGGGTACAAGGAGTACCTCTACACACCGAGTGGGTGTCGTGAGGGTGTCGTGAGGGTGTCGTGAGGGTGTCGTGAGGGTGTCGTGAGGGTGTCGTGAGGGTGTCGTGATAGCAGGAGGAGAAGAGAGAGGGGGGAGATCTCTCACCCCTCAGTGTCTCTCCTCACCCCTCACTCTCAGGAGGGGACGAGGTGCTGGATTGTGAGGGAGACAATCAATATGTGAGGGAGCACCTCTGTTGTGAGGGAGGAGGTTGTTGATTGTGAAGTTGTACTCGCCTATTTGTGCTTGCGGGGGTTGAGCTCTGGCTCTTTGGTCCCGCCTCTCAACTGTCAATCAACTGGTGTACAGGTTCCTGAGCCTATTGGGCTCTATCATATCTACATTTGAAACTGTGTATGGAGTCAGCCTCCACCACATCACTGCCTAATGCATTCCATCTGTTAACTACTCTGATAGTGAAACTATTATTTCTAGTGTCTCTGTGGCTCATGTGGGTACTCAGTTTCCACCTGTGTCCCCTTGTTCGTGACCCACCCGTGCTAAATACTTTGTCTGTCTTCACCCGTCATATTCGACAGAGGGAGCTGGCCGGCCGAGCGGACAGCACGCTGGACACGTGATCCTGTGGTCCAGGGTTCGATCCCAGGCGCTGGCGCGAAACGATGGGCAGAGTTTCTTTCACCCTATGCCCATGTTACCTAGCAGTAAATAGGTACCTGGGTGTTAGTCGGCTGTCACGGGCTACTTCCTGGGGGTGGAGGCCTGGTCGAGGACCGGGCCGCGGGAACACTAAATCAACTCAAGATAACAACTCAAGATAACCTCAAGATAACCCTTGTCAATTCCTGTGAGAATTCTGTAGGTGTTGCAATGGATTATGTGTTGCCCTGCTACAAGAGTCTTGCAGTAATTAAGTGTAGTTACAGGATGAAAGCTACGCTCGTGGTGTCCCGTCTTCCCAGTACTCTTTGTCATATAACGCTTTGAAACGACTGAAAAGTACTATTGCAAGTATTGAGCTCACGTTTTAGTAGTGTGCTTGAGCGCCTGGTGAGCAACCAATCACACTTCAGCTCCTGGTCCCAGCCCCAGGACTCAGCAAGCATATACGTCTTCACTTACGAAACCTGTTCATCTTTCCTCAGTCACGGCTGTTTAATATGAATATATTTAGCAGTTTAAGAACTCCGTTTGTCCTCGGGGGTGTTAATGACAATTATATTATTAAGTTACGTTGCATCGGAGAATTATGTGGTGTTACTTAGAGCTCCATCGTCACTACAGGGAGGGAGCAGTGAGAGGGAGCTCCTTCACCTCTCCCTGCTCCCTCTCACCCCTCCCTGCTCCCTCTCACCCCTCCCTGCTCCCTCTCACCCCTCCCTGCTCCCTCACACCCCTCCCTGCTCCCTCTCACCCCCCTCCCTAAAGTCTCCAGGGAGCAGTAAGTCATCAAAGCTGACTCCCTCTACCACACCCTTCAGTGCTGCCTCTGTTTCCTGCTACACCAGACCCTGTGTGTGGCCACCCTGCTTGGTGTAGTGTGGCCACCCTGCTTGGTGTAGTGTGGCCACCCTGCTTGGTGTAGTGTGGCCACCCTGCTTGGTGTAGAGTGGCCACCCTGCTTGGTGTAGTGTGGCCACCCTATGTATAGTGTGCTCGTAGGAGACCAAACAATTATGCATCATATCTCCTAACAAAATTAGCTGAATAAGTTGTCAACACAGCTTGAAAAATAACCCCCTATTTATATCTTGACGTGATACCATAGTATCAGTGATACCATAGTATCAGTGATATCATAGGATATTAACCATTATTTTATTTAAATTCATGGTAAGGTAAATTCAGGTAAATATTTTTTGTTTTGGGTTGGTGAAGATGTTTATTAACTCTACGGATCTCACACGACATATTTCATTATTAAACTTTTCAGGCATATTTTCAAGGACTATTTTGAGGTTATCTTGAGATGATTTCGAGGCTTAGCGTCTCCGCGGCCCGGTCCTCGACCAAGCCTCATTTTTGTTACCCCCAGAAAGCAGCCCGTAGCAGCTGTCTAACTCCCAGGTACCTATTTACTGCTAGGTGAACAGAGACATCTAGGTGAAAGAAACTGCCCATTTGTTTCCGCCTCCACCGGGATCGAACCCGAAACCTCAGGACTACGAATCCGAAGCGCTGTCCACTCAGCTGTCAGTAACCCCTCACCTCTGCACTGACATTAACGTTAATGTTTAGTACCCCAGTTCCATCCATCTGTAGTGTCCAGCACATCGCAGAGACTCGCTTCTTGCAAGTCAGCGTTCAATCCTCGAATGCTCCAAACGGTTGGGCACCATTCCTTCCCTCTGTTCTCATATTTCTTACAAGTAATATAATGTTAAACTCATAAATACCTTACCTTAGTGCCTCCTCTAAGGCGCGGCCAGGTAGATTGAAGATCTATGATTTAGATTTAGATCTAAGACAGATGGCCAGGGCGTGACTATGAGAGATTTCACCTCAGAGATTGGCCATTCATGTTATCGTGTCCTTGGCTGTTCCTTTGTCACATGATCCTCCTTCCAGCTGATCTGTAATGGGTTTAGAAAGGCTGTCAATCACAGATATTTCCAATACACCTGTCACGTTTGTCACTATAATGATGATACCTGTTAAGGTATTTCTAGTCTCTAAATGCTGACAGCTGTCAAGCTTGTTAATCTCTATTGTTGACACCTGTAAAGTCTATTGTCTCTAATGCTAATTACCTGTCAAGCGTATTAGGCTCCAAAGCTCCAATAACAACCACTTCAACAACAATTACAACCACCACACTTGACGAAGGAAGCCCATGTATTCCCACAGACCGACTTGTCTCAACAGAGCCCAATGCCATGACACAGATGTCCAGTTTCTGTGTCAGAAGCTGAGAATGGAGTCGAAGCAGCGTGCAGTGACTGGAAATAATATTTGTGTTCAGTGGAGAATTAAATGCCACAAGAATGAAGATACTGGCCTGTGAATCCCGGCAGCATAAGGTCTCACTAGACTGGCTAGACTAGCCGACCAGAGACCAGGAGCTGAAACCCAACCCTGACTCGCTAGTCCAGCAAGGAACAACGTCGACGACTTCAAATATAGAGTGCGTGTGCCGTCACTGTGAGGGGCAATGAGAGGGAAGTTTCACAGTAACCAGTGATGTTGCTCACCGCTCAGCCCCATCACACGCCTGGTCGCCTCGCATAGGGCTGTAATCTTGCTGTGGGAGACAGGTGGAGTGGGTGCTGGCTCTGTGCTCCCACAGCTCGTCTGCTGTGGGTGGTGGCACTCTGCTCCCACAGCTCGTCTGCTGTGGATGGTGGCACTCTGCTCCCACAGCTCGTCTGCTGTGGGTGCTGGCACTCTGCTCCCACAGCTCGTCTGCTGTGGGTGCTGGCACTCTGCTCCCACAGCTCGTCTACTGTGGGTGGTGGCACTCTGCTCCCACAGCTTGTCTGCTGTGGGTGGTGGCACTCTGCTCCCACAGCTCGTCTGCTGTGGGTGGTGGCACTCTGCTCCCACAGCTCGTCTACTGTGGGTGCTGGCACTCTGCTCCCACAGCTCGTCTGCTGTGGGTGGTGGCACTCTGCTCCCACAGCTGGTCTGCTGTGGGTGCTGGCACTCTGCTCCCACAGCTCGTCTGCTGTGGGTGGTGGCACTCTGCTCCCACAGCTTGTCTGCTGTGGGTGCTGGCACTCTGCTCCCACAGCTCGTCTGCTGTGGGTGGTGGCACTCTGCTCCCACAGCTCGTCTACTGTGGGTGCTGGCACTCTGCTCCCACAGCTCGTCTACTGTGTGTCATGTTTCTGGGCCTCAAATCGATCGCGAATCAGGTAACAGAATTCGACTGTGAATCTAACCTTAAGAACAAAACTCCATGAACTGCTGCTTTAGTCTGTGAAAAGTTCCTAAGAGCCGGATTAAGACATTGATATAGTCAAGGATTACGGATACTGAACCCAGGAACGACTTCTGGGGTCGTCCACACCTTGGACGACCCTAGCTGTATTCTCAGACTGCATTCTCAAGCTGCTACGAACAACACAGAAACTTTTATAAACTTCAATGTACTGGTATTAGTAACTAAAGATATGTACATTTTCTATGAGGCACTTGCTAGTGTTTTTAATTGCTTCATACCATCCATTAAGCTAACAAGAGAATGGGCTATGTCACTCTGAATAGGTTATGCTAATAGCTAGGCTTAGGGGGTAGTGCTTTTAAATATCATGTTGTTCAAAAAAGACACAGTCGGAGGCCTGGTCAAAAATGTTCACTAAAACCCGTACGTAGCAAATCTAACCACGTTCCCAGACCTGCTTCTGACCCTAACCAGAAAAATACATACATTAAAGAAGTTGTCACACTGTAAATTCATTGTAAATTCATTGAAACTTCATTGTAACTTCATTGTAACTTCATTGTAACTTCATTGTAACTTCATTGTAACTTCATTGTAAATTCATTGTAACTTCATTGTAAATTCATTGTAAGTTCATTGTAACTTCATTGTAAATTCATTGTAAGTTCATTGTAACTTCCTTGTAAATTCATTGTAACTTCATTGTAACTTCATTGTAAATTCATTGTAAATTCATTGTAAATTCATTGCAACTTCATTGTAAATTCATTGCAACTTCATTGTAACTTCATTGTAAATTCGAAATGTTCTAGATATAAATTGACTAACGCAGTGTTGGTCAAAATAATAATGAATCATATAATAATGACAATTATTTCCGATCATGAGCGTCGAGGATGACAAGTTATAATTCATCACGTGAATCGTATCATTCATTATAAACTTGGCATGTATATCATACACTAGTCTACACAACTAGCGAATGTATTGATGCAGACTAAATACAAACCATCGTGAAGAATAAATATTGTGACAGTGACTGTCAATTCACGATCAAATGTCGAAAGTATTATTAAAATGTCATATTATATTATTACGATATTCGAGAATGATAATACAAATCATGAGAGCATTGATAATGAAAAGAAATAATTTATTCACAAATACTGATTAGAAACTAAATGTTTACACTGAACCAGTTTCAATGAGTTGTGAAACTAACGAAGAAGAAGGAGAAAATACTGTACAAAATGGGGGGGATTAACAAATCAAGAGAAAATCCCTCCCACGTACCAGCAAAAGTTTACACTAGTGTCTACAAAAGATATCACATCACTGCATACCTTGAAAATCATTTTGAGGTAATAGAAAACCTCGTACGCACCTTCTGGGGATTACCAGACACCTGCTTACCTTAGCAAAGGTATCTAGAGGCACGTATCAAGTTCTCTCTTAAACAGGTGAGAGGTCCTCTTGTGCCTAATATTGAAGATCGACTTGAGAATGGTCCAGGACGGACCGAAACGTCGTCG
>WNGS01111181.1:8971785-8989048 GCA_020271785.1 Procambarus virginalis | reverse complement strand
CCCCAGGTCTGGTCTGAGCTGGCCGTACCCAGCTGTAGTTGTGGGTCGTCCCAAACATGCAGCGCCCCCTGTCCATACCGTCACACCAAACATGCAGCGTCCCCCTGTCTATACCGTCAGACTCAGGCCATTACAATGGTTGTTGCCTCTGCCTGGAGAAACTTCTAGACTGCAACAGTGGCTGCACATCAACTTGCAGGTGTAGAAGGCTCCCAAGATGCAACAGGTGTGCATACACGTGTGTGTGTGTGTGTGTGTGTGTGTGTGCACCAGTGCTTGTGTGCCTATAGCCTATATACTATAGGCGTTGATATATAGCACTATACGTGGCGTCGTGTTCAAAATGAGACACTTGATCATTAACTATAGCAATTAATGGACACATGTGTTACAGAGCTGAGTAATGATGTGTCAAATTGAGTCATTAAGATCATTTTTTTTTTAAATGAAGATTCCAATATTCCGTTTTTCACGTGTGGCGATTACGTCACTGCCCTGTCCTCTGCCTCACGCAGGCCTGCCACCTGCTGCCTGTCTCTAGCAGGCCTGCCACCTGCTGCCTGTCTCTAGCAGGCCTGCCACCTGCTGCCTGTCTCTAGCAGGCCTGCCACCTGCTGCCTGTCTCTAGCAGGCCTGCCACCTGCTGCCTGTCTCTAGCAGCCCTGCCATCTGCTGCCTGTCTCTAGCAGGCCTGCCATCTGCTGCCTGTCTCTAGCAGCCCTGCCATCTGCTGCCTGTCTCTAGCAGGCCTGCCACCTGCTGCCTGTCTCTAGCAGGCCTTCCATCTGCTGCCTGTCTCTAGCAGGGCTGCCACCTGCTGCCTGTCTCTAGCAGGCCTGCCACCTGCTGCCTGTCTCTAGCAGGCCTGCCATCTGCTGCCTGTCTCTAGCAGGCCTGCCACCTGCTGCCTTTCTCTAGCAGGCCTGCCATCTGCTGCCTTTCTCTAGCAGGCCTGCCATCTGCTGCCTGTCTCTAGCAGGCCTGCCATCTGCTGCCTGTCACTAGCAGGCCTGCCACCTGCTGCCTTTCTCTAGCAGGCCTGCCACCTGCTGCCTGTCTCTAGCAAGCCTGCCATCTGCTGCCTGTCTCTAGCAGGCCTGCCACCTGCTGCCTGTCTCTAGCAGGCCTGCCATCTGCTGCCTGTCTCTAGCAGGCCTGCCACCTGCTGCCTGTCTCTAGCAGGGCTACCATCTACTGCCTGTCTCTAGCAGGCCTGCCACCTGCTGCCTGTCTCTAGCAGGGCTACCATCTACTGCCTGCTTAACACCTGTTGACTACCTACCTGCCTCACTCCCATATCAACTGCTCCCAACCATTCATAAAATTGTAGGTAGTGTTTCTAGTAGTAGTTGTGGTAGTTGTAGTATTAATACTAGTAGTAGTAGTAGTAGAAATAGTGGAGCTTGGACTTACGAGACTGCACATCGTAAATTACACCATCACCATTCACGATAGTGTCCAGGAGAGTCAAGGAACTACCGACTCTCACACACTCTACACTTCACTGTGTTGCTAATGAGATGAACTTAAAGTTGTATTCTGTGGAATTCCTCGCTTCTGTCCCCATCTTGGATTTCTCTTCTAGTTTCCCTTTTTTTTAGAATCTCTTGTTGGGTCCTTTACTAGATGGCTCCTAGCGTGGGACGCCAAACTCTCACATCAGAAAATAATGTAACGATGTTTCGGTCCGTCTTGGGGCCAGATTCACGAAACAGTTACGCAAGTACTTACGAACGTGTACATCTTTCCTCAATCTTTGGCGGCTTTGGTTACATTTATTAAACAGTTTACAAGCATGAAAGCTTGCTAATCAAATGTTGTTATTGTTATAAACAGCCTCCTGGTGCTTCGGAGCTCATTAACTGTTTAATAATTGTAAATAAAGCCGCCAAAGATTGAGTAAAAATGGACAGGATCGTAAGTACTTGCGTAACTGCTTCGTGAATCTGGCTGTTTACTGACCTAAACATCGTCACTTAATCTAGTGGAAGCATTCATCTTGCTCCTCTGTGTATGGTAACATCTCCTTGAACCTGCCATGAAGAGTCTGAATGTCATGGACTTCGAGGGCCATCTTGCAGGCCATTTCGACCACTTCTACATAGTTTTCGACCTTGCGATTGTCCATGAAGCCTCAAACCATTGTTACAAACCTGTTCCAAGCTATTTTCTCTTTCCTAGTGAGCCTCTTGGGAGAATTTCTTGCACTCGGGGATCTTCTTTCGCTGTGGTTCAATGAAGACACTAAAAAGTGAAGGGACGACGACGTTTCGGTCCGTCCTGAACCATTCTCAAGCCGATTGTGAATGATTCAGGACGGATCATTCCGCCCTGGATCCACAATCGACTTGAGAATGGTCCAGGACGGACCGAAACATCGTCGTCCCTTCACTTTCTAGTGTGTGGTTTGGTCAACATACTTCAGCCACGTTATTGTGACTTTTTGTCTGCATAAGACACTAGCTTCGATCTCTCTCTGACAGTTTACAGAAGTGATCTTGAAGGTAGTTAAGGCCGCCGACTCCTTATCTAGAGCTGTGTCTGTTCCATGAGGCACAATTTGATATGCAGTCGTGGCATCAAGGCCTTCTGGGGATCTTCCAGTGGCTCACTTGGCTACACAGTTTCCACCTGTTTCCCCTTGTGCACGTTCCACCCGTGTTAAATAATCTGTCTTTATGTTCCCTATCAATTTCCCAGAAGATTTTGTATGTGGTAATCATGTCTCCCCTAACTCTTTTGTCTTCCAGCGATGTAAGGTGCTATTAACCTTTCCTCTTAACTCATACCTAGTACTTCTGGGACTAGTCTAGTGGCAAATCTTGGAACCTCCTTGTACTTCGTCTTGTACTTGAGAATATATAGACATATTCCGGAGAGATAGAAGAATATTACACCAAGATTGTAACCTTTTGTTGAATAGTCTGAATGTCTATTGCAAATTGTTTGTGTACTTAGTCATACAAGTGTTTGTGTGTATGTCTGGTAACATACAGCATGTGTAAAGGAAGAAATGTATATGTTTATCACTCAGAATGTTCAGTAATATGCTTATTGTTTGTGATGTGTGTGTATATATATACATGAACACCTTGTACTGAACGGGGTGAGAATAGTTTGAGCTGTCTCGTCCCTTTGTGTGTATTAATTCCTAAATAAACTATTTAGGAATTGATAGGGAAATTCCTATTTCAATTGATAGGGAAATTCCTATTTCAATTTGAATTTTAAGATATGGACTCCAGGCTGAAGCTACATACTGGTGTTACATATGTGGTATACAATGTCCTCAATGATTCCTTACGCAAATTCGTAAAGGCATTTCTGATGTTAGCCAGCCTTGCATACGCCCCTGATGATATTCTTTTAATTTGGGCTTCAGGAGACAGGTTCGGGGAGACACCAACTCCTAGATCCTTCTCTCTCTGGTCGTTTCATGGAAGATTTGAGACCTTCATCTGATACCTTGTGTCTGGACTCCTGTTCCCTCTGCTTAGTTTCATTACCTTACATTTGCTTAGGTTGAACATTAATAGCCATTTGTTGGACAATTTCTTCACTTCGTCTAAATCATCTTGTTGCCTCTTTTTCGTGGTCTTATTCCTCTTCATAATTTTTACATCATATAACATTGAAAAGAACGAGTCAATTTCCTCTGGAAGATCATTTACATATATTAGAAACAGGATAGGTTCAATAACAGAACCCTGTGGGACTCCACTGGTGACGTTTAGCCACTCTGAGATCTCATTCTTTACAATGACTCACTGTCATCTGTTGATTAGGTACTCCCTTATCCACTGGAATACCTCCCCTTATTCCTGCCTGCTTATACACCAGTTCCTTATGAAGTACAGTGTCAAAGTCTTTCTGGCAACCCAAAAACATGCAGTCTGCCCCACTTTTTCTTTCTTTTCTAATTTGTGTCAACTGGTCATAGAGTTCTATTAAACCTGTGAGGCAAGATTTGCCATTCCTCTACCCATGTGCAAGGGTACCTGATAGCTGAGTGGACAGCGCTTCGGATTCATAGTCCTGAGGTTCCGGGTTCGATCCCCGGTGGAGGCGAAGACAAATGGACAAAAATTTTTCTTTCACCCTGATGCTCCTGTTACCTAGCAGTAAATAGGTACCTGGGAGTTAGACAGCTGCTACGGACTGCTTCCTGGGAGTGTGTAACAAAATGGTCTGGTCGAGGACCGGGCCGCAGGGACGCTAAGCCTCGAAATCATCTCAAGATAACCTCAAGAAGATAACATGTTGGGTCTGCAGTGCTAGTGTTGACCCTCGAGGCCTGAGTACTGCCAGAGTACGACCTTGGCTATCCCGCACTCAGTAACCCAAACTCTCCTTCACTCAACAGTCTACGAATAGGAACTCTGCACCACACCAACTCGTCCACTCATCACAGCCTCAGATGATCATTGGTGTCGACCCGAGGCTCGGGAGGGCGCCCCCTTGCCGGATGGAACCGGGTGGAATCTGATCCCTAATTTCACGCTGGTTAGAGAATCCAGAAACGGCTTATTGCAGTCTGATACGCCATTCTGCTTGGTGTGGCTGCCGCCAGATACTCCACACTGCGTTGGTGTGGCTGCCAGATGCTTCAACCTGAGATTGTGGGACTGCCAGATGCTTGTCTGCGTTGGTGTGGCTTGCCAGATGCTTCAGTCTAAGATGGTGTGGCTGCCAGAGGTGTGGCTATCACTCTGAGATGGTGTAGTTGGCGTGAAAGATGTGATCAAGAAGGCAGAAGAGAAATGTCAAAGTGAAGCTTGCACCTGAGTCTAGCCTCTTGTCGGATGAGTTACGCCACACGACTCAGAGCCACACCACTGAGGACCTCCATACTCTGTGCCCACTCGAGAGACTGTGCACCAACTCCTAAACTTACCTGGTGCTCTGAAACAACTTTCATGACCTCAGATCTCCTCAAAAGTAAGCTATCAACCCCGTCAGTTCAGCTCCCAAACACCTAAGATCAAACCTCCCAGTTCCATCTCTGCCTCCACTGATGACCAAACCAAGCATCAGAAAGGGAAGAAACGACGATGTTTCTGTCCGTCTTGGACCATTAACAAGGCGTGTAGCAGGAGATTGGTTGATTGATGAAGATTAAGCCACCCAAGAGGTGGCATGGGCATGAATAGCCCGTAAAGAAGAGAGGAGAATACAGGTAAATACATTAGGTAAGAGAGTGAGAAGAGAGAGAGGTGAGGAGCAGGTTATAATCTTACTTTAGGAACTCATCCCTAAGTTAAGGGTATAATCTTAGATTAAGGCATTATATTAGCTTAATTTATTACATTAGTTTAGGGTACGAGTACATAGGGTTTAGGGTACATAATCTCACTCACAGTCCTATTAAAACTTACAGGAACGCTGACATTAGTTATTTAAAGCGGGTTCAATAACTGACTTTTTCGTTTTCTGACTATAATTCACATTCTAAAAGTCATATATACAATCATAGGTGTAACAGAAACGTAAGGCAGGTGTTTGAGTGCCAGTTATCAACGAGGTTGATATATGTAACTTTGGCCCTGAAGCTCTACGGGTTTACGACACTACACAGAGTGCCAGAGGCTGTCACCACCCGGGGCGCGGACAGTCTGCTTGATCACCTCTCCCCAACAGCATGGGTGGCCACCTCCCACCCCCGGGCCGCCCACAGTAAAGCTGTGGCAGCTCAAGGAACTGTACAACTTACCTCAATGTGAGAGAAGTTCTCTCCCTCGATGTGGGCAGATTTTACCTCAATGTGAGAGAAGTTCTGTCCCTCGATGTGGGCAGATTTTACCTCAATGTGAGAGAAGTTCTCTCCCTCGATGTGGGCAGATCTTACCTCAATGTGAGAGAAGTTCTCTCCCTCGATGTGGCAGATCTTACCTCAATGTGAGAGAAGTTCTCTCCCTCGATGTGGGCAGATCTTACCTCAATGTGAGAGAAGTTCTCTCCCTCGATGTGGGCAGATCTTACCTCAATGTGAGAGAAGTTCTCTCCCTCGATGTGGGCAGATCTTACCTCAATGTGAGAGAAGTTCTCTCCCTCGACGTGGGCAGATCTTACCTATAAAGACATGAAGGTCAACCTTATATATAAACTCTCGTTCACCACAAATATATCCTATTGTTGTTGTTTTAGATTTAGCTACTCAGAACGAAGTGTCCATGTAGCACGGGCTATGGTGATCCCGTAAACCCATTGTAATATACATTATATTATATATATGTTGATAGCTGAGGTGAAGGAGAGTGTTTACCTGTCTTGAAGGATGAGGGTCGTCGGGAAGGTGGTGTAGTGTAGTTAGTGATTGACTCAACACTGTCTGCAACACTCTGGCAGACACGGATGTTGCCAGAGGTCGTGAAGATGCAACACTGCAACAAAGGAAGATAGTAGCAACACGTATAGCAACTGTGCTGGAGCAGTAAGGTGTCTTAGACTGGTAGTTAGTGTAGAGCTCGTACAGTCTCACCTGGTTGTTGTATCTTAACAACCACAACCCTTGTTTAGCAGCGTCTTAGACGAGACCCGAGTTCGTGCCCGCCTTACAACCTTCACAACTGTGGCTTGTGAAGAGCTTTCTGCCACAACATTCACTAACAACATCAATAACTCCTAATTGGTCACAAGTTCACTACGGGCTCACTATAGCCCGCGCTACGTGGAACTTTTTGTTCCCAGTAGTTGAATCTTAAACAACAACAACATCCTTATTGGGCCATCCGCTTGCAGGCTTCACATCTTCCTTTCGAGTGAGGAGTGAATCCGCGTGAAGCCTCATGAGTCAGGCCTCAAAACATCAACCCGTTTTCTATCTCATTGGCATCAACAGTGGCCAAACGCTCGCTCCCTTCTCTCTCTCTCTAGAAGAAATTTATCCTCATATCCCTTCCAAGCGTTATTTAGTCGTAATGACAAAGTGCTTTATCCTGATAATCACCTTATCAGCCGCTAAACGCCCTGCTTATGAATGAAAACCTGTTTATACACGACCCACAAGTTACGACTTGTGTTGTGTTCTCGAGCAGGGCTTCACTGACGTCCCCTGCTCGAACACCGACTCTGAAAAGGCTTCACTCGCGTTCTTCAGACACAAATAGTAACCAACAGAGCCTTTTAATGCCCTTAACACCTGCATTAAAAAGTTTATTTTTCGTATATAAATTAATATTACTATATATATTAGAGTTCTTTGTATAGTTAGTCATAGACTACGTGTTCTGTTAGATATTATTTGGATATGAAGCACGTGGGTGAAGCATTTATGGTGTGGTGATCCGAACACACGTCAGTGAAGCAGAGTTTGAGACGTGTTCGAACGTCGTCATTTATAAGTTGTGTGTAAACAGTTTTCATTCGTTAACAGGTGGTTAGGCGGCTGTATTAACGAGTATTTAGCCTTTATTGATGATAACGTGATGTGTTTATGAATGAAAAATACTTTACATACGATTTACAAACTAATAACGTTAAAACCTTTCTCGAATAATGCTTCGCTGACGACCTCTGTTCGAATTGCAGCTCTGTGAACACCCTGTCCTCATAAACAAAGGTCAAAGTCTATTCCATGCATCCGCCAAACCCCTTGTTCATGAATAAATAACGGTTTACACATGACTCACAACTGATGATGTCCGAACACTTCCTGAACAAGGATTTTTGTTCGAACCACAACGCTGTAAACGCTTCACCCACGTACTACAAAATACAAATTATTGCCAACAGAACCAAAACACCTAATGTAATCTAAATGAGTCTCACGTGAGCTGCCGTGTAGACGTGTCGTTTGCCCGCTCCGGCAGTTTTGGGGTAGTTGCCGTTTTTGCCGGCAGGAGGTGTGGGTGCCTCTACCCTCCCTGCTGTTCCTGGTGGTGGGGACGTGGCGTGTTTGCGATGGGCAGCCCTATTCCAGCTGTCGTGAGGGTAAATTCCATAGGTTTGGAGCTTACTGGCCGTGCTGGTTACCCGCTTGTGGACTTGGTCTTGAGTGACATGCTCAGAGTCCCAGTCCAGGACATATATGGTGTCGAGCTGGTCACTGCTCGCCGTGTCATCATCAAGTTTGTGGGCGAGGCAGTGTACCGTGAATTTCTCCGGAGGTACGAGGGGCGTACTTTGCAGCTGCAGGATGGCACCGGGTCTGTGACCATTTCGGAACGTAGTGGTGTTGTGACATATGTAAGTGTCCATGGCGCCCCCATGGAGTTTCCTGAGACTCTCCTCCGACGTTCCTTCCAGAGGTACGGCTCCGTCGTCAGTGTGCGGATGAACTCGCTATCGTCTGGAACGTATTCGGATGTGAAGACCAACATTCGTATACTCAGGATGCGACTGAGGTCGGACATTCCTTCCTCTGTCCGGCTTTTAGGGTTCTACGTGCGGGTGTTTTATGCCCGTCAACCCCGTACTTGTTTCTGGTGTGGCATGCTGGGGCATCAGGCTGTTGGGTGCACTGCTGATCCGGTTACTCCCGCAAATTTGTTCCATGAAGAGGATTTCCCGCTGCTCCCTCTGGAGGAAGACTCCGGGGGTGAGGAGATGCGCGTCCCATTCGCTGCTGAAGCTCCCCCAGCATCGCCCGACGTTCCCCCGGTTGTCGCAGACCCTCCTCTAGATGTTGCGGTGCCGTCGGATGATACTCCTGCTCCTGTTTCTGGCCCTGCTGCTCTTGTGGGCCTTCCTGGTGCTCCCTGTGAGGCGTCGCCGTCTGCTCCCTCGTCTTCGGCTGCTGCGCCTGGCCCTGCATCCTCACCTCGGATCCCGGCTGTGCTGGGGTGGCTGCGGAGCCTTCTGCTGTGTGTGGTCCGGTTCCCCATGTTGTGGAGACTGCTGCCGTTCTGCGTCGGGCGTCGGTCCGTCCGGCTAGTGGTGCCCGTGTTTCTGGGTCTGTGTCCGGCTCTGACGATCTCCGGCCGGAGCCCAAACGTTCCAGGCATTCGTCGTCCGCCTGGGCCGATGTTGGGGAATTTACTGACTGTGGATCATTGGGTGTGGATCCAGATGCGTCGATGGCCCTGCGGTTAGTGGTGGCGGAGGTCCATGTGCATGCTGACGATGGTGTTTATGTCTCGGGTGGGCATTCTGCTCCTTCTCCACCGGACGACTCTCGACGGTGGGGAGTGGTGGCCTCCGCTGCTAGGGATGGTGAGGATGCTGGGAGTGGCCTGGTGGTGACCTTATGGAAGGATATGCGTCACTCGGGTTCCCGGCAGTCGTCTGGTGGTGTGCCTGTGGCCGTTGGTGTCCCGGTGGTGGTGCACTCTCTCCGGATCCCTCCTCCGAGGGTGCACGTTGGGAACCTGGGGGGACGTGTTGCCGGCGTCTATGATGCCATCGGGTCACTGGTCGGGGATTGCTGAGTTACCGATCTTCGAGGAGCTGCGGGATTTTCATAATGATATGATTCCCTCGGTGTGGGAGCGTGTGCCGATCACTCGCCTCCGGAGTATTACCATCTGGATTCCCTGTTTGCGGGTGTTTGTTGCCGAGGTTCTGGATGACATGGCGTCCCTGGTGGATGGTCCAAGCCCTTGGAAGTGGTTGCTCTGGGAGGCGTTCAATGTACGGTTCCCTCGGGACGTGTTTCCGGGCAAGTATGTCCGGTGATTTCCTACTTCTGTGCTTATTCTTGTACTGTGTGCCCTTCTGGCTGTTTGTTTGTCCTTTTGTAGTTTGTGCCTGTGCCTCTCATTTATTTGGGGCGAGGCAGGTGGTTTGGTGTGAGTGTTTTTATTTATGTGTTTGTGTTATTATTTTGTCCTGTGTGTTCTATTTATGCTTTCCGTGTTTCTGCTGTGTTTTTTGTTGTTGTTCATACTGATGTTATTCATATCATGTTTTATTATATTACTGTGTTTCATTGTTTTGCTTGCATTTTTGTCTTTGTTTTTTTGTTTTGCGTCTTTGTTCTCATGTGTACCTTGTTGCCTTATTTTGTTTTAACAATTGTTTACTGGGCTGTCGGTCCTTCTGGCCGGCAGTTTCTTGTTTTGTTTTGTCTTATTTCGCTTGTTTTATTGTATTTATTGTATTTCCCTTGCATGTAAAAATAAAAAAAATGTAATTTAAACCTACATATACACAGAAAACATATAAATTTATAATTTATAACTCAATTGTTGTATTTTTGTACATACTCAAAAGTACAACAATTCCATATACAATTGAATACAATACTTTGGGATCGTCGATAGTTTAGACGGGAATTAGCCTAAGAATAACTTTAGTTTATTCCATTCACCTGTATGGGGTCTCGAACCCTGGACTCCACGCGTGTGAGGTCGAAGCACTATCAACTGTGCTATGAGTTGTTTAATAAGGAAAGTATTCAGAAGTTTGTTTTTGTTAATTTTTATATTATTATTTTCTACCACAGACGTTGCCATACATTTAGAGGGCTAACCAGCATATATATATATATATATATATATATATATATATATATATATATATATATATATATATATATACATTTTCTTCTGTCCTCCATGTCCAGCCTCTTGGAGTGGACGGTAGAGCGCTTCATGCAGGTCGGCGTTCAATCCCGACCGTCTAAGTGGTTGGGCACCATTCCTCCCCCCCCCGTCCCATCCCAAATCCTTATCCTGATCCCTTCCAAGTGCTATATAGTCGTAATGGCTTGGCGGTTTCCCCAAATAGTTCCATCTGTCCTCCATGGACAGGGTTAGAAATCTCTTAAATATATAGCTCAGTTTATTGAACATAGTTAGACCTAGATTAGGTTGAGTTTAGTGAGTAGGTTCAGCTTCAATTGTTTTTTCGTAGTGCATGGGTGAGGCATTTGAATATGGATCCCTGTCTAAACTTTGGGTTACTAATATCAATATAAATAAGCTTTCTTACATAACTTTAAAAGTATGAACCTGACAGATCCGTCTCACAGGAAGTCTGAACACATTATTGACCCGAAACTCGCAACTGCTGTTAACATGATGACAGCAGTTGTCATCAATGATCCGGAGGACTCTTAATCATCCATCTGGCTGCAGTCGAAGGGATGAACACTCCGGATGAGCAATAACTCTCCCACCTGTAATCACCAATTCAGTACCTGTGGTATTTACAGGAAGTTCACCATCCTGCCAAGAGCCAGGTTAGACGGAAGTGCCAAGAGACAGGTTAGACAGGAGTGCCAAGAGACAGGTTTGACGGGAGTGCCAAGAGACAGGTTAGACAGGAATGCCAAGAGACAGTTACGGGAGTGCCAAGAGACAGGTTAGACGGGAGTGCAAGAGGCAGGTTTGACAGGAGTGCCAAAGACAGGTTAGACGGAAGTGCCAAGAGGCAGGTTAGACAGGAGGCCAAGAGGCAGGTTAGACAGGAGTGCCAAAAGACAGGTTAGACAGGAGTGCCAAAAGGCAGGTTAGACAGGAGTGCCAAGAGACAGGTTAGACAGGAGTGCCAGAGGCAGGTACGAGCAGGCCAAAACAATGGAGCCGTCAGAGTGCCAGAGGTGAGTGTGGGGGGTCCCTGGGGCTGGGTAGGAGGGAGGGGGGGGGGCAGGACCAGAAGGCCGAGATCGATACGGAGGTCTGCGGTGGGACGGGGAGGGACGGGGTGGTGTAGACGAAAAGAAGGGAAAGGGTGAGATGAGGGGGAGCTCTTTTTAGGGGAGGGGAAAGGTAAGCAGTTGTCCTGTGGGATAGTGGTTGGTGGTGGTAGANGTGCCTCATCACAGAAAATCAATTTGAGCGCGCGAGATACGTACAGCTACAGGCACCAGGCTCCTGCTTACACACACACACGCGTGCACACACACACACACACACACACACACACACACACACACACACACACACACACACACACACACACACACACACACACACACACACACACTCACTCTGGAGTTCGATTCTTCGTTCGACGTAAAAACAGTGCTTCCTCTCAAATCGACTTCTGAAACAGAACGATGTACACATTAAGCTTAGAAAATGTGATCCAGTGTGGTAAATGGGGTTCCCAGGGGTCCATTTTAGGGCCAACTCTTGGGCAGCGCCGCTCCCGTGTCCACGGACCTCTGAACAACCGTGGACATCTGAGAATCCGTCTTGGATATAAATATCCATGGAGATATGGAATGGAAACAACAGTTGATCAGCGGAGTTGCAGAATCTGTGGTGAGAGTGATAGACACCGCCTTGACCACTATCTACGTGAATGTGAACACCTGAGAGACATTAGAAATATGTGTAGAATCATAAACCCCCACATTGTTTGAGTTAGGAAAACACTATTTGTCAAATATTGATACTGTTCTTAAAAGATTTCCCCATTTTGCACCCGCAAGATAACGTAAGCTTTTAAGGTTGATAGATGTTAATCTTCTTGTTTGAGGAGCTGTTCACTTGAGACAGTTAAGCAAGTCTCAGCTGTATCTGGGTACAAGTGACAGGATGAACAACCAGCGGGTTTTCTTCCTATTGGGGAGTGTTGTACGTGCTGCTATGGCGGTGTGTCCACTCACAAGATGAGTGGCGCTGCCCAATAAACTCGCCCCTCGGGGCAAAATTAAAAAAAAAATCTGAGGTCCCCGGTTGTTCAACATCCTCCCAGCGAGTATAAAAAATAATGCCAGAACAACCGTAGATATCTTCAAGATCATTTTCTTCAAGAAGTACCGGACCAGCCGGGCTATGGTGGGTATGTGGCCCTCCGGGCCGCTCCAAGCAACAGCCTGGTGGACCAAACTCTCACCAGTCAAGCCTGGCCTCGGGCCGGGCTTGGGGAGTAGAAGAACTCCCAGAACCCCATCAACCCCAGGTATCAACTACATCATCAAATATGCAGATGACACCAAGATTTATGGTAAAGTGGGAAGTGAAAATGCGATTGAGTCCTTTCAAGGAGTCAGAAGGACAAATCCAGAACTAACTCAACGGTTGAGTTAACTCCAGGAACGGTTGAGCAACGGTTGAGTTAACTCCAGGAACGGTTGAGCAACGGTTGAGTTAACTCCAGGAACGGTTGAGCAACGGTTGAGTTAACTCCAGGAACGGTTCAGCAACGGTTGAGTTAACTCCAGGAACGGTTGAGCAACGGTTGAGTTAACTCCAGGAACGGTTCAGCAACGGTTGAGTTAACTCCAGGAACGGTTGAGCAACGGTTGAGTTAACTCCAGGAACGGTTGAGCAACGGTTGAGTTAACTCCAACAACGGTTGAGGACCTCGAGGCTAACAACATTTCAAACTAGACATGACAAGGCCAATCTAAGGTCAGATGTAACACAAACAAGGATCAACGGTGCCAAGGTCAACAAGCCACAGTGTAGGACTGAGAACAGCACATGCTTCTTCACCCACAGGGTTATAAACCCATGGAACCGCCTACCCGCAGACGTCATAAATGCCAAAACTCTGATGAACTTTTCAATCTGGCTTGAAAAAACAATCATAGGATGTACCCTTGACAAGCCGCCAGCTTCTTGTCCACGTCAGGGCCACTAGAGGGTTAGTGGTAAATTCAGGCAAAACGAAGCGACATGGGCATAAAGCTTAAAAACGAGAGGTGCACACACACACACACAGACACACACACACACACAGGGACCAGGTAGCCTGGTGGATAGCGCGCAGGACTTGTAATTCTGTGGCGCGGGTTCGATTCCCGCACCCGGCAGAAACAAATGGGCAAAGTTTCTTTCACCCTGAATGACCCTGTTACCTAGCAGTAAATAGGTACCTGGGAGTTAGTCAGCTGTCACGGGCTGCTTCCTGGGGTGTGTATGTGTGTGTGTGGTGTGGAAAAAAAAGTAGTTAGTGTAGTTAGTAAACAGTTGATTGACAGTTGAGAGGCGGGCCGAAAGAGCAAAGCTCAACCCCCGTAAAATACAACTAAGTGAATACACACACACACACACACACACACACACCACACACACACACACACACACACACACACACACACACACACACACACACACACACACGGGAAAGGCGGGATCCAAGAGTCAATGCTCGATCCTGCAAGCACAAATAGGTGAGTACAAATAGGTGAGTACACACACTATTATCAAACTACCACCAATAACGTGGTAGTTTCCCCACTACTAACGTGGGGGTCCACTACCACCCCCAGGATGGGTATTGGGGTCCACTACCACCCCCAGGATGGGTATTGGGGTCCACTACCACCCCCAGGATGGGTATGGGGTCCACTACCACCCCCAGGATGGGTATTGGGTCCACTACCACCCCCAGGATGGGTATTGGGTCCACTACCACCCCAGGATGGGTATGGGGTCCACTACCACCCCCAGGATGGGTATTGGGTCCACTACCACCCCCAGGATGGGTATGGGGTCCACTACCACCCCCAGGATGGGTATTGGGTCCACTACCACCCCCAGGATGGGTATTGGGTCCACTACCACCCCCAGGATGGGTATGGGGTCCACTACCACCCCCAGGATGGGTATTGGGTCCACTACCACCCCCAGGATGGGTATTGGGTCCACTACCACCCCCAGGATAGGTATTGGGTCCACTACCACCCCCAGGATGGGAATGGGGTCCACTACCACCCCCAGGATGGGTACTGGGTCCTCTACCACCCCCAGGATGGGTATTGGGTCCACTACCACCCCCAGGATGGGTATGGGGTCCACTACCACCCCCAGGATGGGTATTGGGTCCACTACCACCCCCAGGATGGGTATTGGGTCCACTACTACCCCCAGGATGGGAATGGGGTCCACTACCACCCCCAGGATGGGTATGGGGTCCACTACCACCCCCAGGATGGGTACTGGGTCCACTACCACCCCCAGGATGGGTATGGGGTCCACTACCACCCCCAGGATGGGTATTGGGTCCACTACTACCCCCAGGATGGGTACTGGGTCCACTACCACCCCCAGGATGGGTATGGGGTCCACTACCACCCCCAGGATGAGTATGGGGTCCACTACCACTCCCAGGACGGGTATGGGGTCCACTACCACTCCCAGGACGGGTATGGGGTCCACTACCACCCCCAGGATGGGTATGGGGTCCACTACCACCCCCAGGATGGGTATGGGGTCCACTACCACCCCCAGATTGAGTATGGGGTCCACTACCACCACCAGGATGGGTATGGGGTCCACTACCACTCCCAGGACGGGTATGGGGTCCACTACCACTCCCAGGACGGGTATGGGGTCCACTACCACCCCCAGGATGGGTATGGGGTCCACTACTACCCCCAGATTGAGTATGGGGTCCACTACCACCCCCAGGATGGGTATGGGGTCCACTACCACCCCCAGGATGGGTATGGGGTCCACTACCACCCCCAGATTGAGTATGGGGTCCACTACCACCCCCAGATTGAGTATGGGGTCCACTACCACCCCAGATTGAGTATGGGGTCCACTACCACTCCCAGGATGGGTATGGGGTCCACTACCACTCCCAGGATGGGTATGGGGTCCACTACCACCCCAGGATGAGTATGGGGTCCACTACCACTCCCAGGACGGGTATGGGGTCCACTACCACTCCCAGGACGGGTATGGGGTCCACTACCACCCCCAGGATGGGTATGGGGTCCACTACCACCCCAGGATGGGTATGGGGTCCACTACCACCCCCAGATTGAGTATGGGGTCCACTACCACCCCCAGGATGGGTATGGGGTCCACTACCACTCCCAGGACGGGTATGGGGTCCACTACCACTCCCAGGACGGGTATGGGGTCCACTACCACCCCCAGGATGGGTATGGGGTCCACTACTACCCCCCAGATTGAGTATGGGGTCCACTACCACCCCCAGGATGGGTATGGGGTCCACTACCACCCCCAGGAGGGTATGGGGTCCACTACCACCCCAGATTGAGTATGGGGCCACTACCACCCCCAGATTGAGTATGGGGTCCACTACCACCCCCAGATTGAGTATGGGGTCCACTACCACTCCCAGGATGGGTATGGGTCCACTACCAACTACAACCTCGAGCTGGAGGACAACCCCCCCCCCCCCCCTCCCACAGTTGGAGGAGGACCCTCCAACGTGAAAGGGGAAGAGGGGGAGGATTGCTCCCCAAACTACTGTGTCCTCTCATTTCTTCATGTGCCTTTTCACCTTTCTTTTATCTCCGCTCTGCCCTTCTCTTCCTCTCAAACCCCCCACCGCGCCCCCTCTCTTTTGTGGTGGTCTCTGCTCTGTCTCCCATCAACCCCTCTCTCCCTCTTCATCCTCCCTCTCTCTTTTGTTGGTAATTCCTCCCCTGCCTACCTTCCTCCTCCCCCCCTCTCCCTCCTTCCCGTCACTGCTTCCTTCTCTGCCCTTCCACCACACCACATCAAGACTTAGTTAAGCGCGCCTTAACAAACACTTCCAATTGGTGATACAATTGTCAGCTGGATAATAATCTGTTGCTCTATGACAGTAATTGGATGGGTGACCGTGCTTGTAGGCTCGTTCTTGGTTACGAGACCACCATAGGCCTCTGAGACTTCTTTGCTCTCTCTGTAGGCTCGTATTGTGTAGGTTAGGTTAGGGTTCTATAGATTGGGATAGGTTGGTTAGGGCTCTTGGTTAAGGCTCTAGGTTAGGTTAGGGTTCTCTAGGTCATGTTAGTGCTTCTAGGTTTAGGTTAGGGATCGGGGTTAGTTAGGACTCTCTAGGTTAGGTTAGGGTTCGCTAAGTTAGAATCCCCACAATTTTTCAGCCCCACAATCTCCATCCTTACAATCTCTAATCCCCACATTCTCCAATCCCCACAATCTCCAATCCCCACAATCACCAATCTCCACAATCTTCCACTACGAGGGCATCCCCAAGAACGTGATTAGGACGGAAGGAGATGCTGCATCTCTTCATTCGTATTTACATCTCCGAGTCTTTCACTCGAGATTTGGAGTGTAACGGGTGTCCTCGACCGCACTCTGCTGTGTTTTGGAGTAGTCCTCTAGCAAAAAAACGAGCTTGTGAATTAACGCCAAGCTGGCGATGCAGGCGGGAGTGAAAGGGAAGGTACTCCCACTGGATAAGGGAGTACCTAAGCAGACAGCAAACAGTGAGTTAAAGTTATTTCAGTCCTCTTTGGCTACCGGAAACACAGCTTTAAGGACCTCTTGGAGTATGTTGGTGCAATGTCCTTCAACACGCCAGCAACATCTTCACTGACTTCCTATATATAGTATTTTAATCAAATTCGGGATTCTTTCAAGAATCTCGCTTCTCACTTTAAATTTGTTTGTCATAAATATCTAAATCTTGGTCATTGTTCAAGCTTCACCGGGGCTAAGCT
>WNGS01111181.1:8913214-8948680 GCA_020271785.1 Procambarus virginalis | reverse complement strand
TGTAGAAAAAAGAATTGATTTCTTCTTCATTCCTGCTCTCATTTAAACGTTTTGCCTCAGTGAGGTTCAGTTTCAGCTTCTCTCGTCTTAAAAAATAAATAATAAATATGTTTATTCAGGAAAGGTACATACATAAAGAGATTTTACATAAGTGGATCGATTTATAGATAGAGCTAGTACATACAATGCCTAAAGCCACTATTACGCAATGCGTTCGGGCAAATCATCTTCTTTTGAAAGATCTCGTCTTAACGACCACATTTTTTCCATTCTCATCACTTTGTAATTTTCTAGCATTCCTTAGTACTTTTCCATCTGTTTGGCACCATTTAGGGTGATCCTAAAGTCGATCTTTCCCTTTTACATATCTGCCTATTCTCCTGTAGTCACACACATTCTCTCTGGTTGTAAGACCTTCCACGAGGCAACAATTTTATCTACTACTTTTGCTTCTCCCTACAGCTCTTTCTGACCTAGATGTTATCTCCTTTTCTTTACAGCCAAAAATGATCAGGGACTTACTCCGATCAACTGTGTTTTGCACCAACCTCGAGTTAGATGCCATTCTTTTTCACTTCCAGCCTAATGTTTGTTTTATCTTGGTTGCTGCAGTGTTGGGCTTCCTTTACTGCTTCTTCCAATTTTTTTTCTTCTCCTTGGCCACTTGGCATAGGTGAGTTGCATATCTTTCTTGCACTGTTCTGTTCCCTGTGTAACTTCCTCCATCTGTGCTGACAAAAGCTGTTCTCCTGTTGAATTTCCTTACCTAACCATTGTAGTCATTTATGTGTGGTGTGTGTGGTGTGTGTGGGTGTGTGTGTGTGTGTGTGGTGTGTGGTGTGTGTGTGTGTGTGTGTGTGGGGAGGGTGGGAGCCGCTATCAGCAAGTTGGTCACAAGGAATCGATACTTGACGCTCGCACTCCTCCCCCCCCTTGTCACCCCACCACGACCTGTCCTCCACCACCACGACCTGTCCTCCACCACCACGACCTGTCCTCCACCACCACGACCTGTCCTCCACCACCACGACCTGTCCTCCACCACCACGACCCGTCCTCCACACACCACGACCTGTCCTCCACCACCACGACCCGTCCTCCACCACCACGACCTGTCCTCCACCACCACGACCTGTCCACCACCACCACGACCTGTCCTCCACCACCACGACCTGTCCTCCACCACCACGACCTGTCCTCCACCACCACGACCTGTCCTCCACCACCACGACCTGTCCACCAACACCACGACCTGTCGTCCACCACCACGACCTGTCCTCCACCACCACCACGACCTGTCCACCACCACCACGACCTGTCCTCCACACCACGACCTGTCCACCACCACCACGACCTGTCCTCCACCACCACGACCTGTCCTCCACCACCACGACCTGTCCTCCACCACCACGACCTGTCCTCCACCACCACGACCTGTCCTCCACCACCACGACCTGTCCTCCACCACCACGACCTGTCCTCCACCACCACGACCTGTCCTCCACCACCACGACCTGCCCTCCACCACCACGACCTGTCCTCCACCACCACGACCTGTCCTCCACCACCACGACCTGTCCTCCACCACCACGACCTGTCCTCCACCACCACGACCCGTCCTCCACCACCACGACCTGTCCTCCACCACCACGACCTGTCCTCCACCACCACGACCTGTCCTCCACCACCACGACCTGTCCTCCACCACCACGACCTGTCCTCCACCACCACGACCCGTCCTCCACCACCACGACCTGTCCTCCACCACCACGACCTGTCCACCACCACCACGACCTGTCCTCCACCACCACGACCTGTCCTCCACCACCACGACCTGTCCTCCACCACCACGACCTGTCCTCCACCACCACGACCTGTCCACCACCACCACGACCTGTCCTCCACCACCACGACCTGTCCTCCACCACCACGACCTGTCCTCCACCACCACGACTCGTCCACCACCACCACGACCTGTCCTCCACCACCACGACCTGTCCTCCACCACCACGACCTGTCCTCCACCACCACGACCTGTCCTCCACCACCACGACCTGTCCTCCACCACCACGACCTGTCCTCCACCACCACGACCTGTCCTCCACCACCACGACCTGTCCTCCACCACCACGACCTGTCCTCCACCACCACGACCTGTCCTCCACCACCACGACCTGTCCTCCACCACCACGACCTGTCCTCCACCACCACGACCGTCCTCCACCACCACGACCTGTCCTCCACCACCACGACCTGTCCTCCACCACCACGACCTGTCCTCCACCACCACGACCTGTCCTCCACCACCACGACCTGTCCTCCACCACCACGACCCGTCCTCCACCACCACGACCTGTCCTCCACCACCACGACCTGTCCACCACCACCACGACCTGTCCTCCACCACCACGACCTGTCCTCCACCACCACGACCTGTCCTCCACCACCACGACCTGTCCTCCACCACCACGACCTGTCCACCACCACCACGACCTGTCCACCACCACGACCTGTCCTCCACCACCACGACCTGTCCTCCACCACCACGACTCGTCCACCACCACCACGACCTGTCCTCCACCACCACGACCTGTCCTCCACCACCACGACCCGTCCTCCACCACCACGACCTGTCCTCCACCACCACGATCTGTCCTCCACCACCACGACCCGTCCTCCACCACCATGACCTGTCCTCCACCACCACGACCTGTCCACTACCACCACGACCTGTTCTCCACCACCACGACCTGTCCTCCACCACCACGACCTGTCCTCCACCACCACGACCTGTCCTCCACCACCACCACGACCTGTCCACCACCAACACGACCTGTCCTCCACCACCACGACCTGTCCTATACCACCACCACGACCTGTCCTCCACCACCACCACGACCTGTCCACCACCACCACGACCTGTCCTATACCACCACCACGACCTGTCCACCACCACCACGACCTGTCCACCACCACCACGACCTGTCCACCACCACCACGACCTGTCCTCCACCACCACGACCTGTCCATCACAACGACCTGTCCTCCACCACCACGACCTGTCCTCCACCACCACCACGACCTGTCCACCACCACCACGACCTGTCCTCCACCACCACGACCTGTCCTCCACCACCACGACCTGTCCACCACCACCACGACCTGTCCTCCACCACCACGACCTGTCCTCCACCACCACGACCTGTCCTCCACCACTACCACCATCACCCTGAGGTAGTTCTGTGTCGTTAGTGACTAGCTATACACCACTAATGTTCGACACAGTACAAGCAGTTTACAGCTGTGATTCACCAAGCTGTTGCGTCTAGTATCTGGTCTCTAAAGTGGGAAAACCGGTTGTGAAAGCGATATATCTCTCATATATGGANACTGTGTCTGTTCGTCTATGTATATGTCTGACAGATGTCAGCGCCACCTGTGAAGGTCCAGGACACGGGTGTACTCCAGCTCCCGCCAGAGGGAGCCAGGAGTACACCTGGCTGCCACAGCAGAGCCCGCGGGGAGGAGGGGGGGGGGTGTCGGTAGGCTGGCATCTGTACCTCACTAGACCACCTTTCTAGACGTCTGACCAACGAGGCTGTTAGACGCCGCTGCTCGTAGTCTGACACGTAAATCACAGCCTGGTCTCCCCATTTGCCACTCCGTGAGAAACACAACTGTTCCGTCATACCAGAAACCCACGACCCAAAGCAACGCCCCTGGCCTATCACAGCCGGTGTATAGGAAACATTAATATTAAATACTTGAGTTTGCCCTAAGACGTAGTTTTTTTTAACAGACTGGTCGCTTACGACACAAACGCGACGTTCTGGGAGATATGACGTGATATTAACCTCAATAACATTCTAACAGGAACCTTTGACTAATGATTTTGACCTCGCTAATGACCTTGTCCAACAGACAGATTACCTTGAGCTGCACTGACCGTTTGGGCCAATCACGGAACACAATGTCCGTGCCAATTAGCTGTCCCAATCACCGGATATAAATATGATATGGCCAGCATGACCAATCGTGGACTATATACGACGTCACCAATTGTTTGGGCCAATCACATTTGTTTTACGCCAGTGTTTACTAGAGCGAAGCACGGGGTTGGTTATGACGTCATCAAAACCTGATGTCATCACCAGCTGAACCAATTAGCAGCCACCTGTGACGTCACTAACCTCCTTATGGATGTCAACATTTAAAAATGTTGCCACAACTGGCAACAGCTGGTACAGTGTTGCCACCACTGTGTCAAGGGGGGGGGGGGGCTGACAGCTGAGTGGACAGCGCTTCGGATTCGTAGTCCTGAGGTTCCGGGTTCGATCCCCGATGGAGGCGGAGACAAATGGGCAAAATGTTTCTTTCACCCTGATGCTCCTGTTCACCTAGCAGTAAATAGGTACCTGGGAGTTAGACAGCTGCTACGGGCTGCTTCCTGGGGGTGTGTAACGAAAAGGAGGTCTGGTCGAGGACCGGGCCGCGGGGACACTAATCCCCGAAATCATCTCAATATAACCTCAAGATAACCAAAAAGACTCCAGCAGCATCCACAATACTGCCAGTGACGATATCTGGTATACCGGTACTCTGTATACCAGAGTACCGGTAAATAGTAAATACCTGTATACCAGAGTATACCACATATACTCTGAATCTCTCACGAACTTAATATTACCCCACAACGTATCGCAACTTAAATAAGCTTACACGTCTAGTAAAACTTTATTTCATCCCATTTCCTGTGATATGAAGTGAGAAGCTGTAATTAAGTTAATTTCTTTCTATTGGAGGATTTTTGGTTGCTATGGTGACATCTCCCGTGACAATATGTTAAGAGATGTGGCTGGTAGGTGGAGCTGTCTCTTGTGTGATCTGTTATCGTGATGAAGAATTTGTTTCAGACGGAGCTCAGGTCTGTCTGTCTGACTCCTCTCTTCTTCCCTCTCTTCCTCTCCCTTCTCTTCTCTTCTCTCCTCATCCCCTCTCTTTCCCTGCAGTTTATCCTGTTCCATTTTGCCTCAAGATAACCAAGAGGACTCCAACAGCATCCGCATCCAGCGTATCATTGGTGCATTTACCTGGTAAAAGAAGAGCTGCTTGTAAATCAGCATTTCAAATATTTTAGACAAGGAGGAGGAGAAGCTGTTACCCATGCAGCAGGTTCCGCCCCCCCCCTTCTCCACGGCGCCGAAAGTCTCCAAATGGAAAGGCAAACGCCAATACGATTGGTTCCAGCGCCGTCGCAGGAATCGTGAGCTCCGGAGTTGACCTCGAAGTTGGTAAAAACCACAGGAACTCCAACCCCGGAGACCACCGTGGTCGGGGCTGGAGAAGAACCACCCCAGCAAGGGCAAGAACCCCCCCAGCAAGGGCAAGAACCCCCCCAGCCTCCTGAAGCAGAGGAGGGAGGGCCGTCCACCTCCTCACCAGCCCCCAGGAGGTGGACGGTCCGGTCCAGCACCTACGGGTTCCTGATAAAGATCGTCGCAGCCTTCTTTCACCCGAGGCCCGCTTCCTTCAAGACCCAGCAGAAGGAAGAGTGATAATTATTAATTAATTGTAATTATATTTATTGTTATAATAATAATATAATGTGTGTGTAAATCACGAAAATTCACACGTGATGAAAAATGTGACAGTGTCAGACCACGGAGGAAGAGCTGAAACAGGAATTTCCTTAAGTACTTTCGTATATTAATACATCTTCAGAAGGAGTCACTCCTTCTGAAGATGTATTAATATACGAAAGTACTTAAGGAAATTCCTGTTTAAATAATATTAACTATAGGCATCCATTATACGTATGCATATAATTATTAATCATGTCATTATAATTATGGCTAAAATAATAATATAATTAATAATTATTACCCTTCGTTCTGATGGGCCATGAAAGAAGCCGTCCTCGGGTGAGAGGTAATTAACTCCCAGGTACCTATTTACTGCTAGGTAAACAGGGGCATCAGGGTGAGAAAAAAAACTCTACCCATTTGTTTCCGCCTCCACCGGGGATCGAACTCGGACCCTAAGGATTACGACCCCAGAGCGCTGTCCTCTCGGAATGAGGAGTGGTGAGGTGAAGTGGGAGTAGAGGACAAGTGGGAGGGAAGATGTGACCTGGGAGAATGTACCGTGGGAGTGCGGGGAGTCGAACCCTGGGCAAGGCGGTCTGCATAATTCATCCTGTGTGTTTGGCCCCTGTTAGCAACCCACTCTGGAGTAGTGGAGGGTGCCACACTGTGCTTGTGTCCTCGCTGGCACTCTGTGTGTGTGTGGGGGGGTTCTCACCGTGGGAGAACAGCTCCCAGAGGGTCAGGTGGAGGTCCCTCACCGTGGGAGAACAGCTCCCAGGGTCAGGTGGTGGTCCTCAGCGTGGGAGAACAGCTCCCAGGGTCAGGTGGTGGTCCTCAGCGTGGGAGAACAGCTCCCAGGGTCAGGTGGTGGTCCTCAGCGTGGGAGAACAGCTCCCAGGGTCAGGTGGTGGTCCTCAGCGTGGGAGAACAGCTTCCAGGGTCAGGTGGTGGTCTTCAGCGTGGGAGAACAGCTCCCAGAGGGTCAGGTGGAGGTCCCTCACCGTGGGAGAACAGCTCCCAGGGTCAGGTGGTGGTCCTCAGCGTGGGAGAACAGCTCCCAGGGTCAGGTGGAGGTCCCTCACCGTGGGAGAACAGCTCCCAGGGTCAGATGGAGGTCCTCACCGTGGGAGAACAGCTCCCAGGGTCAGGTGGAGGTCCTCACCGTGGGAGAACAGCTCCCAGGAGCCACACACACAGCTCGCTCTTAGGGACCTGGACCTGATGGGAAGATATTGGTGGGCGTGTCGGGGCTTATTAGTGGAGGCGTAGGTAATGGTGGGTGGTTTATTGATCTGTGTCCTGGTGTGGCACTCCCTGGCACCCCTGGCACTCTCCTCAGCCACCACCACCACCTCAACCACATCTCCCCACCACAAACGCCAGCTCCAGTCATCCACACTACCACAATCACCACCAAACGAACGCTTTCTCAGCCGTCTATCTTATCACCCTACTGAGTACTCACGCCAAAAATGATCTTATTTAAATTCTGTAGGGTTGAGGACTAGCTCCTGAGCCCCGCCTCACAATGCCGGGGCTCAGTACAAGGTCTCAAGTGTGATTAGAGTTGTCTGAAGGCCACTCTTTCCCTAGATTCCTGAATGCGCTATTAGTTTCCACCAGCGTTGCAGATGCCGCTGGTGTCTCCCAGTCTACATGTTGCATCAATGTTGACATATTCAAGAGTGAGTCTCACCTTTGCTGTATATGGAGCCCAGAAAGCCCTTTTGTCGAAGTTTTTGAAGGATATATGGACGTTGGCCAGTGTGTCATATGCTGCTGATGCTATTCTGTTAATATGGGCTTCTGGGAGCGGATTTGGGGGTCATGTCCACTTCTAGGTTTTCCACTTTTACTGGTTGAGGAATTTGTCTTCCCTTCATTCTGTACTGGTCTTGGCATTCCTGTTCCAATCTTCATAACTTTGTATTTAGGTGGGATGAATCCTAGCAGCCATTTTTCAGACTACTTCTGGAGTGTCCAAATTAGTTTGCAATGTATTGCAATCTATGTCTGCCCTAAATCTTATTAGTTTTGCATCAAATCTTCAAAGATTGGAGTCCATTTATTTAGTCAGGTCGTTGGCATATATTAGAACAGTACAGGTTCCAGAACCGACCCGTGCGGTACTCCACTCGTAACCTCTCTCACTGTAACCTTTTGTCTCCTTCCTGAGAGGCACTCTTTGACCCTCCCTAAGATTCTTGCCGAAATACCGGCCAGATTCTCAAGCCTTAGTAGGAATCTCTACACAATTGACTTGAGAATGGTCCAGGACGGACCGAAACGTCGTCGACCCTTCACCTTCTAGTGTGTGGTCTGGTCAACATACTTCAGCCACGTTATTGTGACTCCTCGTCTGCGTAGGAATCTCTAATGTGGCATAACGGATGCTTTCTGACAGTCGAGGAATATGCAGTCAGCCCAACCATGTCTCTTGTTTGAAATTTGTCAAGCAGGATTTTAATTTGCTTAATTCAATTTAGTGTTTTAAGACAAAATTTACCTTCGGATCAGGCTCTAGTAACATCCTTTTTCTTGTAGGTCGGCACCACATTAGCCGTTTTTCAGTAGTCATAAAGTTCTCCCGTTTCTTGATAAGCATTCACTATTATAGGAAGGGAATTGAACAGTGTTTCAATTGCTTCCTTTAGTACCGAAGGGGACATTTTGTCTGGGCCTACAGCTCTTGTCACGTTCACCTGCTTCTTTACGTCTTATAACCTCACTGTCGTCACAATGAGGCTTCCTGTGTGCGTGTGTGTGTGCGTGTGTGTGTGTATGTGTGTGTGTGTGTGTGTGTGTGTGTGTGTGTGTGTGTGTGTGTGTGTGTGTGTGTGTGTGTGTGTGTGTGTGTGTGTGTGTGTGTGTGTGTATGTGTGTGTGTGTGTGTGTGTATGTGTGTGTGTGTGTGTGTGTGTGTGTGTGTGCGTGTGTGTGTGGGATGGTGTGTGTGTGTGTGGTGTGTGTGTATGTGTGTGTGTGTATGTGTGTGTGTGTACTCACCTATATGTACTCACCTATATGTGTCTGCAGGATCGAGCATTGACTCTTGGATCCCGCCTTTCGAGCATCAGTTGTTTACAGCAATGACTCCTGTCCCATTTCCCTATCATACCTGGTTTTAAAATTATGAATAGTATTGGCTTCCACAACCTGTTCCTTAAGTGCATTCCATTTTCCCACTACTCTCACGCTAAAAGAAAACTTCCTAACATCTCTGTGACTCATCTGAGTTTCCAACTTCCATCCATGTCCCCTCGTTCTGTTACTATTCCGTGTGAACATTTCGTCTATGTCCACTCTGTCAATCCCTCTGAGTATTTTATACGTTCCTATCATGTCCCCTCTCTCCCTTCTTCTTTCTAGTGTCGTAAGGCACAGTTCCCTCAGGCGCTCCTCATACCCCATCCCTCGTAGCTCAGGGACGAGTCTCGTTGCAAACCTCTGAACCTTTTCCAGTTTCATTATATGCTTCTTCAGATGGGGACTCCATGATGAGGCGGCATACTCTAAGACTGGCCTCACGTAGGTAGTGTAAAGCGCCCTAAATGCCTCCTTGCTTAGGTTTCTGAATGATGTTCTAACTTTTGCCAGTGTAGAGTACGCTGCTGTCGTTATCCTATTTATATGTGCCTCAGGAGATAGATTAGGTGTTACGTCCACACCCAGGTCTCTTTCGCGCGTCGTCACAGGTAGGCTATTCCCCTTCATTGTGTACTGACCCTTTGGTCTCCTATCTCCTAGTCCCATTTCCATAACTTTACATTTGCTCGTGTTGAAGTCCAGTAGCCATTTCTCTGACCATCTCTGCAACCTGTTCAGGTCTTCTTGGAGGATCCTGCAATCCTCATCTGTCACAACTCTTCTCATCAACTTTGCGTCATCCGCAAACATCGACATGTAGGACTCTACACCCGTAAACATATCGTTAACATATACAAGAAATAGAATTGGTCCCAGTACCGATCCTTGTGGTACTCCACTTGTTACTGTTCGCCAGTCCGACTTCTCGCCCCTTACCGTAACTCTTTGGCTCCTTCCTGTTAGGTAGTTCCTTATCCATGCTAGGACCTTTCCCCCTACCCCCGCCTGCCTCTCGAGTTTGAACAGCAGTCTCATGTGCGGTACTGTATCAAAGGCTTTTTGGCAGTCCAGAAATATGCAGTCTGCCCAACCATCTCTGTCCTGTCTTATCCTCGTTATTTTATCATAGAATTCCAGAAGGTTTGTTAGGCACGATTTCCCTGTCCAGAACCCATGTTGATGTTTGTTCACAAACCTAACGTTCTCCAGGTGCGCAACCAGTCGTAGCCTAATTATTCTTTCCAGTATTTTACAGGGGATGCTTGTCAGTGATACAGGTCTATAGTTAAGTGCCTCCTCCCTATCGCCTTTCTTGAAGATCGGCACGACATTCGCCTTCTTCCAGCATGTGTGTGTGTATGTGTGTGTGTGTGTGTGGTATGTGTGTGTGTGTGGGATGGTGTGTGTGTGTGTGTGTGTGGTGTGTGTGTATGTGTGTGTGTGTGGTGTGTGTGTGTGTGTGTGTGTGTGTATGTGTGTGTGTGTGTGTGTGGGGATGGTGTGTGGGTGTCCTAACCTTTCCCTACTGCTTCAGAAGCTCAACCAGGTATTCCCGGTCCACCTGGGAAATTACAGAGAGTTCACCTCTCTTCGACCCCCACCTGTTCCCGTCGCACCCACCTGTCCCCACCCACCTGTCCACCCACCTGTCCCCGTCGCACCCACCTATCCCAGCCTGCTATCACCGCACATGTCATTCCTACATGTCACTCCTGTCACCCACACATGTCACCTTGAAGTGTCACTCCCACCAGATACATCACCTATCCCCCCCCCAGCTGTCACCCCAGCTGTCACCTCAGCTGTCACCCCAGCTGTCACCCCAGCTGTCACCCCAGCTGTCACCCCAGCTGTCACCCCAGCTGTCACCCCAGCTGTCACCCCAGCTCTCACCCCAGCTGTCACCCCAGCTGTCACCCCAGCTGTCACCCATACCCAGCAATTGTTCTTACTGCCACCACTGACTGTGGCCTCCCCCTGGGGGTCTGACCACATGCTAATACGGTTAGACCACCTCATGTAATGGTTAACCTCATGTAATGGTTAACCTCATGTAATGATTAACCTCATAACTAACTACAGCACTGTGACGTCAGCTACAGCACTGTGACGTCAGCTACAGCACTGTGACGTCAGCTACAGCACTGTGACGTCAGCTACAGCACTGGGACGTCAGCTACAGCACTGTGACGTCAGCTACAGCACACTGACATCAACTACAGCACTGTGACGTCAGCTACAGCACTGGGACATCAACTACAGCACTGTGACATCAACTACAGCATTGGGACATCAGCTACAGCACTGTGACGTCAACTACAGCACTGTGACGTCAACTACAGCACTGTGACGTCAACTACAGCACTGTTACTAGACGACTTCCCTTGCATCTTGACCACATACATAATTCTCTAACATTCTGGTTATTAACCTAAACTAACTTCAGTTGTAAACACAATTTAACATTGTGTTAACAAGGTGATTAGCTTTATCAAGACATACCCCCCATTCCCCGCCCCCGCCCCCATCCCTCCCCAAGGAAAAGCTTGCCAAAATGCTTAAGCTTACAATGGCCAGAGCAGTGAAAGCTTTTCTTTAGTTTATAAACTTCTTCAGTTCAGGAGAGTTAATAATGACATTCTTAGATGATACCTCACCTCTCACTTTACCTCACTTCTCCATGACAGGTGTTGTGGTCCTTTGTGACAGGTGTCTGTGACAGGTGTGCGTGACAGGTGTGCGTGACAGGTGTGCGTGACAGGTGTCTGTGACAGACGTCTCCTTTTCTCATTAGCACTTTTACTTTTGTTTCTCCTTCCACAGAATTCTTTTTATTCCTCATTCTCTCGTCGTGTCTGGCCGCCGGCCTCATTTGACACTCATTTCCGCCCTGCTGATTCTCTCTCATTTGTTTCCTCATTCTCCCTCTCTCTCTCCCACACTCTCTCTCTCTCTCTCTCTCTCTCTCTCTCTCTCTCTCTCTCTCTCTCTCTCTCTCTCTCTCTCTCTCTCTCTCTCTCTCTCTCTCTCTCTCTCTCTCTCTCTCTCTCTCTCGCTCGCTCTCTCATTCAGCTTGACGCCTGGTGCTGGATGGGTTCAGGTAGTGTTCATGCTAAGTACCCTGTGAAGCTGGAGGCATCTGGCGGCCACAGCCTGCTAAGCTGGGCCAAGTGGGGCACCTTGAGAGCACTGGGACCCACCCACAACAGTGAGGTAACCCACACTTGTCTGTTGCTGAAGAATCTTTTAAACTGACCCGTCCAGGAAGGGATTCTGGTGCACAGAGCCACTCTATACGTGGCTCTGTGTCAGTCTTGCACTCTATACGTGGCTCTGTGTCAGTCTTGCACTCTATACGTGGTTCTGTGTCAGTCTTGCACTCTATACGTGGTTCTGTGTCAGTCTTCCACTCTATACGTGGCTCTGTGTCAGTCTTCCACTCTATACGTGGCTCTGTGTCAGTCTTCCACTCTATACGTGGCTGTGTCAGTCTTGCACTCTATACGTGGCTCTGTGTCAGTCTTGCACTCTATACGTGGCTGTGTCAGTCTTCCACTCTATACGTGGCTCTGTGTCAGTCTTCCACTCTATACGTGGCTGTGTCAGTCTTCCACTCTATACGTGGCTCAGTGTCAGTCTTGCACTCTATACGTGGCTGTGTCAGTCTTCCACTCTATACGTGGCTCAGTGTCAGTCTTGCACTCTATACGTGGCTCTCCGCCAGTCATCGGAGCGCGGAAAGAAATATCAAAGTTACCCTTACGTTAGAGGGAAAACAGGACGCTCGAACTCCCACAGTTTGACCTTCCAAACACGTAGCTTCAATATCTTTCCATATAGTGATTCCAGCTTACCCGTCCCATCCTACGTGCAGGCGGAGGACCCCCTCGCCTCCCCAGGTGACGGTGTTGGCCTGAGAACAATTACAACTGTCATCTTTATTGAACTAAGTTGTGAGTTATGTCGCCCCTCCCTGAGGCGTCCCTCCCGACCTAAATATATCACAGAAAATTCTCGAGAATGGTGGCAATTGAGGAGAGACTCTGGTAAACGAGAACACTGAGAGAGACTGGTGCCCTTCATCACCCAGACTGAGACTCTGACCAACTCACAATATTGTAAAATGAGGAATTTCATTGGAATACATGACAGCTACATAAACCCCATAGACATGACATCCTCCTCATAACTGCATCATCGCCTCATGTAGCCTAGGCTATACGTAAGTTGCCATAATACACCGTCAGATAGCCCTGACTGCCTGCTACAGGTAATGGAACTTGTAATATACCACAGCTTCGTTGTCCGCTCACATCAGTAAGCTGGCGAGCTTTACGTAGCTCCTGACCACACAAAGGAACAGTAGCAATGGGGGTGAGGGAGAGTGGGTGGTGAGGGAGAGTGGGTGGTGAGGGAGAGTGGGTGGTGAGGGAGAGTGGTAGTGAGGGAGAGTGGGTAGTGAGGGGTGAGACAGTGGTGAGGGAGGGACTACGGTAAGGTTCTAACAAAGATATATAAAAACATAAGAACAAAGGTAACTGCAGAAGGCCTATTGGCCCATACGAGGCAGCTCCTATTTATAACCACCCAATCCCACTCATATACATGTCCAACCCACGCTTGAAACAATCGAGGGACCCCACCTCCACCACGTTACGCGGTAATTGGTTCCACAAATCAACAACCCTGTTACCGAACCAGTATTTACCCAAGTCTCTCCTAAATCTAAACTTGTCCAATTTATACCCATTGTTACGTGATCTGTCTTGTGTTGATACTTTTAATACCCTATTAATATCCCCTTTGTTATGTCCATTCATCCAATTGTAAACCTCTATCATATCACCCCTAACTCTTCGCCTTTCTAGGGAATGCAATTTAAGCTTTGTTATTCTCTCTTCATATGACAGGTTTCTAATTTGGGGAATTAACTTTGACATCCTACGCTGGACACTTTCAAGTGAATTTATATCCATTCTATAGTACGGCGACCAAAACTGAACTGCATAATCTAAATGGGGCCTAACCAGAGCAATATATAGCTGAAGAACCACACCAGGTGTCTTGTTACTAACGCTTCGATTAATAAATCCCAGTGTCCTATTTGTCTTATTACTACATATATAAATGTATTAACAATGAAAAGATCACCCAGGAACAGCAGTTCGTTATACTATCAAGAACAGTAAAAAAAAGTAGTGATTAATAAAGCAACAAGGAATTATGAAGGGGTTATATCTGGCCAGACAACCACACTCTCCAAGGACCTTCTTGAAGTACCAAACACTAAGAAGACCCGTTCCCTTGACAAGTGAGTTAAGTAAGTAATTATCAATAGAAGGCATCAAACCGGGAAGGCTATGTAGCACCATCAAATGTGCAGGATAATTAGAGGACGCTAAATATCACCAAGGATGCCAATACGAGAACAGAAACGCATAAGGCGAATGATATCAAAAGTATGCGAGTCACCAAGAATTCTATCGAGGGACAAATGACCGCGGGGGACGGTCGGAAAGTAAGACACACGCTCGTCCTGGAAGTTAGAACATTCAAGAAGGATATGAACGACCGTAAGAGGGACAATGCAATTTGGACAATAAGGAGCAGGGCGGCGCTCCATTAAGTGACCATGCGTTAAGCGAGTATGGCCAAGACGCAACCTCACCATAGCCGTTTCCCATCGCCGGTTACGGTGGCAGGAGGAAGGCCACGGGGACACACTACGTTTGAGAGTACGCAGCTTGTTACCAACTACAGAAGACCAACAACCCTGCCAACGGGCAAGGATGGAAGAACGAACAACTGAATAAAAGCCGGAATAAGGAATACTTTTACGGGAGATGGGACAAGAACGGATAGCTTCCCTAGCGGCAGCATCCGCACGCTCATTTAAAGAAACACCAACATGGCTGGGAACCCAACAAAACTCTACTGATTTAAATTTACTAGAGATAAGAAACAGCCAATGTTGAATCTCGATGACCACCGAATGGACAGGATTAAAGGACCCTAGATGAGTTAAGTAACTGATAATGAACATTATCAGTTACCTAAATTCGTTTCGTGAATAGTTGTGTTGTTATGTTGTAACACAGAAGTTGTTTTATGATATCTCTGTGACTCAACTGTGTCTAGTTCCCGTCTACGACCATTATGACGTTATACCAAGTGCAATATATTTACAGGTACAACAAATGTTTATTTACTTTTCAACAGCAGGATTCTCTTTTATATTCATTTTATAGTTCTGTGTAAAAGATTCCTCAAGAATTTCCACTTGGGATAAGATCTAGCTGTTATATAGCATCCCTGAACCCTATTCTCTGAGCCTTCTCGTAACTCTGTATCATCTGCAAATATTGATATGAAGACCAGACCACACACTAGAAAGTGAAGGGACGACGACGTTTCGGTCCGTCCTTGACCATTCTCAAGTCGATGAATGGTCCAGGAAGGTCGTCCTTTCACCTTTTAGTGTGTGGTGTGGTCAACTTGTTCGACGTGTTTATATAAATATTGGGATTTCCGTCTATAGGGTGATTATTTCATTTCTTCCATGGGTTAATGCTCCTCCTGATACACGTATCCACAGTGCTGGTGCGAATCTTCCTTCCTAAAACTTCTACAAGCTTAACTCTCCATGTGTCACCTCAGAGGGGCATTGCTTTGCAGTTAAATTGACCACGATTGAAGTCTCCCATTACTAGCATCTTTGACCCTTAGTTTGGAGGACATTTATGTATACTAGGTTCAAATTTTCAATTTGATATGGTCTGTTTTGGTTCTTGCTCGTGTAATCACTTGGTTTCTATTAAGACGTATATTGAAAAGTAGTTTCTTTTGAACAACAATGGTGATTAAACTGAGTAGTTTAGTCTCTGTAATTGCTATCAGAGTTTACATTCACAGTTTCCAGTTCATGTGGTTTATTAGTTAGTCCATCAGAACTAATGTACTAGAACTTCAGACTCCTCTATCGTGTTCCATAGTGTGCATGACAGCTGTTTCGTCCTACAGTTGAGCCCCAACAGCTTCGAGTCTCTTCTAACTGGCCATTGCCACTCTCCGACCCTTCAATTGACCTGTTCTCAGGTAAACCTGAATTGACCTGTTCTCAGGTGTGTGTGTGTGTGTGTGTGTGTGTGTGTGTGTGTGTGTGTGTGTGTGTGTGTGTGTGTGTGTGTGTGTGTGTGTGTGTGTGTGTGTGTGTGTATGTGTGTGTGTGTGTGTGTGTGTAATTACCTAAGTGTAATTACCTAAGTGTAGTTACAGGATGAGAGCTACGCTCGTGGTGTCCCGTCTTCCCAGCACTCTTTGTCATATAACGCTTTGAAACTACTGACGGTCTTGGCCTCCACCACCTTCTCCCCTAACTTGTTCCAACCGTCTACCACTCTGTTTGCGAAAGTGAATTTTCTTATATTTCTTCGGCATCTGTGCTTAGCCAGTTTAAATCTATGACCTCTTGTTCTTGAAGTTCCAGGTCTCAGGAAATCTTCCCTGTCGATTTTATCAATTCCTGTTACTATTTTGTACGTAGTGATCATATCACCTCTTTTTCTTCTGTCTTCTAGTTTTGGCATATTTAATGCCTCTAACCTCTCCTCGTAGCTCTTGCCCTTCAGTTCTGGGAGCCACTTAGTAGCATGTCTTTGCACCTTTTCCAGTTTGTTGATGTGCTTCTTAAGATATGGGCACCACACAACCGCTGCATATTCTAGCTTTGGCCTAACAAAAGTCATGAACAATTTCTTTAGTATATCGCCATCCATGTATTTAAAAGCAATTCTGAATTTAGAAAGCGTGGCATAGGCTCCTCGCACAATGTTCTTATGTGGTCCTCAGGTGATAGTTTTCTATCTAGAACCACCTCTAGATCTCTTTCTTTATCAGAATTCTTTAAAGATTTCTCACATAATATATAGGTTGTGTGGGGTCTATGTTCTATTCCACATTCCATAACATGGCATTTATTAACATTAAATTCCATTTGCCAAGTGGTGCTCCATATACTTATTTTATCCAGGTCTTCTTGAAGGGCATGACAATCATCTAAATTTCTTATCCTTCCTATTATCTTAGCATCATCAGCAAACATGTTCATATAATTCTGTATACCAACTGGTAGATCATTTATGTAGACAATAAACATCACTGGGGCAAGAACTGAACCCTGTGGTACTCCACTTGTGACATTTCTCCAATCCGATACATTGCCTCTGATTACTGCCCTCATTTTTCTATCAGTCAGAAAATTTTTCATCCATGTTAGAAGCTTACCTGTCACCCCTCCAATATTTTCCAGTTTCCAGAACAACCTCTTATGTGGAACTCTGTCGAAAGCCTTTTTTAGGTCCAGATAGATGCAATGAACCCAACCATCTCTTTCCTGTAATATCTCTGTTGCTCGATCATAGAAACTGAGTAAATTCGATACACAGGATCTTCCAGATCGAANATATGGTGTAGTGGACAGGAGCAGCAGGGTAGTGTAGGCAGGTAGTGAGGGGCAAGACGTAGGGCGGACAGACAGCAGGGGGCCGGCAGGTAGAGCGCAAGCATGAGGGCAAAGGAGGCAGGCAGAGGGAGGGAGGCAGGCAGGGGGGCAGGCAGGCAGGCAGCAGGCAGGCAGGCAGGCCGGGGGGCAGGCCGGGGGCAGGCGGGCAGGCTGGGTGGTAGAGAGCCAGACGACGGAGGCGGGCGTGAGCATCTCCACTTTAGCTGTCCCTCGGCCCCCCTCTCCCTGACCTCTCCCTCTCAACCCCTCCCTCAACTTTCCCCTGCCTACCCTTCTCATATCTCCCTCTCCCACTACCTTCCTCTCTCTCCCTCAACCTTCCCCAGTATCTACTCTACTCCTATCTCCCTCTCTCTTACCCTCCCAACTTCCTTACCCCTCTCACTCATTCCTTACCCATCACCTGTTCCTCCCCCTTGATCCTCCCTTACTACTTACCTCTGACAGGATGAACAACCCAGCGGGTTTTCTTCCTATTGGGGAGTGTTGTACATGCTGCTATGGCGGTGTGTCCACTCACAAGATGAGTGGCGCTGCCCAATACTGTCACTATGGCGGTGTGTCCACTCACAGGCTGAGTGGCGCTGCCCAATACTGTCACTATGGCGGTGTGTCCACTCACAAGATGAGTGGCGCTGCCCAATACTGTCACTATGGCGGTGTGTCCACTCACAAGATGAGTGACGCTGCCCAATACTGTCACTATGGCGGTGTGTCCACTCACAAGATGAGTGGCGCTGCCCAATACTGTCACTATGGCGGTGTGTCCACTCACAGATGAGTGACGCTGCCCAATACTGTCACTATGGCGGTGTGTCCACTCACAAGATGAGTGGCGCTGCCCAATACTGTCACTATGGCGGTGTGTCCACTCACAAGATGAGTGACGCTGCCCAATACTGTCACTATGGCGGTGTGTCCACTCACAAGATGAGTGGCGCTGCCCAATACTGTCACTATGGCGGTGTGTCCACTCACAAGATGAGTGGCGCTGCCCAATACTGTCACTATGGCGGTGTGTCCACTCACAAGATGAGTGACGCTGCCCAATACTGTCACTATGGCGGTGTGTCCACTCACAAGATGAGTGACGCTGCCCATTACTGTCACTATGGCGGTGTGTCCACTCACAAGATGAGTGACGCTGCCCATTACTGTCACTATGGCGGTGTGTCCACTCACAGATGAGTGACGCTGCCCAATACTGTCACTATGGCGGTGTGTCCACTCACAAGATGAGTGACGCTGCCCAATACTGTCACTATGGCGGTGTGTCCACTCACAAGATGAGTGACGCTGCCCAATACTGTCACTATGGCGGTGTGTCCACTCACAAGATGAGTGACGCTGCCCAATACTGTCACTATGGCGGTGTGTCCACTCACAAGATGAGTGACGCTGCCCAATAAACTCGCCCCTCGGGGCAAAATTTAAAAAATTTACTTACCTCTTCCCGTATCTCTGACTAACCACTTACCTCTCTCTCTCTTACCCTTCCCTATGTTTCGTGACACTTCACTACTTCTATCTGCTCTCTCTGGCCCTTACCTACTGCCTACCCATCTTCACAATGTTCTCCCGTTACCTAACTCACTCTGCTCAAATGAACAAATCCACAAGGGCCGTGACGAGGATTCGAACCTGCGTCCGAGAGGATCCCAGGCGCTGCCTTAATCGACTGAGCTACGACATAGTAAGAGAATTGCAACCAGAAGTTCTACTGCCCTTACTTGGATCCTGCAGCCTCTCCGAGACACAAACCAGGATTTTACGCAATTTCCCCCATGCACTCGAGCTCTGTCAGTAGGCCGTTCTCCCTCTTTGCTCTTACTTCATTACACACAGAAATCACAATCACAATATGCATCAAATGAACAAAACAGAAATTGCGTAAAATCCTGGTTGTGTCTCGGAGAGGCAGCAGGGGTCCAATTAAGGGCAATAGAACTTCTGGTTCCAATTCTTTTACCATGTCGTAGGCAGTTGATAAAGGCAGCGTCTGAGATGCTCTCGGACGTAGGTTCGAAACCTCGTTACGGCCCTTGTGGATTTGTTCATTCCCTATTTCTTTCTTCTCTAACCATTTTCAATGATCAGCACCTCACTCATTACCTTTTTTTTCAGTCTCCCTCAGGTTTCTCCATGCTAGTCCCCCCCCCCCTCACTATGTACCCGAAACTGATTTCTATTCTTCATTTGACTTTCCTAACTCACTCCTCTCATCTGTGATCCTTCCCCAATCACTACTCGTTTGTTCCAAACAAGGACCTCCACCACTGCACTGCACCACTCACCAAACAAGGACCTCCACCACTGCCACCACTCACCAAACAAGGACCTCCACCACTGCACTGCACCACTCACCAAACAAGGACCTCCACCACTGCCACCACTCACCAAACAAGGACCTCCACCACTGCCACCACTCACCAAACAAGGACCCTCCACCACTGCACCACTCACCAAACAAGGACCTCCACCACTGCACCACTCACCAAACAAGGACCTCCACCACTGCACCACTCACCAAACAAGGACCTCCACCACTGCACTGCACCACTCACCAAACAAGGACCTCCACCACTGCACTGCCACCACTCACCAAACAAGGACCTCCACCGAACTTGATCAGGGAGCACCTGAAGGGCAGAAAACAAAGTTACAGCCAGAGAAAGGTGATTTAGAGCTAGAACAATATAACAATTGGGGTCCCGCAAGGTTCGCTCATGAGACCACCTTTCCTTACTTTTCCTAACTTACGTACACGACCTGTCCAAGGGCGTGAGCTGATACATGTCAATGTATGTTGCTTGTAACGGCGTGGTAAGTCCCCAGGTGAGAATGACCCAACCAGACAGTAGGGAAGATGGGACGACTTTCAGCTAGAAACTTGACATTTGGGCTTTGTCAGAAAATCATGACTATAATCCAATCCCGACCAGCCCCCGGCACCTGGTGCTGTGATACGCAGAAGCTGTGCAAGTTTATGCCAGAATGAATCTATGTAAAACTTATTTATCAAGTATATACATATTCTTGATTTCCCTTCTTGGTAAACATACATTTCTATTGACAGGTCAGCAATATGTATTAAATTTGTGTCTTGAATGAAAGCTTCAGGCAACATCTTACCATAGACAAGGACTTTGAAATGTATCAATTGTAACGTCTCATAATAATTATATATATATATATATATATATATATATATATATATATATATATATATATATATATATATATATTAATCTCATTAGACATGTACAAATATTGTAGTTTGCAGTGTTTTGTTATTCCCGCCAATATGTAGTCATGGACCTTCAAAAAGTAAATTATTTTGGACTAATTCCGTTCTACGTCTTTTCCTCTGTCTGTCTCTTTGTAACTTTCTCTGTCTGTCCCTATCTCTGTTTTTTTTGTCCGCTTCTCTGGTTGTCTGTATCTATGTTTGACTGTGTCTGTTCGTCTATGTATATGTCTGACAGATGTCAGCGCCACCTGTGAAGGTCCAGGACACGGGTGTACTCCAGCTCCCGCCAGAGGGAGCCAGGAGTACACCTGGCTGCCACAGCAGAGCCCGCGGGGAGGAGGGGGGGGGTGTCGGTAGGCTGGCATCTGTACCTCACTAGACCACCTTTCTAGACGTCTGACCAACGAGGCTGTTAGACGCCGCTGCTCGTAGTCTGACACGTAAATCACAGCCTGGTCTCCCCATTTGCCACTCCGTGAGAAACACAACTGTTCCGTCATACCAGAAACCCACGACCCAAAGCAACGCCCCTGGCCTATCACAGCCGGTGTATAGGAAACATTAATATTAAAATACTTGAGTTTGCCCTAAGACGTAGTTTTTTTTAACAGACTGGTCGCTTACGACACAAACGCGACGTTCTGGGAGATATGACGTGATATTAACCTCAATAACATTCTAACAGGAACCTTTGACTAATGATTTTGACCTCGCTAATGACCTTGTCCAACAGACAGATTACCTTGAGCTGCACTGACCGTTTGGGCCAATCACGGAACACAATGTCCGTGCCAATTAGCTGTCCCAATCACCGGATATAAATATGATATGGCCAGCATGACCAATCGTGGACTATATACGACGTCACCAATTGTTTGGGCCAATCACATTTGTTTTACGCCAGTGTTTACTAGAGCGAAGCACGGGGTTGGTTATGACGTCATCAAAACCTGATGTCATCACCAGCTGAACCAATTAGCAGCCACCTGTGACGTCACTAACCTCCTTATGGATGTCAACATTTAAAAATGTTGCCACAACTGGCAACAGCTGGTACAGTGTTGCCACCACTGTGTCAAGGGGGGGGGGGGCTGACAGCTGAGTGGACAGCGCTTCGGATTCGTAGTCCTGAGGTTCCGGGTTCGATCCCCGATGGAGGCGGAGACAAATGGGCAAAATGTTTCTTTCACCCTGATGCTCCTGTTCACCTAGCAGTAAATAGGTACCTGGGAGTTAGACAGCTGCTACGGGCTGCTTCCTGGGGGTGTGTAACGAAAAGGAGGTCTGGTCGAGGACCGGGCCGCGGGGACACTAATCCCCGAAATCGTCTCAATATAACCTCAAGATAACCAAAAAGACTCCAGCAGCATCCACAATAGTGCCAGTGACGATATCTGGTATACCGGTACTCTGTATACCAGAGTATACCAGAGTATACCAGAGTATACCACATATACTCTGAATCTCTCACGAACTTAATATTACCCCACAACATATCGCAACTTAAATAAGCTTACACGTCTAGTAAAACTTTATTTCATCCCATTTCCTGTGATATGAAGTGAGAAGCTGTAATTAAGTTAATTTGTTTCTATTGGAGGATTTTTTGGTTGCTATGGTGACATCTCCCGTGACAATATGTTAAGAGATGTGGCTGGTAGGTGGAGCTGTCTCTTGTGTGATCTGTTATCGTGATGAAAATTTGTATCAGACGGAGCTCAGGTCTGTCTGTCTGACTCCTCTCTTCTTCCCTCTCTTCCTCTCCCTTCTCTTCTCTTCTCTCCTCATCCCCTCTCTTTCCCTGCAGTTTATCCTGTTCCATTTTGCCTCAAGATAACCAAGAGGACTCCAACAGCATCCGCATCCAGCGTATCATTGGTGCTTTTACCTGGTAAAGAAGAGCTGCTTGTAAATCAGCATTTCAAATATTTTAGACAAGGAGGAGGAGAAGCTGTTACCCATGCAGCAGGTTCCGCCCCCCCCCTTCTCCACGGCGCCGAAAGTCTCCAAATGGAAAGGCAAACGCCAATACGATTGGTTCCAGCGCCGTCGCAGGAATCGTGAGCTCCGGAGTTGACCTCGAAGTTGGTAAAAACCACAGGAACTCCAACCCCGGAGACCACCGTGGTCGGGGCTGGAGAAGAACCACCCCAGCAAGGGCAAGAACGACCCCAGCCTCCTGAAGCAGAGGAGGGAGGGCCGTCCACCTCCTCACCAGCCCCCAGGAGGTGGACGGTCCGGTCCAGCACCTACGGGTTCCTGATAAAGATCGTCGCAGCCTTCTTTCACCCGAGGCCCGCTTCCTTCAAGACCCAGCAGAAGGAAGAGTGATAATTATTAATTAATTGTAATTATATTTATTGTTATACTAATAATATAATGTGTGTAAATCACGAAAATTCACACGTGATGAAAAATGTGACAGTGTCAGACCACGGAGGAAGAGCTGAAACAGGAATTTCCTTAAGTACTTTCGTATATTAATACATCTTCAGAAGGAGTCACTCCTTCTGAAGATGTATTAATATACGAAAGTACTTAAGGAAATTCCTGTTTTAATAATATTAACTATAGGCATCCATTATACGTATGCATATAATTATTAATCATGTCATTATAATTATGGATATAATAATAATATAATTAATAATTATTACCCTTCGTTCTGATGGGCCATGAAAGAAGCCGTCCTCGGGTGAGAGGTAATTAACTCCCAGGAACCTATTTACTGCTAGGTAAACAGGGGCATCAGGGTGAGAAAAAAACTCTACCCATTTGTTTCCGCCTCCACCGGGGATCGAACTCGGACCCTAAGGATTACGACCCCAGAGCGCTGTCCTCTCGGAATGAGGAGTGGTGAGGTGAAGTGGGAGTAGAGGACAAGTGGGAGGGAAGATGTGACCTGGGAGAATGTACCGTGGGAGTGCGGGAGTCGAACCCTGGGCAAGGTGGTCTGCATAATTCATCCTGTGTGTTTGGCCCCTGTTAGCAACCCACTCTGGAGTAGTGGAGGGTGCCACACTGTGCTTGTGTCCTCGCTGGCACTGTGTGTGGGGGGGGGGGTTCTCACCGTGGGAGAACAGCTCCCAGAGGGTCAGGTGGAGGTCTCTCACCGTGGGAGAACAGCTCCCAGGGTCAGGTGGAGGTCCTCAGCGTGGGAGAACAGCTCCCAGGGTCAGGTGGTGGTCCTCAGCGTGGGAGAACAGCTCCCAGGGTCAGGTGGTGGTCCTCAGCGTGGGAGAACAGCTCCCAGGGTCAGGTGGTGGTCCTCAGCGTGGGAGAACAGCTCCCAGGATCAGGTGGAGGTCCTCAGCGTGGGAGAACAGCTCCCAGGGTCAGGTGGTGGTCCCTCAGCGTGGGAGAACAGCTCCCAGGGTCAGGTGGAGGTTCTCACCGTGGGAGAACAGCTCCCAGGGTCAGGTGGAGGTTCTCACCGTGGGAGAACAGCTCCCAGAGGGTGAGGTGGAGGTCCTCAGCGTGGGAGAACAGCTCCCAGGGTCAGGTGGAGGTTCTCACCGTGGGAGAACAGCTCCCATGGTCAGATGGAGGTCCTCACCGTGGGAGAACAGCTCCCAGAGGGTGAGGTGGAGGTCCTCAGCGTGGGAGAACAGCTCCCAGGGTCAGGTGGAGGTCCTCAGCGTGGGAGAACAGCTCCCAGGGTCAGGTGGAGGTCCTCAGCGTTGGAGAACAGCTCCCAGGGTCAGATGGAGGTCCTCACCATGGGAGAACAGCTCCCAGGGTTAGGTGGAGGTCCTCACCGTGGGAGAACAGCTCCCATGGTCAGATGGAGGTCCTCAGCGTGGGAGAACAGCTCCCAGGGTCAGGTGGAGGTTCTCACCATGGGAGAACAGCTCCCAGGGTCAGGTGGAGGTCCTCACCGTGGGAGAACAGCTCCCAGAGTCAGGTAGAGGTCCTCAGCGTTGGAGAACAGCTCCCAGGGTCAGATGGAGGTCCTCACCGTGGGAGAACAGCTCCCAGAGTCAGGTGGAGGTCCTCAGCGTTGGAGAACAGCTCCCAGGGTCAGATGGAGGTTCTCACCGTGGGAGAACAGCTCCCAGGGTCAGATGGAGGTCCTCACCGTGGGAGAACAGCTCCCAGGGTCAGGTGGAGGTCCTCACCGTGGGAGAACAGCTCCCAGGAGCCACACACACAGCTCGCTCTTAGGGACCTGGACCTGATGGGAAGATATTGGTGGGCGTGTCGGGGCTTATTAGTGGAGGCGTAGGTAATGGTGGGTGGTTTATTGATCTGTGTCCTGGTGTGGCACTCCCTGGCACCCCTGGCACTCCCTGGCACCCCTGGCACTCTCCTCAGCCACCACCACCACCTCAACCACATCTCCCCACCACAAACGCCAGCTCCAGTCATCCACACTACCACAATCACCACCAAACGAACGCTTTCTCAGCCGTCTATCTTATCACCCAACTGAGTACTCACGCCAAAAATGATCCTATTTAATTTTGTAGGGTTGAGGACTAGCTCCTGAGCCCCGCCTCACAATGCTGGGGCTCAGTACAAGGTCTCAAGTGTGATTAGAGTTGTCTGAAGGCCACTCTTTCCCTAGATTCCTGAATGCGCTATTAGTTTCCACCAGCGTTGCAGATGCCGCTGGTGTCTCCCAGTTTACATGTTGCATAAATGTTCACATATTCAAGAGTGTCTCACCTTTGCTGTATATGGAGTCCAGAAAGTCCTTTTGTCGAAGTTTTTGAAGGATATATGGACGTTGGCCAGTGTGTCATATGCTGCTGATGTTATTCTGTTAATATGGGCTTCTGGGAGCAGATTTGGGGGTCATGTCCACTTCTAGGTTTTCCACCTTTACTGGTTGAGGAATTTGTCTTCCCTTCATTCTGTACTGGTCTTGGCATTCCTGTTCCAATCTTCATAACTTTGCATTTAGGTGGGATGAATCCTAGCAGCCATTTTTCAGACTACTTCTGGAGTGTCCAAATTAGTTTGCAATGTATTGCAATCTATCTCTGCCCTAAATCTTATTAGTTTTGCATCAAATCTTCAAAGATTGGAGTCCGTTTATTTAGTCAGGTCATTGGCATATATTAGAACAGTACGGGTTCCAGAACCGACCCGTGCGGTACTCCACTCGTAACCTCTCTCACTGTAACCTTTTGTCTCCTTCCTGAGAGGCACTCTTTGACCCTCCCTAAGATTCTTGCCGAAATACCGGCCAGATTCTCAAGCCTTAGTAGGAATCTCTACACAATTGACTTGAGAATGGTCCAGGACGGACCGAAACGTCGTCGACCCTTCACCTTCTAGTGTGTGGTCTGGTCAACATACTTCAGCCACGTTATTGTGACTCCTCGCCTGCGTAGGAATCTCTAATGTGGCATAACGGATGCTTTGTGACAGTCGAGGAATATGCAGTCAGCCCAACCTTGTCTCTTGTTTGAAATTTGTCAAGCAGGATTTTAATTTGCTTAATTCGATTTAGTGTTTTAAGACAAAATTTACCTTCGGATCAGGCTCTAGTAACATCCTTTTCTTGTAGATCGGCACCACATTAGCCGTTCTTCAGTAGTCGTAAAGTTCTCCCGTTTCTTGATAAGCATTCACTATTATAGGAAGGGAATTGAACAGTGTTTCAATTGCTTCCTTTAGTACCGAAGGGGACATTTTGTCTGGGCCTACAGCTCTTGTCACATTCACCTGATTCTTTACGTCTTATAGCCTCACTGTCGTCACAGTGAGGCTTCCTGTGTGTACTCACCTAGTTGTGTTTGCGGGGGTTGAGCTCTGGCTCTTTGGTTCCGCCTCTCAACCGTCAATCAACAGGTGTACAGTTTCCTGAGCCTATTGGGCTCTATCATATTTACACTTGAAACTGTGTATGGAGTCAGCCTCCACCACATCGCTTCCTAATGCATTCCATTTGTCAACCACTCTGACACTAAAAAGTTCTTTCTAATATCTCTGTGGCTCATTTGGGCACTCAGTTTCCACCTGTGTCCCCTAGTGCGTGTGCCCCTTGTGTTAAACAGCCTGTCTTTATCAACCCTGTCGATTCCCCTGAGAATCTTGAATGTGGTGATCATGTCCCCCCTAACTCTTCTGTCTTCCAACGAAGTGAGGTTAATTCCTGCAGTCGCTCCTCGTAGCTCATACCTCTCAGCTCGGGTACTAGTCTGGTGGCAAACCTTTGAACCTTTTCCAGTTTAGTCTTGTGCTTGACTAGATATGACTCCACGCTGGAGCCGCATACTCCAGATTGGTCTGACATATGTGGTATATAATGTTCTGAAAGATTCCTTACACAGTTTCTAAAGGCCGTTCTTATGTTAGCCAACNATGCGAGCATAAGAGATGTTAGCATAAGGTGGGAGTGACGAACCTCGCGCCTCGCCTCAGGAAAAGATAAACGCTCCCGGTGCTTCAAGTTGAGGACGGCTGCTTCAAGCTTGTAATGTATACACGCACGGGAGAAGGTAGGGTGGGCCTCACCGCAATTGAGGCAGCGAGCCTGGGAGAAGTACACTCCGACTTAGAGTGACCTTCGCCCCCACACAAAGGACAGAGAGAGACAGTTCCAGAGCAGCGGAGGGCACCATGCCCAAACCTCCAGCACTTATTACAGAGCCGAGGAGAGGGAATGTACTCCTGGACGGAGCACCTGGCACCAGCAAGAATGACAGAGGGCGGAAGGGTCCTACCATCAAAGGTAATCTTCACAACCCGAATGGGCTGACGGCGATGACCCGAGGGGGACGAGTAACGAGTCTACCTGGAGGACAGAATGGCCTTGGGCATCGAGGATATGAATATCTTCGTGGCAGTCCTGGAGATTCCAACACACCGTAGCAACATGGGGGTGGAGGAGAATAGTGCCAACACTGGCATTCTACCGAGCGTTCTTGGAGACCCGAACAGGGGTCTCGCGAGGCAGTCAAGCGGCCAAGCGGGAGGCTGCATCCTGAGAAGGAGCAGCAACGACACTGTTACCGAGACGGGTGGGGTGGAAAGTACAGAGGCATCTACGGAATCAACAAGGTGCCTATGAAGGGAGAAATCGTCAGGAGGCGCAGAATCAAGAGGGAGGAGATCAAAGTATTTGGCCCATGAAGCGGGACCAAACAAGGCTTGATACGCAGCAGTACTGGAAGGAATCGAGTGAGTGCGGCTGTGTTGAGGACGGCGTTGAGAACCCCCAGAGAGAGAGGGGTTAAAAGGCACAGTAGTCACAACTAGAGACTGAGCCGTGCCAGGGGACGAGGAGGTCAACACTGGGGTCTCGACCCACCACAGAGGAGGGAGGGGAGCCAAGGGGAGAGTCAGAAAGGTCAAAGAAGGAGCAAGGTCGGGGCACAATGCAGCGGGGGCTACAGAGCCCAGTCTTCAAATATGGTCCAATTCGGGGGCTTGGTCGCCCACCCACGAGCCTGAGAAGGTAAAAGAGGAACAGAATTCGACATAGGTACGAAAAGAAAACTTTCATTCACGAATGTGCCCCCACACCCACCATGGAGTCACAATTAGAGACAGGACACCCAACAAAGCTATCGCCGATCATGCCGGGTCCTCAGGGGTGCGTCGTGAGTATACGCCCCACAAACGCCACTTTAAGAACCGTCAGTCCGTCGAGATCGGGTTCAGTGACGAAAGGGGATTGACAATAAAAGGTTCCCCTCGGTCTCGACGTTGGGTACTAGTTCTTCGGGTGCAAAGTATGCCTCCTCAAGCACCCGAGCGTCAAAATAGAAGTCCAAAAGAATAACCAAATCAAGCAAAAGGTCGGCAGGAAACGACAAGCAGATAGGAGAAGAGGGGGAGAAAAACGAAACATAAGGAAAGGAAAAGTGATCCGCACAATTGGAGAAGACAGCAGCAGGAGCATAAGGCCACAAAAGGGCAGAGGACTGTCCCATGGAGCATCACACTCCGGCAGCTGACCACCAAGCCCCCCCCCTCACGGCGCCAACGGGCGGATGGGGAGGGGGTGGTGGAGGCAGACTCCATACACAGCTTCAAGTGGTGGAGGCAGACTCCATATACAGCTTCAGTGGTGGAGGCAGACTCCATATACAGCTTCAAGTGGTGGAGGCAGACTCCATACACAGCTTCAAGTGGTGGAGGCAGACTCCATACACAGCTTCAAGTGGTGGAGGCAGACTCCATTCACAGCTTCAAGTGGGGAGGCAGACTCCATTCACAGCTTCAAGTGGTGGAGGCAGACTCCATACACAGCTTCAAGTGGTGGAGGCAGACTCCATTCACAGCTTCAAGTGGTGGAGGCAGACTCCATACACAGCTTCAAGTGGTGGAGGCAGACTCCATTCACAGCTTCAAGTGGTGGAGGCAGACTCCATTCACAGCTTCAAGTGGTGGAGGCAGACTCCATCACAGCTTCAAGTGGTGGAGGCAGACTCCATACACAGCTTCAAGTGGTGGAGGCAGACTCCATTCACAGCTTCAAGTGGTGGAGGCAGACTCCATTCACAGCTTCAAGTGGTGGAGGCAGACTCCATACACAGCTTCAAGTGGTGGAGGCAGACTCCATTCACAGCTTCAAGTGGTGGAGGCAGACTCCATTCACAGCTTCAAGTGGTGGAGGCAGACTCCATACACAGCTTCAAGTGGTGGAGGCAGACTCCATATACAGCTTCAAGTGGTGGAGGCAGACTCCATATACAGCTTCAAGTGGCGGAGGCAGACTCCATTCACAGCTTCAAGTGGTGGAGGCAGACTCCATACACAGCTTCAAGTGGTGGAGGCAGACTCCATATACAGCTTCAAGTGGTGGAGGCAGACTCCATATACAGCTTCAAGTGGCGGAGGCAGACTCCATTCACAGCTTCAAGTGGTGGAGGCAGACTCCATTCACAGCTTCAAGTGGTGGAGGCAGACTCCATACACAGCTTCAAGTGGTGGAGGCAGACTCCATATACAGCTTCAAGTGGTGGAGGCAGACTCCATATACAGCTTCAAGTGGCGGAGGCAGACTCCATTCACAGCTTCAAGTGGTGGAGGCAGACTCCATTCACAGCTTCAAGTGGTGGAGGCAGACTCCATACACAGCTTCAAGTGGTGGAGGCAGACTCCATTCACAGCTTCAAGTGGTGGAGGCAGATTCCATTCACAGCTTCAAGTGGAGGAGGCAGACTCCATACACAGCTTCAAGTGCAGGAAGCAGACTCCACACACAGCTTCAAGTGCAGGAAGCAGACTCCACACACAGCTTCAAGCAAAAGACGCAACCTCCATTCACACCTTTAACTATAGACGCAATGAGCCTAATAGGCTCGACACACTGTTGAGAAACCAGACGTATAACAACCTTAGCTAAATCACCCCAAGTTCAACCAGGTGAGCCCACAGGAGATGATACAGGATGCTGGACCGACAGGAGAGGCAGGATGCTGGACCCACAGGAGAGGCAGGATGCTGGACGGAACTAAGCACAACCCACATCCAGGTGTCTCCTACTTATAAAATTGGAGGAGAAGAGCAGGATTCCAGGCCGTTTAGCATTCCAGCAGCAGGCTCTAGGAGCAGGCCAGCAGCAGGCTCTAGGAGCAGGCCAGCAGCAGGCTCTAGGAGCAGACCAGCAGCAGGCTCTAGGAGCAGACCAGCAGCAGGCTCTAGGGACAGGAGGCAGAGCACAGAGGAGCCACAAATCAGCCAACCAGAACCAAAGACAAGATTAACTGGTGAAAGTTCCTCGATGTTCGTAGATCAGAGGCACAGTGGAGACTAAATCTGTACGTTACCAATCGGGTATAAAATATAAATGAACATCGCATGTAGTGAAAATTAAGACACCTTAACTTTGTGAAAAATTTAGTGAAAACTATTTTTTTTCCGTTTTAGTGAAGATACACTTGATGGTAGTAGAGATAAGGAAGGCAGTGGTTAGACTAAGTGCCAGTTCAACCACTGACACAGGTGGCCAGTATTATAGTGTCCCACTGACATAGGAACTACAATGAAACTTGCAGGCGATGAGTCACAATAACGTGGCTGAAGAATGTTGACCAGACCACACAATAGAAAATGAAGGGACAACGACGTTTCGGTCCGTAATCGACTTGAGAATGGTCCAGGGCGGACCGGAACGTCGTCGTCCCTTCACCTTCTAGTGTGTGGTCTGGTCTACAATGAAACTTTGTAAAGTGGGACATTCTTGAATGTCCTGGAACATGCTGCTGATGTTCCGGTATTCATCAAGAGCAAAATGTTTACCCCAGATTCCACTCTCTAACTTTCACTTATAAAAAAGTACTTTATAAAATAATCTTAAACTTAAGTCTGACTTTAGACTTAAGGACTTAAGGAATGAACTTAAGGAGTACATTGTGGAAGCAAAGACTGTACATGGCTTTAAAACTAGGTATGATAGAGAAGCGGGACAAGAGTCATTGCTTTAAACAACCGAAGGCTAGAAAGGCGGGACCCAAGAGCCAACGCTCGATCCTGCAGGTACAAGTGGGTGAGTACCACACACACACACACACACACACACACACACACACACACACACACACAACACACACACACACACACGCACAAATAGGTGAGTACACACACACACACACACACACACACACACAGGCGTTCAGGAACCTGTGTAAGGAATCATTCAGAATCTTGTACACCACATATGTAAGACCAATCCTGGAGTACGCGGCCCCAGCATGGAGCCCGTACCTTGTCAAGCACAAGACGAAGCTGGAAAAAGTCCAAAGGTATGCTACTAGACTAGTCCCAGAACTAAGAGGCATGAGTTATGAGGAAAGGCTGCGGGAAATGCAACTTACGACACTGGAAGATAGAAGAGTAAGGGGGGACATGATCACAACCTACAAAATCCTCAGGGGAATTGACCGGGTAAACAAGGATGAACTATTCAACACTGGAGGGGCGCGAACAAGGGGACACAGGTGGAAGCTGAGTACCCAAATGAGCCACAGAGACATTAGAAAGAACTTTTTCAGTGTCAGAGTAGTTAGTAAATGGAATGCACTAGGCAGTGATGTGGTGGAGGCTGACTCCATACACAGTTTCAAATGTAGATATGATAGAGCCCAGTAGGCTCAGGAAACTGTACACCAGTTGATTGACGGTTGAGAGGCGTGACCAAAGAGCCAAAGCTCAACCCCCGCAAGCACAACAGGTGACACAATTACACAGTACACACACACACACACACACACATTAAGGATTAAGACAGAGGAGGACAACTTGGGGCTTCAAGAAGACCTGGACAAGCTGGAGGAATGGTCGAATAAATGGCTGTTAGAGTTTAACCCAAGCAAATGTAATGTAATGAAGATAGGGGTAGGAAGCAGGAGACCAGATACAAGGTATCATTTGGGAGATGAAATACTTCAAGAGTCAGAGAGAGAGAAAGACCTGGGGGTTGATATCAAGCCAGACCTGTCCCCTGAAGCTCATATCAAGAGGATAACATTAGCAGCATATGCCAGGTTGGCTAACATAAGAACGGCTTTTAGAAACTTGTGTAAGGAATCTTTCAGAACATTATATACCACATATGTCAGACCAATCCTGGAGTATGCGGCTCCAGCATGGAGTCCATATCTAGTCAAGCATAAGACTAAACTGGAAAAGGTTCAAAGGTTTGTCACCAGACTAGTGCCCGAGCTGAGAGGAGAGCTACGAGCTGAGAGCTACGAGGAGAGACTACGGGAATTAAACCTCACTTCGTTGGAAGACAGAAGAGTTAGGGGGGACATGATCACCACATTCAAGATTCTCAAGGGAATCGTCAGGGTTGATAAAGACAGGCTATTTAACACAAGGGGCACACGCACTAGGGGACACAGGTGGAAACTGAGTACCCAAATGAACCACAGAGATATTAGAAAGAACTTTTTTAGTGTCAGAGTGGTTGACAAATGGAATGCATTAGGAAGTAATGTGGTGGAGGCTGACTCCATACACAGTTTCAAGTGTAGATATGATAGAGCCCAATAGGCTCAGGAACCTGTACACCTGTTGATTGACAGTTGAGAGGCGGGACCAAAGAGACAGAGCTCAACCGACGCAAGCACAACTAGGTGAGTACACACACACACACAACCTTGTCTGTGTGTGTTGTGTGTGTGTGTGTGTGTGTGTGTGTGTGTGTGTGTGTGTGTGTGTGTGTGTGTGTGTGCGTGCGTGTGTGTGTGTGTGTGTGTGAATATATATAGAATAACGTCAGCTACATACTCTACTCTGGCAAAAGTCAGACCATCCTTCAGAAACTTGAATAAGGAGGCTATTAGATCACTGTATACCGCCTGTGTGAGGCGAGTCTAAGAGTGTGCCGCCCCGTCCTGGACCCCCATCTTAAAGCACACAAGGAAGCTCAAAAAAGGCGCAGAAGTTCTGAACGAGACTCGTCCCAGAGCTGCGAGGGATGAGGTACGAAGACTGACTGAAGGAACTATACCTGACGACGTTAGAAAGGAGGAGGGGAAGGGGGCGGGGACATGACATAGACGTACACAATACTTACAAGGATTCACAAGGTGGAAACAGAAGAAATGTTTACAATGAATATAAATACAACAAGGGGGCGTGGATGCTTGAGACTCAGATGTGCCATAAGTGATGAATGTGTGTGACACGCACACATGTATACATATACATGTGTCTAACTACCCATACCTTCATCCTCGCCAGCATACGAAGGTGTATTATCTTGTAAGTAAACCCCAGATCTCCTGTGTCATCCTTTGCAACAACGGGTGAACATTCTACTTCCCCTCCTCTCGCTGGTTCGAGTATTGCTATGTCTTGCAGTGTATTCACGACAAGTGTAACCTGCCGTTGTCTACCACAGAAGGAATTGCGGAGGTGAGTGATCAATGACCCTCGTTGTGGTTGGCCTTTCCTCTCTTGTAACTGTAGTTAGTGGTCATTCAAGACTTCTGGAATGAGTAGTGATAATTGAGGTACGCATTCCACAACAAGCATGCTACCCCTCGGTAGTTTGGATCCAGTTGAGAGACATTCACATTGTGCTTCACTGACGACAACTCTTAGAGCTGGGGCCAGATTCACGAAGCAGTTACGCAAGCACTTACGAACCTGTCCATCTTTTCTCAATCTTTGGCGGCTTTGTTTCCAATGATTAAACAGTTAATGAGCTCCGAAGCACCAGGAGGCTGTTTATAACAATAACAACAGTTGATTGGCACGTTTTCATGCTTGTAAACTGTTTAATAAATGTAACCAAAGCCGTCAAAAATTGAGAAAACATGTACACTTTCGTACTTGCGTAACTACTTCGTGAATCTTGCCCCAGGTACTTCAAGATAGTTCACAATTATCTGTAATCTTGAGCCTGCGATATCCAGAGGTTGAAGTAGACCAAGATGCCATAACCGGTCAAATTCATCAGCAATATCTAGTGCAATAACCTAGTTGACCTTGCAGTGGAGAAGATAAATGAGATCAGAACAAATTATCATCCATAACACCATGTTTCACACCACACGGTAGCTACTGATGGTCAGAAAATGCTGCCATTTATTTTATACCATGGAATGAAGAATTTGCCCAATATGAACCAGTGACAAAGGTCTATGTTGTTCCTAGTCTCTGAACGACTCCTCGCCCTTGTGGACAGGAACTTTATCTGCCTTTACCCCTATAGGGAGGACGTCTTCCTTTGAGGCAAGTTGTGGGTAGGGTGGGTAAGGGAGGAGTCAACAGGTTAGCACAATGGCGTCATTGTCTCAAACTGAACTTATCTGGCTCAACTATGACAAAAATTACCTGAGTAGAGTGATTTAAGTTTGTGGAGTACATTGTGGAGATTAATAGTCTCTGTCTGTCTCTCTCTCTCTCTCTCTCTCTCTCTCTCTCTCTCTCTCTCTCTCTCTCTCTCTCTCTCTCTCTCTCTCTCTCTCTGTCTCTCTCTCTCTCTGTCTCTCTCTCTCTCTCTCTGTCTCTCTCTCTCTCTCTGTCTCTGTCTCTCTCTCTCTCTCTCTTTTTCCCCGAATATGTATATATTTTGGTGCTGTCAAAGTGATTTTTTGTTTTAACTTGATATTGTTCACAGAGTGTGAGCGTCTGAGCTTAGCTCACTTTTGGTCTGGGTGTCCTGCTCTCTCTCTCCCCCTCACTTCTTCCTATCCACCCTTACCCTCTATCCTCACCCCTACCCCTTCACCCTAACTCTCCACCCTCACCCCCCCCCCTCTCACACCTCCACCCTAACCTTTCATCCCCTCCATCTTCAGTCCTCCATCATTATTCACTTGTTCGTGCATATGTCCATCTACTCATAGCTGCGACCACCACCAGATGGCGTCCCTACGGCTGTCCTTGGAGGTACTATTTACCCTTTTTTTTTACATAGATACTGTTGAACAGTCCTTGTTGACTTTAACCTTCAACCGGACGTGTACTGTAAACAGATAACATCCTGCAAGCACCTAATACTCAATCGGGTTGATACCCTGCTTGATGGGGTTCTGGGAGTTCTTCTACTCCCCCAAGCCCGACCCGAGGCCCAGGCTTGATCAGGGGGCGTCGTGTGCTTAGGTTCACTTACGAGATTGAGAGTGAAGGTTAGCTTATCTTTCCTATGTGTAATAGAAAGGAATGGTATCTTTCCCACTGCAGTTTACACTAAGGAAACCAACATAGGAATTTGAGGGTAGTTCCTTGATAGTTACCAGCGAAGTGTTGTCAGTGCCTAGGTCAGCCTTGCCCTCATTCCGGTTGGAACGAGGTTGACAATCCATCCTGAAATGATAGCACTTATAGTAAGAATATGGTGGAAAGTACCAATATGTGGTGATGGACCGCCAGAAAGTACCAATATGTAGCAATGGGCCAGAAAGTACCAATATGGTGTTGGTCCACCAGAAAGTACCAATATGGTGTAGTGGACAGGAGCAGCAGGGTAGTGGGCAGGTAGTGAGGGGGCAAGAACGTAGGGGCGGACAGACAGCAGGGGGCGGCAGGTAGAGCGCAAGCATGAGGGCAAAGGGAAGGCAGGCAGAGGGGAGGGAGGCAGGCAGGGGGGCAGGCAGGCAGGCAGGCAG
>WNGS01111181.1:8826035-8911035 GCA_020271785.1 Procambarus virginalis | reverse complement strand
GCCGCAGGCACATGGACCTCCGCCACCACCGAAGAATGCGACGCAGCCGCCACTTCACCGCCATTGCCGGAAGATCCAGAGTCGTCGAAATCTCCCACATCAGCCCAGGCAGAAGAAGAACGCCGGGAACGCTTGGGCTCTGGCCGCACATCATCAGATCCAGAGGCCGACCTAGAGACACGGGCGTCACAAGCCGTGGGAACCGACGCTCTCCGCAGGACGGCAGCATCCTCAACCACATGGGGTACCAGGCCGGGCACAGGAGGAGGCCCTGTATCCACCCCAGCACAGCCGAGATACATGTCGAGGGCGCAGGGGCATGCGCAGCAGGTGGAGAAGACGGAGACGACGTACAGAGATCCACCGGAAGACCCACGAGACCATCAGGGACACCAGCGGGAGCAGGCTAGACATCTGAAGGCACCACAGTCCCTGGAAGAGGGGCCACCATCGGCAGTGAAGTAGTAATCGTCCGTCAGTCAAGAACTGTTAATAGCCGCTCCACAACTACAGTATACAATATATACAATAACAGACAAATACAATATACAATATATACCATAACAGACTAACAAACCCAACAACCCTAACTTCCTGACACAACACTGGATGATATTAAATATTTGCTTTCAGTTGACTTAAGATATTACTCGTTAATGACAAATTAAGTCATTTTAACTTATTGAAGTGTGAACATTTATGCTTTATAATAATTATTACCGTCCAGGATGACATTGTTCAGAATATTATTCTACTCAAGTTCAGGTCAAGGTACATACTTTGACTGTGAGTTACAAATATAAGCAGGCGAGGAGTCACAATAACGTGGCTGAAGTATGTTGACCAGACCACACACTAGAAAGTGAAGGGACGACGACGTTTCGGTCCGTCCTGGACCATTCTCACAATCGACTTGAGAATGGTCCAGGACGGACCGAAACGTCGTCGTCCTTTCACCTTCTAGTGTGTGTGGTCTGGTCTACAAACATAATATTCGATTTCTAGATGGAGCTACATAGATTTATAGATAGAGCTATCTATTTCTAGATAGATATACAATGCCTAAAGCCACTCATACGCACAACGTTAGGTCAAGTTGAGGGAACAAATAAACTTAGTCTGAAACTTAATACTAATCCAGATCAAAAGCATAAATTGAATTGAAAAAAGTTAGTTTAGTGCATTTATTATGCACCCCATACCCATCTTGTGGGCGGTAGGGGATAGGGTTACAGAGGCACATAATGGGCTCAGGGACTGAACCCACAATTCATTTTACTAAGCAAGTTAGCTAAATTTGGAGCATTCTGTGCTCAGTCCCACAAGGTCTCCGTACCGTCCTCTGTGCTCAGTCCCTATAAAATAGGAGAGGTTCAGATGTTAGCAATGAGGCCTATTCCGGAATCGCGAGAGATGGGGAAAGACTGAAAGAACTAGACCTGGCGCCTCTAGAGAAAAGGAGACAGGATATATGATGGAGACTTATAAAATACTTAGGTGACTGACAGATTTGAAAAAAAGAGAGATGTTCAAAATAAATCCCAATGAAACAAGACGGCTTGGATGGAAGCTTGAGATTCAGATGAGTCTCAGAGACGTTAGGAAGTTTTCTTTTAGCTTAAGAAGAGTGGGAAAATGAAATGAACTAAAGAAGTAGTTTTAAAAGTAAATATGATAAGGCAATGGACCAGGAGTCATGTATTATTAGACAACAGGCGGCTGAGGCGGGGTTCAAGAGCTAAAGCTCGTTCCTGCAGGCACAAATATGTGAGCACACGCACCCACACGTCGAGGGTACTCATCACAGATGAGTGCATCATCATCATCTGTATTCCTAACATATCGGTGGGAGCAAAGACATATTATTGTGTATGGTATAACTCGACAACGCTTGGAACTTACATCCGAGAGGATCCCAGACGCAGGTTCGAATCCTCCTCACGGCCCTTGTGGATTTGTTCATTTGATGCATCACGCTATTGTGATTTCTGTGTGTAATAGTATATAAATTTCCCTCAAATGACCAATGATCTGTGGTAAAAAATTCAGATAAAAGGTCGAATGATTCGACCTTTCCCACTGTACGCGTCGAGAGGCCTCCACTATCGACTTGAGAATGGTCCAGGACGGACCGAAACGTCGTCGTCCCTTCACTTTCTAGTGTGTGGTTTGGTCAACGCCTCCGGCATATTTTGTTCACAGGATGTACAGCATTTAGACCCCACGATTATATAAACTTACTATACAACACCCTATTAAACTTACCCTGGCAGACGCTAGCAGGGTAGCAGTCATAATATAATTATATTTTGTTGATTATATCATGCTTAAGAAAGTATAATCTATCTCAGCATTAGTTTTTCTTGGATGAAACAGCATAGCAGAGTAAATTTTATAGCAATTAATAAATCTGGGATAACTAGCTTAAATTAGCGAAATAATCTCAATTGAACGAGTGAAATATCAGATGACATCCTTGTCCCTCCTGGGGGAAAAATTACGCAGGGCGCCATAGGATCAATAACAAATGCGCAGCGGCCTCTTGTCTCACACATGTGGCTCCCACCACACTCCCACACCTGGCTCCCACCACACTCCCACACCTGGCTCCCACCACACTCCCACACCTGGCTCCCACCACACTCCCACACCTGGCTCCCACCACACTCCTACACCTGGCTCCCACCACACTCCCACACCTGGCTCCCACCACACTCCCACACCTGGCTCCCACCTGGCTCCCACCACACTCCTACACCTGGCTCCCACCACACTCTCACACCTGGCTCCCAGGGTGTGGAAATCAGGGTGATTGCACTTACTTGGAGTTGTAAATTACAAATTTTTATACCGAAAAATTGCAAAGTAGTGAAAACGGCGATTGGTCAGATTTTTGCCCAAATCCCGAAGGAGCCGGTCTTCCGAGCGGACAGCACGCTGGACTTGTGATCCTGTAGTCCTGGATTCGATCCCAGGCGCCGGCGAGAAACAATGGGCAGAGTTTCTTTCACCCTATGCCCCTGTTACCTAGCAGTAAAATAGGTACCTGGGTGTTAGTCAGCTGTCACGGGCTGCTTTCTAGGGGTGGAGGCCTGATCGAGGACCGGGCCGCGGGGACACTAAAGCCCCGAAATCATCTCAAGATAACCTCAAGAAGATCCCCCTGCAGTTCTCAAAATACGATTCCTATCTGATATATAACTTTTGAGCGTTATTTCTGAGTAGAATTCATGGCGATTGTACGTATTTGGAGTTGTAAATAACTCTCAGTCCCCTACCTCCTTCCCTACCTCCCTACCTCCTTCCCTCCCTCCCTCTCTCCCTATCCGAGGAAGGATGGTTGGCCCCCTTACGTGTATGCCACTTTAACGTGGACCCGGGGTTCAGTTCCCTTGACATTAGTGAGGGTAGTGAGCAGTATGCTGGTCCAGTGGATGGGGTAGTGGGAGGACGGGAAGCACCTGGGTGAGGTGACACCAGCATGGTGAGAGAAAGAGAGAGAGACAGAGAGAGAGAGAGAGAGAGGAGGGAGGAAGGGACGGACAGACGGGCAACCTAGTCTGCCCTGCTAATGCAGCAGGCAGACTCTCTGCTCTTAGCAGTTTTCAATCTCGAAAATTTAGCGAGCTTTCCGGCCCACATATCAGGCTCGTCTCTCGATCCGGTCGAAACTAACCTTCCTGCAAGCATAGTCCACAAGAGGCCTCTGGCTTCACCAGACCATCAGGCTGACTTTACTGACTATCTTGACTCATCGAGGTGAAGTATATACTCAAACTATCTGCCTTTGGGACAGGGGGAAAATTGGTCAGCTCTCCGCCCAAAGGCTAGAAGCAACTGATTGGAATGTCTTGCTCCAAGGGGACGTGAACAGCCAATCAAACACCAGTTATATAATAGATCTGCAGCATAGGCATATTTGTCACCGGCAGTACACGACTAGGCCTACTGATCAGCCTTATCTTGCAGTGATTCGGGGGTCAAGGCACTGTTTCCCCTGCCCTCTGTCCCCAGCACTGTTTCCCTACCCTATGTCCCCAGGACTCCTCCCCTGTACACCCTCACACTGTACACAGCTGTACTCCAGCAGACACCTGTGTGTATATATGTATATGTGCGTGCATATGTGACCTACTTTCAAAATAAACACACTCGTGGGAGGAAGTTTGAAGTATGTGGACTCTGCTATCATGCCCCCCACAATCATATCAATCCCCCCATAATCCAGAACAAACACAATATGGCAGACACCCCCCTCACACGCCCCCCAATCCGGGGGCACAATATCACCCGTAATATGGGCACTGTTTACCCCTCACTAATCCATACAAATACAAATCCCATCAATATTAATTTTCCAACGTCGCGTTTTCTATGTCAGTTGCAAAGAAAATGTCATATATGTTCCTGAAGGATAGCATGTTCTTGGCCCCGATTAGTGACTTATGGGTCATTATGAATGGATAATTATGGTTCATTATAGAAGACAGGTGTAGCAGGTGCACTTGTATACTAAAAGACAGGTGTAGCAGGTGTTCTTGTATACTAAAAGACAGGTGTAGCAGGTGTTCTTGTATACTAAAAGACAGGTGTAGCAGGTGTTCTTGTATACTAAAAGACAGGTGTAGCAGGTGTTCTTGTATACTAAAAGACAGGTAAACTAAAATACAAATATCCTAGAAGACAGGTGGACTGGTATACTAGAAGAGAAGTAAACTTTGTTCCTCCATTTGTATTGTTCACCTGCTCTACAGTCATTATTGTGACTATCTTCTGAAATCTTTAGTTGAGTTCCTCACATACTTCTTTATTGTTTTCTGTGAGAATTATCTATTGTCTCCTTAGCCTGAGTACATGGTCTCTCACTGTTGTTTTTCTCATTATATGGTAGTCGAACCGCTTGGGTTGGTCCTCAGCCTTTGCTGCTATGTCATTTTCAAATTGCCTTTCATCTTTTGTCGTGTTATTTTCTGGCTCTTTTTAGTGTTTATCTATTGCTTTCTGACCCTAGTTCTCAGTCCTTGTTTCAGGCTTTTTTTGGTTCTTGTGCTTCTCTGTATTGTCTACTGACTCAGGGATTGAATTCAGTCCTCTCATTTGCTGTCTTCCTTTCCATTTCTCCTTGTCATTGAATTCCCCGCAAGGTCCTTAATCTTACTGTAGTCCCCACATCTGCAATCTCTCATCTTCTCCAGGAGATTTGTCTAACCAACTCCTTTAGCTCCACTACGTCCTCAAGCACTATGATGCAATGGCTGCTAGCTCTTAGAGGCATCTCGTACTCTGTCTTTTCAACAGCTAATTCATTTTGGGGAGACGCTAGCCAGGTGTAGTGTTGCTGGTGCGTCTTGTCCTCTTACTCCTGTCAGATCTAACATGGTGCTTTAAGAAGTTTGACCACCGTGTTTACCAGTTGTTAAGTGGCCCCATTAAACTGCATAGTCCTAATGTTTTCTTTTAGTATCATCTGCTGATTTATTAAGCTGGGCAACCCCACTATTTCCCTCTGTTGTATTGTCTGTTGTCAGATTTGCTGCTTATGTATTGTTTGTGTCATTTTATAGTTTACTTCCATTTTTTGTGTTTTTTTTTCATCTTTGATTTATTTTCTTTGTTGTCTCCCTATCCTCTTTAAACATATCATACCTAATACTGTATGCTATTGCCTTTCACTCCCTCAAACATCCAATTTCTGCCAGTATAAATTTAACTGGATTATTGTTCATAAAAATAACTTTCACTTGCCGATTTCTTTCATTTTGAAACCTACCTAGCCTACAGCGATTGTTCCACTCTGGGCCGCAGTCTGTGTAGAATTGATGTTATTTCATTGGAGAGAGAGGAGAGATCAAATCTGCATCTACTACTCTGGATGTAGTAGATTATATATTACGACAGATCTTTTCCGCTCCAGTTCTGCTGACCCCCACCTGGGTCTGCTGTTACAGTAATGGGGAGCTGCCATGGCCTGCTAATGGCTGCTCTCCCCCATTTGGCCTGGTGATATAAGAGTGGGGAAGGGGGGGGGACGGGGGGAAGCACTTTAATAGCAGCCCCTCCCAGACCCGGGGGAGGGGCTGGCATGCTATTGACTCCTCCTCCATTGCCTGCTGGAGGAGGTGGGAAGGGTTAGGTGTGCAGGTGATTACACACCACCAGCAGGTCTGCTGGCATGGCAGTGGGAAGCAAGCGTTCTACTGGCTGCCCTACCATGGGTCTGCTGGTTATGGGAGTGGGTGGTGGGGGTCAGCAGAGCCAGTGAGAGCCCCTGCCCGCCCCATGCAGGCTCACGGCCATCACTAAGAGGATTACCTCCCTGGCTCTGCTCGTAAAAAATGCGAGGACTGGGGATATGCTTCGTCCCTCCCTGTCTGTTACTGTGTCTGTCCCATTTACTCTGTCTCTCTTCATCTGATAGAATATTTTGCTCCAAGGTGGGTGAGGCTAACAGCCAAGCAAATGCTGTTCAAGCAAGCTGTCAAGCTGTCCAAGCAAACCTTGTGCCGGATCTCCAGCAGTAGGTGACAAGACCTGATCAGGCAAAGTCTGGTTATCGTTGCCAAATGGCTACCGAGGCCCCTCCAAAAAAATAAAAAAAAATGCTGGAGGACATATACAATATATTCTTCTGCTCACAACAGTGACACTGAAGGAATCTGTCGTCAAATGAAAAATGTTCAGAAATGGGCTATCATTTAACAGTAATCAGAAACAAGAAAAACACTTGCATTATAAGGAATTGGATTCAAAGTCTAGTGGATAATGGTCAAGACCCGACAGAAGGATTTATGCGAGGAGACAATCCCACCTTGAAACAAGGAAGCTGTGACTGTGGCAGCCAGCAATTACGAAAAGCTTGACAGACAGACCATTTTGCTAGTAAAATGAAGTTGTTTGATCCAGAGCAACAACCTCCAACAGCTTGTTCCAAGTTGTCAGCAAAGGTTATTAAATACGAAGACTTCCACCACCTGAGATCAGTCGCCGTGGGTAAAACAACTGGGCTGAGATACACACAGACATCTCAATAAGGTGATATATCAAATGAACAAACCCACAAGGGGCGTGATGAGGGCTCGAACCTGCGCAAGGCATGTTCCCAGATGCGCCTTAGTCAACTGTACTTACCTAGATGTGCTTAAAGTGGTTGAACAATACCACCCAGCACCAAATGTTTGTTTTTTATTTTTATTAGTCTTTTATTCCTGATCCCTTCTGCCCTCTGATCGTATCCTGACCCCTTCCCAGTGCTATATAGTCGTAACGGCTTGGCGCTTTCCCCTGATAATTTCCTCCCTGGTCGAGGACCGGGGTGTGGGAATAATAAGATATGTCATTGCAGACGAAGCTGCAAAACTTGCAACTAAGAGAAGAAATGTAGACGTTGATATGCCAGAGTCTATCACAGAATAAGAAAGTAAATAAAAAACAGAGCAATGCAGAAGATATATAGTGACCACAACACAGCAGTTGCAACATTAGGATCTGCGGGTTGGTACAACCAACTACGAACCACTTAGTTTGATGAAAGGGAGCAGTAGAACAACAGAAGTACACTTGCATCGCATCAGGCTTGGATACTATTATGTTCGTGTTGTTGTAGGTCGAGTGAGTACATTCCTACCGTACAACCAACCAAAACCCGTAGAGTGCTTATACTCTGATCAGGAGATCACCCTGTACGCTTCCTGCTCTCGGAGAGGAGCTCAGCATCACACATTAAGGGGTGCAGCTCCAACACTGATTTCGTTGGCATGTGCACACACCCAATTCGAGCCGCTGTGACTCCCCACTCTCTCCTTATTTGGTATGACCTCAATCCCCTTTTCTTGAATTGTAACTCTATACCACCCTGTCCACGGCTGTGGTTCTCTCTCTGTCTCTTTATGTTCTACTTTCTGGGAAGCCTCACTAGGACAAGGGCAAACACCAGCAAATTTATATACATTTACTTAGACAATGAACATGTACGACACATATACAAGAATAATAATATGGCTCCAACATTCTATACTATTATAGTCAGGTTGCAACCCAATACCATCAGGGTTCTATCAGCTGCTTATATCAAGTGGTAGCCCAACTCCTGGCTCGCCACTTATACTACCAACCTCACCAAGTGGGTTAAATCTTGTAATATGATACGGCACTATTAGTCCTAGAATACATATATAAATAAATATATACAAGGAATCCATCCTATGGCTGCAACAACATAAACATCAGTATAAATATTCCTTGATACAAACGTCCAATCACTCACCTCCCACTGCGTCTTGCACGCTAATGACACCCAAACACTCTATCAACCCTCTATAAGTAATCAATCTCTTCTCTGCATCCAGAGGTTCACTACCCTGAACACTTCAGGTTCTCACAGAACTGTCCACCAGAGTCTTCCACAGCTCTTCCGGCTGCTACACCATGAAGTCTTCCTTAAACAGCAATGGTGCTTCACCACTGGTACCACAGAGGCACGTGAAACTCTTCTCCACTGCTTTTCCTCTCACAACTTGAGGTCCAACTCCTCTCTATGGGCACTGCTCTTCCACAGAGCTCAGTATTTCTTCAATAGCTTTGGAGTTCCATCCACTGACTCCTCCTTTACTGGCTCGAAGTTCTCAGCAACTCCTTCCCCCAGACAAACCTGCAACCCATTGATACGCTAATAAAAATGTTTCCTTACAAACATATAACTAAAATAAACTCATATACAATAAATGTCTTCATCCGACATCTCTCTGCTTCCCACATGCTGTGAGGGGACTCCCCTACGTTTGGGCTGGTCCATCCTCCGTCCGGCCGGGCTCCTCACTCTTGAGGCTGGCCCTGTCAGTTGCCCTCAGGAGCTCGGCGAGGAAGGATGCGCCGCTCGTCCCTCCAGCTGGCTTCCTCATCTTAATTCCCTTATTTAGGCTTTCTGCCTTAACAAAATATGCCTGACACATCTATAAACATCTGCTACGGTCGCTGGGTACATGACCAACAACAGACAATCACTGTTAACTGGTTAAAATGGGCTTCCCACAGAATTTGGTCCGCCCACAAAACTGCTTTAGAGACTGCGCCACACTCTCCCTGCAGACCATGACTTGAGCTGACACGTCCACAGACTTATTCTACAGTCGAAAAGTCCGTCCACTTCCTTCTTCTTGAAGGTATATCAAACAGGGGTTCTTTTTCACTAGGGGCTCAACGGAGCGCCACCTCCCCCTCGTGATTTCTTCAGCTCAAGTGAGGTCAAAGTCCTCTGAAGTGAGCCTCACATCTCCAGCAAATTCTCCACATCTCATGTCAAGTCATTTATTTATATTCTTACTGCCCATACCTTTAAACTACTCATCAAATTCAATCGAGTGTTTACTATATACATTTCCAGGTTTATATTTCTTTGACCTCTTAGTTAGGTCAGGTCTGACAGAATAACTCTCAGGGGCAGACTCGTTTCTCTTGCAACCTGAGAGCATAACAATACCCGTGTGCATGGGAAATAGGCTTACAGGTTCCTGAAGATGAGAGGAAATGTCAACATTGTGGAGAAAGACACAACAGACCACTGGAACATTATCTAACACAGTGCACAGTTACACCCACAACAGACCACTGGAACATTATCTAACACAGTGCACAGTTACAACCACAACAGACCACTGGAACATTATCTAACACAGTGCACAGTTACAGCCACAACAGACCACTGGAACATTATCTAACACAGTGCACAGTTACAACCACAACAGACCACTGGAACATTATCTAACACAGTGCACAGTTACAACCACAACAGACCACTGGAACATTATCTAACACAGTGCACAGTTACAACCACAACAGACCACTGGAATATTATCTAACACAGTGCACAGTTACACCCACAACAGACCACTGGAACATTATCTAACACAGTGCACAGTTACAACCACAACAGACACTGGAACATTATCTAACACAGTACACAGTTACTGGAACATTATCTAACACAGTGCACAGTTACGCACACAACAGACCACTGGAACATTATCTAACACAGTGCACAGTTACGCCCACAACAGACCACTGGAACATTATCTAACACAGTGCACAGTTACACCCACAACAGACCACTGGAACATTATCTAACACAGTGCACAGTTACACCCACAACAGACCACTGGAACATTATCTAACACAGTGCACAGTTACACCCACAACAGACCACTGGAACATTATCTAACACAGTGCACAGTTACAACCACAACAGACCACTGGAACATTATCTAACATAGTGCACAGTTACAACCACAACAGACCACTGGAACATTATTTAACACAGTGCACGGTTACAAACCCATTAAGATTTCATCTTAGATTCAACAGAGCAGAAGTTGTTAAACACATGGGGACAAAATCTTACTGAAGCGACCATACGAGTCATAAATACTCATACTCCGCCCAAGTAAAACAGAAACAAGCAACACGTAGTGGGCCAGCCAGAGGCTTGGAGATATTCCTGCAAAAAAATAAAATAATAAAATAAAATAAATAAATAAAAAGAGGACCAGGGTCGAGGAGGTCTGTTGAGGACCGGGCCGCAGGGACGCTAAGCCCCGAAATCTTCTCAAGGTAACCCCCCTTCCCTCCCAAGTCTTTTATGATGCAGGAAACTGTCTCCACTTCTGTCTATATTGCTGTATTAATCTTTTCAGTCCAGTTCCTATAATGTTGCATTTGACTGGGTTAAAATCAAGTAGCCATTTCTTCGACCACTTTTGGAGTGTGGTAAGATTCTCTTGCTGAGGTCTGAAGTATTATGATGTTCTGATTCTTCTAATATCATTCTCTACAACATATAGCAAAGACAGGATTTGCCGGAGTGCCAACCCTTGCGGATCAACCCTCCTTACCGCTCTCCACTCTAATATATCCTCCTCTCACTGTATCCTTTGTTTCCTTCCTGAATGGTATTCCTTTTTCCACTTTAGGTTTCATCCTGATACACCACCATCTTAGCTTTCTTGGACAATATCGACTACTTTCTGGCAATCGAGAAGTATGCAGCTTTCTATTCCCAATAAGCCCTCTTGTTTTATTTCTGTTATCTTGTTTTAAAGTCCTTATGATTTTCCAAAGAAGGATTTTCCTTGAACAAATCCACAAGGGCCGTGACGAGGGTTTGAACCTACGTCCGAGAGGATCCCAGATGCTGCCTTAACCGACTTTTCCTTCGTTGAATGTTTTCGTGTTTAGAAGCAATGTCTGTGTGTTCTAAATGTCTTACGAAGCTGCTTCGCGTTAGCCTCTAGTAACTTGCAGAACATTTGTGGTAGTAATACTGGTCTGCAGTTCAGTAGATCTTGTCTTCTTTAGCGTATATAGGTACCTTATAGGCATCATATTATCCGTTTTCTAAAAGTCTGAAAACTCTGTTTTCAAATGGCGGACTCAGTCGCAAAGGGGTCGACACAGTTCTTCAGTCACTTCCTTTAGCACACATGATGATATCTGCCTTTGTCTTGCGGCTTAGTGGGTTAGGGATGGGTGCTGAGGTGGATGACGTGTTGAGTGGGTGAATGAGGACACGGATGGTGTGGTGAGTGGACGGATGAAGACACAGATAGTGTAGTGTGTGGGTGGATGAGGACACGGATGGTGTGGTGAGAGGGTGGATGAGGACACGGATGACGTGTTGAGTGGGTGGATAAGGACACAGATGGTGTGGTGAGCGGTTAAGGGCGTGTCAGAGGACCGCCCTCGGGGGTCCCGGACCACCACCACCGTCATTACCACTCGTGGCTCCTGGCTGGCTACCGCGCCCTCTACGTCTCCTCCCTGATCAATACTGCTCTCCCTCCTTCTCTCTCCCTCTCTCCCTCTCCACCACAACCATCACAACCCATCTCTCTTTCCTCCAGCACAACGCTCACTCCTCTCCAAAAGCAGCTTAACATTCCACAACATAACTCCAACCACAACACACCTACCGTCCACTATGCCACAACACAACACTAATAACTCCAGTAACTACCCACAACTACATCCCCAGCAACTAATTCTCATCTCAGACTGAACTACTACGTCCTTGCAACTCACACAAAACAAGCACAGACGAAGTATATAGAGCAACAACCGCAAAAAACAGAATGAGATCAAAACTTCTAATCATGGGGGATCTAAAGTCCAGAGAGATAGATTGGGAAATTGAGATAACTTTCCCCATGGCGCGGAAGAAAAGTGAGGTGCAAAATTAGGGATAGTTATGGAAAGGAACTTCGTAATACAGCAAGTAAAGGATGTCTCATGAGAAAGGAGAGAAGATATACCTAGCCTATGGACCTGGGGCCAGATTCACGAAGCAGTTACGCAGTACTTACGAACGTGTACGTCTTTTCTCAATCTTTGACGGCTTTGGTTAGATTTATTAAACAGTTTACAAGCTTGAAAACTTGCCATCAACTGTTGTTATTGTTATAAACAGCCTCCTGGTGCTTCGGAGCTCATTAACTGTTTAATAATTGTAACAAAGCCGCAAAGATTGAGAAAAGATAGAAAGGTTCGTAAGTGCTTGCATAACTGCTTCGTGAATCTGGTCCCTCTTCTTATAATCAAGAACACATCGTGAACGTGGAGCATAAAATTCCCCAAGGAGCCAGTGAATGACCATTTTGTCGCGGTCTTTGACTATATGGCTGGCCCATAGGGCAAGGGATCGGGGAAAGGAGAATAGACTACAGAAACGCTACAAAACGTAGTCAATTGTGGCTACAGAAAGCCACAATCGACTTAAGAATGGTCCAGGACGGACCGAAACGCGTCGTCTGCCCTCAGTCTTCTAGTGTGTGGTCTGGTCAACAGACTACAGAAAAGATTACATGAGAGTACCCTTGAAATGTGTATCAAGAGGTAGAACTTGGATGAAAAACAGCCCAGGAAACGATAGATCAAATCAAACGAAGATACACAAAGCCTGAGAGATACATATCAACAGTAGGGATGAAGATTTAAGGTATATAGGAACCTAGCTTGAGGTTATCTTGAGATGATTTCGGGGCTTAGTATCCCCGCGGCCCGGTCCTCGACCAGCCCTCCACCCCCAGGAAGCAGCCCGTAGCAGCTGCCTGACTCCCAGGTACCTATTTACTGCTAGGTAACAGGGGCATCAGGGTGAAAGAAACATTTTGCCCATTTGTCTCCGCCTCCACCGGGGATCGAACCCGGAACCTTAGGACTACGATCTGAAGCGCTGTCCACCCAGCTGTCAGGTGCCCCTGACGGCCCTATGGTTCAATAATACTAAGATNTAAATCAAGCACCAGATTAAATAATGCGAAATCAAATGTCAATTAATTACTATGAAATCTGTTGCAAGATTAAATGTTGTAAAATCAAAGGCTGGATTAAATACTGCAAATATAAGTGCAAGAATAAATAACGAAGAATCAAATGCAAGGTTTAATATGGAAAAGTTAGAAACAAGATTAGATACAGCAATGTTATGAAAGAGATGTTGGAAAATTGCCATTCAAATGCAAACCAGTAAATCAAACACAGAAATTGATAAGGCAGAGCCTACTGTATCAGAAGTTGATTTTGTAAAATTTGAGTCAAAACCGGACTCATTGAAGTTCGTACATAGAGAGACTAATGAAAAATCCACCTCGAAAACTATTAGTATTTCAGAGGACCCCATAATAGCTGATAAAAGAAAGTCTCCAGAAGATTCTGAGGAAAGGTCGTATAGAAAAAGATCTGATACTGTAAAGTCTCCTCAATCAAAGCATTCTATTGCAAAATCTATCAGAGTACCTGACCTTTCCAAATGTCTAGTGCCAGTTGATGATTTAAAGTCTTGCACAATAAGGACAAGAGCTGCTTTAAAGGCCTCCTTAATGGGAGCTGATAATAAAATATCAACAGTTTTGTCTGATAAACACAAAATTTCAACAAGTGAATTCACCACAAGTGAAGATGATTCTAGGACACTTTAAAACTAAGCCTGGATATCGGGCAGCATCATGAACAAGGTACTGGTTCCCTAGTAGAAAAGGATCAAATAATACAAGTGTTAGCAAGTCAGACGCAAAGTATTTAAATGATAAGCTAAATACTGCTGGCATCAGATTAACCAGATCTAGAGCAAATACTGGAGAATCAACACTAGAATCTGCTGCTTCAGATTTCACCACAAAATGTGGTACAACGAATGCAGTACAAGCAAATATGATCTGTAAAGGTTCAAAGAGAAATAGTAATGCAAATAGTTCAGAAGCTGCTGGGGACTCGCATGTAAATAAGTCAGAAAATGTAATAGATGCCAAAACCAGATTTAATACAACTTCCACACTAACATCAAATAAATCTGAAAAATCTAGTAAGACGAGATATAGTGTGGCAAAATCACTTACAAAAAATACAAGTAAATTCATAAGAAAAATATATAAATAAGATCTGCTACAAGTGATAATCGGAATTTGAGATCCAGAATGAGAACTAATACTGCAAAATTTAAAAGCAAAAATGCTTCCAAGTTTAGAGTAAAGGCTAATATTACTAACTTGGTCTTAAAATCCCAGTCTTTAAAGGTACCGCAACAGATGCTGACAATAAGAAATTCAGTGCAAGGTCGAGTCCAGCAGAATCAGAGACCTGGGTGATATGGCAAAAATTCCATCATCTGATGCCCAGTCTTCAGAGGCCATTAAAACATCAAGTAATACAAAAATCTCTACAAAACAGGTTTTGCAGACTCCATTACAACTGTTAAAAAAGAAATCACTACAAAATCTAACTCAAAAGTGCAAAGTACTGTAGAATCTGAAAAAGTAATCACTGAGAATATGGGGCGTGTCACTCGAGCCAAGTCGTTTATGGCTTTGTGTGATATTTCATTAGCCATTCCAGCAGGTTCTAAAACTGGAAAATGTTCCACTAAACCTGTAACTTCCAAATCCACCACATTGGAAACTGATGAGAAAAAATTTCTTGCGTTGATCCCAGCCACAGCCATTATCACCACTCAAGCCGACACTGCAGTGTGTCCCGTTATAGATGATGACTGTGCAATATTTTCTCTGACAGAAAATGATGCAGCAAAATCTGTTTCTGCTATCTGTAATATTACGCAAAGTATCTCCAAACATGATACTGAAAAATGTAATAATAAAAGTAATCTTGAGCAATCCGATATATCGAGAGCTTGTATCGGAAAGCCTTTTGTACTGAAAGCTAATAGTGTAAAATTAAAGGCTGATGAAGCTAATAATCCAAAATCTACTAGAGTGGAAACTGATACTAAAAATTCTGTATCAGTTAGTCTTAATACTCCAGAACGTAAAAAACAAGCCAGATCTCGTATATCAGAAACTGAAAGTATTGAACTAGGTCAAACAAAAATCTGTGGAACGACAAATATATTAAAAAAACTATCAGAAGATGGTGAGATTAAGATTACAAGATCTAAAGCAGCAGCTGTTCTTGTTACATCTCTCAGAACAAGAACTCAGATTTCAAAATATACCAGTTCAAGAGGTAACAATGCAGGTTTTCTTAAGAGTTTGGCTGAACCCACAAAGTCTCCCAGAAGAAAACACATTAGTGCACCATCCCTTGGGAAGGAAACTAGTCGTGCAAAGTGTTTGAAGAATAGAATTGATCAACCCAGTGCAGTTTTCAACCCAGCTATTATTGTAAGGATGAAAGTCGACCCACCTGATGCCGGAGTCGCCCCATCCGATGCCGGAGTCAATGACCCAGCCAATGCTGGAAAGAATGAAACCAACTTGATCATAACTGGGGAGAAGGGCATTGATCATGCTACAGATGGAATAATGGATGCCAATTTGGCAAATGCTAGTGAAATGGACACTAAACTGGTCACTGCTGGGAAGATGAGTATGGCTGTTGCTGGAGCCAGGGTAGCTACCCAGGCTGACACTGGAAAGTTGAAAGATAACCAAACACTAGCTGTAAAGGCAGCAGGCTTCACTATTGCATTTACTCAAAAAACAAGAATAGCCACAGCGTGTATAGAAGAAACCGCAATTGCCACGGCTAGTACTGAAGAGGTGCCAGTTGCCATGGCTATTACTGAAGAGACTGCAGTTGCCACGGCTAGTGCTGAAGAGATGGCAGTTTCCACGGCTAGTGCTGAAGAGACGGCAGTTTCCACGGCTAGTGCTGAAGTGACGGCAGTTGCCACAGCAAGTGCTGAAGAGACGGCAGTTGCCACTGCTAGTGCTGCAGTGACGGCAGTTTCCACGGCTAGTGCTGAAGAGACGGCAGTTTCCACGGCTAGTGCTGAAGTGATGGCAGTTGCCACAGCTAGTGCTGAAGAGACAGCAGTTGCCACTAATAGTGCTGCAGTGATGACAGTTTCCGCAGCTAGTGCTGAAGTGACAGCAGTTGCCACGGCTAGTGCTGAACAGACGGTAGTTGCCATAGCTAGTGCTGAAGAGACGGCAGTTGCCACGGCTAGTGCTGAAGAGACGGCAGTGGCCACGGCTAGTGCTGAAGAGACCGCAGTTGCCACGGCTAGTGCTGAAGAGACTGCAGTGGCCACGGCTAGTGCTGAAGAGGCGGCAGAGTCCACGGCTAGTGCTGAAGAGACGGCAGTTGCCACGGCTAGTGCTGAAGAGACGGCAGTTGCCACGGCTAGTGCTGAAGAGACTGCAGTTGCCATGGCTAGTGCCGAAGAGACTGCAGTTGCCACGGCTAGTGCTGAAGAGACAGCAGTTGCCACGGCTAGTGCTGAAGAGGCGGCAGTTGCCACGGCTAGTGCTGAAGAGACGGCAGTTGCCATGTCTTGTGCTGAAGAGACAGCAGTTGTCACGGTTAGTGCTGAAGAGACTGCAGTTGCCACGGCTAGTGCTGAAGAGACGGCAGTTGCCACGGCTAGTGCTGAAGAGGCGGCAGTTGCCACGGCTAGTGCTGAAGAGACGGCAGTTGCCACAGCTAGTGCTGAAGAGACGGCAGTTGCCACGGCTAGTGCTGAAGAGACGGCAGTTGCCACGGCTAGTGCTGAAGACACGGCAGTTGCCACGGCTAGTGCCGAAGATACCTCGGTTGCCACGGCTAGTGCCGAAGTGACGGCAGTTGCCACAACTTGTGCCGAAGAGAGGGCAGTTGCCACGTCTAGTGCCGAAGAGGCGGCAGTTGCCACGTCTAGCGGCGAAGAGGTGGCAGTTGCCACGTCTGGCGGCGAAGAGGCGGCAGTTGCCACGTCTAGCGGGGAAGAGGCGGCAGTTGCCACGTCTAGCGGTGAAGAGGCGGCAGTTGTCACGTCTAGCGGCGAAGAGGCGGCAGTTGCCACGTCTAGCGGCGAAGAGACGGAAGTTGCCACGTCTAGCGGCGAAGAGACGGAAGTTGCCACGTCTAGCGGCGAAGAGACGGAAGTTGCCACGTCTAGCGGCGAAGAGGCGGAAGTTGCCACGTCTAGCGGCGAAGAGGCGGAAGTTGCCACGTCTAGCGGCGAAGAGGCGGAAGTTGCCACGTCTAGCGGCGAAGAGGCGGAAGTTGCCACGTCTAGCGGCGAAGAGGCGGCAGTTGCCACGTCTAGCGGCGAAGAGGCGGCAGATACCACGTCTAGTGCCGAAGAGGCGGCAGTTGCCACGTACAGTGCCGAAGAGGCGGCAGTTGCCACGTATAGTGCCGAAGAGGCGGCAGTTGCCACGTATAGTGCCGAAGAGGCGGCAGTTGCCATGGTTAGTGCCGAAGAGACTGCAGTTGCCACTGCTAGTGCTGAAGAGACTGCAATTGCCACGTATAGTGCCGAAGAGGCGGCAGTTGCCACGTATAGTGCCGAAGAGGCGGCAGTTGCCATGGTTAGTGCCGAAGAGACTGCAGTTGCCACTGCTAGTGCTGAAGAGACTGCAATTGCCATGGCTGTTGCCAAAGAGGCGGCAGTTGCCACGTCTAGTACCAAAGAGACTGCAGTTGCCTCTGCTAGTGCTGAAGAGACTGCAGTTGCCACTGCTAGTACCGAAGAGACGGCAGTTGCCAAGTCTAGTGCCGAAGAGGCGGCAGTTGCCACGGGTGGTGATGAAGAGGCGGCAGTTGCCACGGGTGGTGATGAAGAGGCGGCAGTTGCCACGGGTGGTGATGAAGAGGCGGCAGTTGCCACTTGTAGTGCTGAAGAGGCGGCAATTGCCACTTGTAGTGCTGAAGAGGCGGCAGTTGCCACTTGTAGTGCTGAAGAGGCGGCAGTTGCCACTTGTAGTGCTGAAGAGGCGGCAGTTGCCACTTGTAGTGCGGAAGAGGCGGCAGTTGCCACTTGTAGTGCTGAAGAGGCGGCAGTTGCCATGGGTAGCGCTGAAGAGGCAACAGTTGCTACGGGTAGTGCTGAAGAGGTGGCAGTTTCTACGGCTAGTACTGAAGAGGCGGCAGGTTCCATGGCTAGTGCTGAAGAGGCGGCAGTTGGTGCCACCGCTACTGAAAAGGCGGCAGTTGGCGCCACGGCTATTGAAAAGGCGGCAGTTGGCGCCACGGCTATTGAAAAGGCGGCAGTTGGCGCCACGGCTATTGAAAAGGCGGCAGTTGGCGCCACCACTATTGAAAAGGTGGCAGTTAACGCTGCTGCTACTGAAGAGGCAGTAGTAGGGGCTTCAACTGATAGTAGAGAGATGGCAGTTGCCATATCTAACATTAGTAAGACAATTAATATTAGTTGTACTAGTGTGTCAACAACCAGCATGGGTATGAGAGTGTCTGCATTCACCATACCAGAGTTGAGACCAGAAGTTGCAACAATTTCCACTGAGAAATCACCAGTGACCTCAGAGGCAACAACAATTTCTAATAAATTTCCAGTAAATGTCAGCACTTCGTCCTTGATGGCAGGTGCCATGTTAACCACTCAGGTAATTAGCATGTATTTGTGTAAAAAATATAATGATAGTGTTTGATATGATCAGTAATGTTGTAAGGGTTTGGCAATTTGGATTCTGGTAACCCAAATCTGAGTAATCCGAATGAATTCATGTTCAAGTCTTTGATTCATTCTGACCATTTAACCCGAAGGGGAATATGGGTTAAAAGATTACACTAAACAAGAAACTCGAATAAATTTGAGTTTCAGTGCTTAACTTCTTAACTCATTAAAATTCAGGTTACTAAGATTTCTGGTTTACAAGAAACCTGAATCAAATTTAGTGTGTTCATTTTTTGACATTTCTGATGTGTTGGCCAATTCAAGTGTGGGGCTTGGACCCTATGATTTGGATTACCAAGCATAGACACTATAAACATTTTGTAATAAGTATGTATGCTGATATTTGAATATTAGTACAGTGGAACCCCGGGTTACAAGCGTCCCTGTTTATGAGTTTTTCGGGTTACGAGTTTGTTGATACGCGTATGGGCCAACCTAGCACGTGGTGGCACGGCGATCGCACCACAGTTTACCAGTGCCTCGTGCCTAGTGACTATCCTGCCTGAGTTCTTCACAAGGATTTACAGTTTTTTGTCAAATTTTTGGCCATTTGAGCATAAAAGTTATTATATATCTTGCCATGGGTCCCAAGAAAGCCAGTGGTAAGGTTCAACCTAAGAAAATAGTTGTGAGTAGAGGCAGTAGATGATGTCCCTTCCTCGTTAAGAAAATGTGTGAAGTATGGGAAGAACTGCAAAGTTTTGTTGAACAAATCACCCAGATAAAGCTGTAGCAGGCCGTTGCATTGACCTTTTAAATGACAATGTGATGTCTTACTACAGACAAGTGTTGCAAAGAAGGGAAAAACAATCTTAATGGATCGTTTCATTGTGAGAAAATCAAGCAGTGAGCCACAACTAGGACCTAGTGGTATGTAGACAAAACGTGCCAGAGAGTGCACTCCAGGAAAATCTTCACTGCTTGATGTTATAATGGAAGGGGACTCCCCTTCCAAACAGTAACACCTCTCCTCCTCCCCCACTGCTCACCATCTTCCATATGCCAACAGGAATCATCAGCAAGAGTAAGTAATAACTTGAACATACTTTTGTAGTGTAGATTTGGATGAATTATGTATAAAATTTAGTTTGAAGTGAAGTTTTTGGGTAGTCAGGAATGGATTAATTCATTTCCCATTATTTCTTATGGGGAAATTAAGTTCGGTTTACGCGTTTCCGGGTTACGAGTTGTCTCCAGGAACAGATTAAACTCTTAAACCGAGGTACCCCTATACAGTGTTATAATTAATGAGCTGACGCTGCATAAAGGTGTCCAAAGATTGGAGTATAGTATGGTATTGTGAAGTATACTTCAGAAAGGGCTGGTCTGTCTACCTAATGATGTTCAAAGTCTTACAGGATACTGTTTTGTCCCCAATTTTGTTGATCTTTAAACCTTCTTAATTTCTTTTAGTGCAATTACAGTGGAACCTTGATTCGGAGAATCTCCGGTTAGAACACTAGCTATCCATGCGGGGTTTACTCACCCGATTCAATGAACAAGAGTTTCCTGAAGTGGGGGTATGTGTGGATTTGCTTAGGATGTCGGGACCAAGGTCATGGATGGAGGCAACATTACAAGAAATAGTTGGGGCCTTGGGAAGGCCACTGAGCATATTTAAAACCTGCGTCTTTTTTATTTCCATTTGCAAAGAATTTTGTTCAGTAAAATATAGGCCCTTTTTTCTTTTGAAAATGAGATTTTGAGGCTTAACCATGGGGAAATTTGCTAGATGTGGTTAAATCTATTAGACAGATTCTCTTGCTGTTGCTCTTCATATGATGGGTTGAAATTATAATTTCACTTGGTGTGAAATCAGCCCATATTGCATAGAAAATACAATTAGTATGTATGTATGGTAACACACACACTATATGGCTCCACTCATCTTTTAATGATTTAAGTTTTTTATTTTTGTTGGATATTTGTATGTTTTCTTCTAGTGATTTAATGAAATGGGTTTAGACTGGCCATCTTATGAGCCACATAAGACCAGATGGCAGTTTTCACAAGAGGAATGATTTAATTCGAACGAAATGCTACTGTCTATTACAAAGACTTAGTAGGTCATGAGCAGCCTGAGTAGGTCATGATAGGGTTTTGCACGTGTGGACATTTAGAGGGGGGAAGGGAGAAAGGGTCGTGTGTTGACTTGGCCCTGCGTGTTTTTTGCGAGCATGTTCTTTAGCAGTTTCGTGACAAGGTGCTCCTTTAGCAATCTCGTGATACTTGAAGGCATTTTGAATATCGCAATGATTCTGGGTATAATGGCCCCCTTCAAGGATAAATAGTTCTCAAGAAGGAACTGTGCTTTTTTTCCTTAAACAGTGTAGGATGTAATCACAGTGACTGGGGCCATTTATGGGTTAGAGATCTTGATTGGGTTATGACTTTATTAAAGTTTCTGCTCGAGCAAGAGAAAGCCTATATTTAGCATTACTTTCAGTGTGAAGACATGACATTCAGAACGCATGAGCATTGTGTGTAATTTTGATTACCGTGTCAGGTTTGTTCTCATAGTGCTTTTTTTTTTAGCTACATGTGATTTTTGCAGGTTGCACCGCATGAAGGGGTGGAATTGAACAAGAGTGAATGTAAAGCATTTAATATTGAAATGGATGAGTACCACCCAAAGGCAACCCGCACCCTCTTCATAGGAAACTTGGACAAGGATGTTACGGTAGAAGAACTCGAGAAACATTTTAAGCGATTTGGTGAAATTATTGTGAGTATGATTGTTGGATTATCTGACTTATGTTCCTCGACTCCTTTTGTCAGTATCATATGGGTTATAAGAATGATTTTATTTTAAATGTATGGATTATGAGTAAAGCTTGTTTACATGAAGGGAAATTCAAGTTCCATCATACACACACTCCCAGGAACTCCTTATCAATGGCATTTAAGTTGTAGTGTTTAAGTAGAAATAATGTTATTAATCAGTTTGTTTATTGCTTCTGTGTTAAGTCTTGCATAAACAATTTGGCAATTGTGGATTTTGTCAGTAATTAAATTCCTTGTACATTGCTATCTTTTACAGGAGATTAATATCACACAGAAAAATATACCAGGTTATGCCCTGTGTCAATATTCGAACATCCGATCAGTAGTATGGGCAATGAGACAGATGGACGGAGAGTATTTGGGGACTAAACACATTAAGCTGTACTTTGCTAAAGTCAAGCCGACTGATTGTGTTTGGATCGAAGGCGTACCTAAAACTGTGACAGAAGGGCAGCTATGTGAACAGTTTTCTCAATTCGGCCCAGTCATTCGCACAGTCATTGACAGGAGAAGGGAACACGCTCTCATTTTTTATGAAACTGTAAGTACAAACCACATTGTAATTTAAGCATTCTCCCAGTAACTTAAGCATTCTCCCTATACTTTAAATTTGATCCCTGCCTCCACCGGGGATTGAACCCGGAACCTTAGGACTATGAATCTGAAGCCCTGCCCACTTGGCTGTCAGGCCCCCCTCACTCAGCTGTCAGACTCCCCTGAAAGGCTAGCCCCAAGCATCTGAACCCCCCCCCCCCTGCCTTGAACAGGGGGGGGGTTCAAGGAATTGAATTCAGCATCAATATTGAATTGATGTTGGAGGAAACTCAGAGCGCCAGAAACAATACGCCAGAATCAGAAATGTTTGTGAATACAGTATAGCAATATTGGTAAGTCTTGGTCAAAAGTCAGGGCAAAAAGTTTTAATTAAATTAAGATTTTTATTAGTTTGTAGTCGTGTAGTGTTTCAAAAGGAAAGCATTGATACCCAGTACAGTTTATTGATATGCATTTATTAATTTAAATGTGCCCTTAATGTTGATTTATCATTATTATGTAATTGTTTGAATGTACATACCTGTGTTTAGTACAGTATTGTAGCATATCTGGCTTTTAGAACTTAATGTTAACACGGTTATAAACTTGTCTTTTTCTCAGGTAAGCCACGCATATTCAGCAGTAAACAAAATGCGTGGTCAGGTACTGAATGGCAGAAAGTTGCAGATTGACTTTGCTACTCAAAAGAATCAAGATTTCTTTGTTGAACTTCATTACAAGTGCGGGCGTCCAACATCATCAGACAAGTCTCGGCAACAAAGAGTATTAGAAAAGTAAGATTTTTTCCCTAACTGTGCTTAAATTATCTTCAGTCATTTGACAGTTGTCAAATATTTCATGACCTGTATAATAATAATACTTCATATCAATAAGTGTGGTTAAATGGTCCTCTGATGAATGGTTCTCAGATGGTTGGATGATTCTTTGTTGGGTGGATAAGGATAGTATTCTGATGGTTGGAAGGTTCTATGATAGCTGTATGATTTTAATAATCATGATTTTTGGATGGTTTTCTGATAGATGATTTTTCTTATTGTTGAATGGTTCTCTGATGGTTCTTATGGGTGCTAAATTATTGGGACCATCTCAAAGAAAAAATATATTAATAAATTTAAAATTAACCCTCTGTCAATGGCTTTTACAAAATGGTCATGTCGCCTAAAAAAAAAAAGCATTATAGAATTATTAATTTGTATGCAAAATGTAAGAAAAACAAGAAAATGAGTGAATATTTATTGTTTCACTGGGTAGAGGTGCTTAGGAATGTTGCGCAGTGAATGTGTCCGAGACCTGTTAACACCTGGTGCTCGCAGTGGATGTGTCCGAGACCTGTTAACACCCGGTGCTCGCAGTGGATGTGTCCAAGACCTGTTAACACCTGGTGCTCGCAGTGGATGTGTCCGAGACCTGTTAACACCTGGTGCTCGCAGTGGATGTGTCTGAGACCTGTTAACACCCGGTGCTCGCAGTGGACATGTCTGAGACCTGTCAACACCGGTGCTCGACTTTGCAGACACTTCGTGTTTTATCCTTGGATGTTTCACTGATTTTCACTTGTTTCTCTTTATTTACAAGTGTGTGTTGAATAACTTGATAAATCACAATTCATACAACACAATTGTTTCAATAACATATGTTTCAATTGATGATTGGTTTACCTGGTATACTCCACTACAACCATAGAGAATAGTGAACATAATATACAAAGATATTTGGCTCTGGAAGATGACATGTGACCTAATTGGCACCATATGGGCGAGAGTATAGACAGAAAGAAAGGCTTAAGCCACCAATGTGGCGTACACACGACAGTTGGCTCCTCTTAGTACACATAACTGTGAAATGGTAGCAGGATTGTTGTTCATGGGCCAAGGTAAACTCCATTACATCTGTATATAAACCTTTTATATCCTTATTTGCATCATGTGTGTAAAATCTGGACAATAATTCCTTAAATTGTCAATTGACAATTACCGCATTACTCCATGAATCAACACGTGACGATGACCGCTGCCCAAGGGTTAATATAATAGATACAAATTAATGTACCACATAAAAACAATTCTCTATTTTGTTACATAATAGTGAAAATCTGTTCACAGAGTTACCATATAATAAGGAATATCTGTATTGCACACACTAATTGTACCATGACTTTGTTACTATATTAAAATCAGCCTGTCAGTCATTACAATATTTTATGCTTTGCAACTGTTCCAGATGTGTTGAGGAACAGCAGTTCTCTCATGTCGTCATTTTTGCCAATGAGCGGTATAGGCATCTCTTTAAGAAACCTTGAATCTCCTCAGGTGAGTACTCTTAGGCTAACTTGCACCTTTCAACTACAGTATATTAAGTGCTGTGATATTTCTAACAATACTCCATTACCTTTCATTACATTCAGCACTGAAATGGCAGCAATGGTGTAGAGGGAGAATATTTGTTTACATTTAATAACTTGCTGCTGTCTGTTTTGCTTTGTCTACCTTCTGCTGGTTTTTTTTATGGTGAGGTAATCACGTATTCTCTGCTCTCTCTCTACCTCTGTTAGGGGGGGGGGGGAATAGGTTTTGGCCTCTGGTACCTGGTAGGATTTTATTGACTCAAGGAGCTGGTGGTGACTTGATAGATTGTGAGTAGTCTAAAAAGGTAGTAAAAAAGGTACAAAAATAGTAGATACAGGTAGTAAAAATGTATAAAGGTAAAAAATAGGCAGTAAATAGGTACCTGGAGCAGTAAATAGGTACCTGGGAGTAGTCAGCTGTCACGGGCTGCTTCCTGGGGGTGCAGGCTGGGCGAGGACCGGGCCGCGGGGACACTAGCCCGAAATCATCTCAAGATAACTCAAGATATCCAAGCAGCAGCTTAATGACTACAGGGAGCCACCAAGTCCCACAAGAAAGAGATACTTAATTACATTCAACATTAGTTTGTTGCACAAAGTTGAGGTGACAATTTTGAAAATAGCTGCACATGGAGAATTAAATCCCAGGCATGCTCAGAAAGTTTTTTTGTTAGCAGGCAGCTCTAGTAAGGGTCCTTGCTTTATCCCTCATTTGTTTTTGTGGGAGGATGAATTGTTTGCACTGTGGAGTGGGGTCCCCTGGTATAAGGCATTTGGCCCTCTTTCGGTTCTTCATTTGCCTCCCTGTATCCTGTTGACCAACCACACACTAGAAAGAAGGGACGACGACGTTTCGGTCTGTCTGGACCATTCTAAGTGATTGTGAGAATGGTCCAGGACGGACCGAAATGTCGTCGTCCCTTCGCTTTCTTTTGTGTGGTTTGGTCAAATATTTCAGCCACGATATTGTGACTCCTCGTCTCTCTGTATCCTGTAGTGACATAGGTAGTTTTCTCAGTAATTTGGTAGTTTAGAGTGGTATCATTGTGTTTAGTAAACAAGGAATTGGCATTCCTTATTGCTTGGTGGGGGTGTTGAGAGAGCTGCATGAAGTTGTATTGGTTTATTCATTGTTTACATTTAATACCACATCATTATTAAGAGTACTTGACCTCCTCTGCTACCTAATGATATGGCAAGACTATTTCCAAAGGTATTTATCATGTGGAGCGAAGGTTGTCAAGAGCTTGGCCTCTTGACAGTGTTTTTGTGGGATCCTGGCTGTTTACCTGGGAAACAGTTGAGGGTGATTTTGTCTTAAGGTATATATAGGTATTTACTGTTTCTTTCTTTCATACCAAAACCCTTATGGTGCTAGAAAATTTATTTATCGGGCATCCCTTTTCAAACCTTTTCTAAATAACATGTAACTATTTTACTTGTAATTCAACTGTTTCTTTTATTGCAGGGACTGTAATCATGGAGGATAACCTGAATTTTACAGCATCCCTCAAGTAGTACGCCGCAGTTGAATCACACAACTAGAAATGCGTTATGGCTATTACCATTGGGCATTTATAGTTTGTTACCATTCCACATCTGTAATAGTGGGGAGATAATGGATGTTGCATCCCATATCAAGCATAGATATGTTGGCAACACTGATACACCTCAGAAAATGAAATTTACAGTCGGTATCTGACATAATAAAAAATGTTAATAATTGGAAGGACCATGTGCAAAAGGAATTGGGACCCAATGGTAAGGCAATGTTGGTGCNCAAAACATAGATTGTACGGTAGAAAATAGTTGCAGACTGAAACAGATCTTCAAGAGACAGTGCTCTTGGAAATGGGCATGCATCAGGTGCTAACCAAAGTATAAAGCAGGAGGAAATTGAAGGCAACCATGCAGTACCGGTTAGTATTGAAGATTCAGAGTCTAGTGTATTACAACTAAGAATGAGGCAGTTACATTGACAGCCATCAGTACAAGAGCCTCAGAAGTGATAGGCAATAGTGTGAAAATCACAAGATCAAAGCATTCATTAAGAATAAGTCACTAAAAGCCATAGCAGCAGCATTAGACGATAGAAAAATAGCAGGAAAAAAAAGTTGTGACCATGTGAAGGTTATAGTTAAACTTGACCCAGACAATGCCGGTGCGGTCGTGATGGATAACAGTGCAAAACTCAGAAGATCAAGGAGCTCGTTATGCAGTAATTATGTAAAAGCCAGTGTGGAAAAAACTTTCAGAAAAAAAATAGCTGAAAAAATAAATGAACATATTCAGATGACAGTTAAAGATGGTCCTGTCAGAGCTGCTTTGGCACATTCGTATGCAAGATCGATGCTCAGAAGCACAGATGTCATATCATCTTCAAAACAATTTAGCGCTACAGAATCTCCAAGATACGATGATTCCATAAAATCGTTAACATCAGGAGTTACTACTAGACAAGTTGCCACACAAGCTAATACTGATACAGGTATTGTAAAAGTAACGAAAGATAATTATGCAAAATTATTTCCGGGAGCCAATATTGGTGGATCACCCAAAGGATCTTGTGTTGCTGGGCCGACCAAAAGATCTGACATTGTTAGCTCGGCCAAACGATCTGATATTATAGGGTCATCCCATAAAATTAGTACATCTGAGTTGGCCGAAAAAAGCCGAGGCTGCTGGTTTGGCCAGAAAAGTTGAGCCAACCGATATGGCCAGAAAAGTTGAGCCAACCGATATGGCCAGAAAAGCGGAGGCTGCAGGTTCGGCCAGAAAAGCGGAGGCTGCAGGTTCGGCCAGAAAAGCAGAGGCTGCAGGTTCGGCCAGAAAAGCGGAGGCTGCAGGTTCGGCCAGAAAAGCGGAGGCTGCAGGTTCGGCCAGAAAAGCGGAGGCTGCAGGTTCGGCCAGAAAAGCGGAGGCTGCAGGTTCGGCCAGAAAAGTGGAGGCTGGCGCTTCGGCCAGAAAAGCGGAGGCTGGTGCTTCGGTCAGAAAAGCGGAGGCTGGCGGTTCGGGCAGCAAAGCTGAGGCTGCCGATTCGGTCAGAAAAGCTGAGGCTGCTGGTTCGGCCAGAAAAGCTGGTGCTACCGTCTCGGCCAGAAAAGAGGAGGCTGCCGGCTCTGCCAGAAAAGCGGAGGCTGCCGGCTCTGCTAGAAAAGCGGAGGCTGCCGGCTCTGCCAGAAAAGTGAAGGCTGCGGCTCTGCCAGAAAAGCGGAGGCTGCCGGCTCTGCCAGAAAAGCGGAGGCTGCCGGCTCTGCCAGAAAAGCGGAGGCTGCCGGCTCTGCCAGAAAAGCGGAGGCTGCCGGCTCTGCCAGAAAAGCGGAGGCTGCCGGCTCTGCCAGAAAAGCGGAGGCTGCCGGCTCTGCCAGAAAAGCGGAGGCTGCCGGCTCTGCCAGAAAAGCGGAGGCTGCCGGCTCTGCCAGAAAAGCGGAGGCTGCCGGCTCTGCCAGAAAAGCGGAGGCTGCCGGCTCTGCCAGAAAAGCGGAGGCTGCCGGCTCTGCCAGAAAAGCGGAGGCTGCCGGCTCTGCCAGAAAAGCGGAGGCTGCCGGCTCTGCCAGAAAAGCGGAGGCTGCCGGCTCTGCCAGAAAAGCGGAGGCTGCCGGCTCTGCCAGAAAAGCGGAGGCTGCCGGCTCTGCCAGAAAAGCGGAGGCTGCCGGCTCTGCCAGAAAAGCGGAGGCTGCCGGCTCGGCCAGAAAAGCGGAGGCTGCCGGCTCGGCCAGAAAAGCGGAGGCTGTCGGCTCGGCCACAAGGGCTTTTACTGCAAAGTCACCCACGAGAGCTACTAGGTCTGCTGTGAGGAGTGTTGCTGTTAGTTCAGCAAGAAGAACTGTTATTAATTTGGCCATGAGAATTGGTGCTGTTAGCGCGGCCACAAGAGGTGGTGCTGCTAAGCCGAGCACAAGAATTTACGCTGGCAGGTCAGTCAAGAGAGTTAATTCTGTCAAGTCTACCATTAAATCAAGCACCAGATTAAATAATGCGAAATCAAATGTCAAATTAATTACTATGAAATCTGTTGCAAGATTAAATGTTGTAAAATCAAAGGCTGGATTAAATACTGCAAATATAAGTGCAAGAATAAATAACGAAGAATCAAATGCAAGGTTAATATGGAAAAGTTAGAAACAAGATTAGATACAGCAATGTTGTATGAAAGAGATGTTGGAAAATTGCCACTCAAATGCAAACCAGTAAAATCAAACACAGAAATTGATAAGGCAGAGCCTACTGTATCAGAAGTTGATTTTGTAAAATTTGAGTCAAAACCGGACTCATTGAAGTTCGTACATAGAGAGACTAATGAAAAATCCACCTCGAAAACTATTAGTATTTCAGAGGACCCCATAATAGCTGATAAAAGAAAGTCTCCAGAAGATTCTGAGGAAAGGTCGTATAGAAAAAGATCTGATATTGTAAAGTCTCCTCAATCAAAGCATTCTATTGCAAAATCTATCAGAGTACCTGACCTTTCCAAATGTCTAGTGCCAGTTGATGATTTAAAGTCTTGCACAATAAGGACAAGAGCTGCTTTAAAGGCCTCCTTAATGGGAGCTGATAATAAAATATCAACAGTTTTGTCTGATAAAACAAAATTTTCAACAAGTGAATTCACCACAAGTGAAGATGATTCTAAGGACACTTTAAAACTAAGCCTGGATATCGGGCAGCATCATGAACAAGGTACTGGTTCCCTAGTAGAAAAGGAAACAAATAATACAAGTGTTAGCAAGTCAGACGCAAAGTATTTAAATGATAAGCTAAATACTGCTGGCATCAGATTAACCAGGTCTAGAGCAAATACTGTAGAATCAACACTAGAATCTGCTGCTTCAGATTTCACCACAAAATGTGGTACAACAGAATGCAGTACAAGCAAATATGATTCTGTAAAGGTTCAAAGAGAAACTAGTAATGCAAATAGTTCAGAAGCTGCTGGGGACTCGCATGTAAATAAGTCAGAAAATGTAATAGATGCCAAAACCAGATTTAATACAGCTTCCACACTAACATCAAATAAATCTGAAAATTCTAGTAAGACGAGATATAGTGTGGCAAAATCACTTACAAAAAATACAAGTAAATTCATAAGAAAAATATATAAAATAAGATCTGCTACAAGTGATAATCGGAATTTGAGATCCAGAATGAGAACTAATACTGCAAAATTTAAAAGCAAAAATGCTTCCAAGTTTAGAGTAAAGGCTAATATTACTAACTTGGTCTTAAAATCCCAGTCTTTAAAGGTACCGCAACAGATGCTGACAATAAGAAATTCAGTGCAAGGTCGAGTCCAGCAGAATCAGAGACCCTGGGTGATATGGCAAAAATTCCATCATCTGATGCCCAGTCTTCAGAGGCCATTAAAACATCAAGTAATACAAAAATCTCTACAAAAACAGGTTTTGCAGACTCCATTACAACTGTTAAAAAAGAAATCACTACAAAATCTAACTCAAAAGTGCAAAGTGCTGTAGAATCTGAAAAAGTAATCACTGAGAATATGGGGCGTGTCACTCGAGCCAAGTCGTTTATGGCTTTGTGTGATATTTCATTAGCCATTCCAGCAGGTTCTAAAACTGGAAAATGTTCCACTAAACCTGTAACTTCCAAATCCACCACATTGGAAACCGATGAGAAAAAATTTGTTGCGTTGATCCCAGCCACAGCCATTATCACCACTCAAGCCGACACTGCAGTGTGTCCCGTTATAGATGATGACTGTGCAATATTTTCTCTGACAGAAAATGATGCAGCAAAATCTGTTTCTGCTATCTGTAATATTACGCAAAGTATCTCCAAACATGATACTGAAAAATGTAATAATAAAAGTAATCTTGAGCAATCCGATATATCGAGAGCTTGTATCGGAAAGCCTTTTGTACTGAAAGCTAATAGTGTAAAATTAAAGGCTGATGAAGCTAATAATCCAAAATCTACTAGAGTGGAAACTGATACTAAAAATTCTGTATCAGTTAGTCTTAATACTCCAGAACGTAAAAAACAAGCCAGATCTCGTATATCAGAAACTGAAAGTATTGAACTAGGTCAAACAAAAATCTGTGGAACGACAAATATATTAAAAAAACTATCAGAAGATGGTGAGATTAAGATTACAAGATCTAAAGCAGCAGCTGTTCTTGTTACATCTCTCAGAACAAGAACTCAGATTTCAAAATATACCAGTTCAAGAGGTAACAATGCAGGTTTTCTTAAGAGTTTGGCTGAACCCACAAAGTCTCCCAGAAGAAAACACATTAGTGCACCATCCCTTGGGAAGGAAACTGGTCGTGCAAAGTGTTTCAAGAATAGAATTGATCAACCCACTGCAGTTTTCAACCCAGCTATTACTGTAAGGATGAAAGTCGACCCACCTGATGCCGGAGTCGCCCCATCCGATGCCGGAGTCAATGACCCAGCCAATGCTGGAAAGAATGAAACCAACTTGATCATAACTGGGGAGAAGGGCATTGATCATGCTACAGATGGAATAATGGATGCCAATTTGGCAAATGCTAGTGAAATGGACACTAAACTGGTCACTGCTGGGAAGATGAGTATGGCTGTTGCTGGAGCCAGGGTAGCTACCCAGGCTGACACTGGAAAGTTGAAAGATAACCAAACACTAGCTGTAAAGGCAGCAGGCTTCACTATTGCATTTACTCAAAAAACAAGAATAGCCACAGCGTGTATAGAAGAAACCGCAATTGCCACGGCTAGTACTGAAGAGGCGCCAGTTGCCATGGCTATTACTGAAGAGACTGCAGTTGCCACGGCTAGTGCTGAAGAGATGGCAGTTTCCACGGCTAGTGCTGAAGAGACGGCAGTTTCCACGGCTAGTGCTGAAGAGACGGCAGTTTCCACGGCTAGTGCTGAAGTGATGGCAGTTGCCACAGCTAGTGCTGAAGAGACAGCAGTTGCCACAGCCAGTGCTGAAGAGACAGCAGTTGCCACTAATAGTGCTGCAGTGATGGCAGTTTCCGCAGCTAGTGCTGAAGTGACAGCAGTTGCCACGGCTAGTGCTGAACAGACGGTAGTTGCCATAGCTAGTGCTGAAGAGACGGCAGTTGCCACTGCTAGTGCTGAAGAGACGGCAGTTTCCACAGGTAGTGCTGAAGTGATGGCAGTTGCCACGGCTAGTACTGAAGAGTCTGCAGTGGCCATGTCTAGTGCTGAAGAGACTACAGTTGCCACAGGAAGTGCTGAAGAGACTGTAGTTGCCACGGCTAGTGCTGAAGAGACGGCAGTTGCCACGGCTAGTGCTGAAGAGACGGCAGTGGCCACGGCTAGTGCTGAAGAGACGGCAGTGGCCACGGCTAGTGCTGAAGAGACGGCAGTGGCCACGGCTAGTGCTGAAGAGACGGCAGTGGCCACGGCTAGTGCTGAAGAGACGGCAGTGGACACGGCTAGTGCTGAAGAGGCGGCAGTTGCCACAATTAGTGCTGAAAAGACTGCAGTTGCCACGGCTAGTGCTGAAGAGACTGCAGTTGCCACGGCTAGTGCTGAAGAGACTGCAGTTGCCACGGCTAGTGCTGAAGAGACGGCAGTTGCCATGGCTAGTGCTGAAGAGACGGCAGTTGCCACGGCTAGTGCTGAAGAGGCGGCAGTTGCCACGGCTAGTGCTGAAGAGGCGGCAGTTGCCACGGCTAGTGCTGAAGAGACTGCAGTTGCCACGGCTAGTGCTGAAGAGACTGCAGTGGCCACGGCTAGTGCTGAAGAGACGGCAGTTGCCATGGCTAGTGCTGAAGTGACGGCAGTGGCCACGGCTAGTGCTGAAGAGACGGCAGTTGCCACGGCTAGTGCTGAAGAGGCGGCAGTTGCCACAATTAGTGCTGAAAAGACTGCAGTTGCCACGGCTAGTGCTGAAGAGACTGCAGTTGCCACGGCTAGTGCTGAAGAGACGGCAGTTGCCATGGCTAGTGCTGAAGAGACGGCAGTTGCCACGGCTAGTGCTGAAGAGGCGGCAGTTGCCACGGCTAGTGCTGAAGAGGCGGCAGTTGCCACAGCTAGTGCTGAAGAGACTGCAGTGGCCACGGCTAGTGCTGAAGAGACCGCAGTGGCCACGGCTAGTGCTGAAGAGACCGCAGTGGCCACGGCTAGTGCTGAAGAGACCGCAGTGGCCACGGCTAGTGCTGAAGAGACGGCAGTTGCCACGGCTAGTGCTGAAGAGACGGCAGTTGCCACGGCTAGTGCTGAAGAGACGGCAGTGCCGCGGCTAGTGCTGAAGAGACCGCAGTGGCCGCGGCTAGTGCTGAAGAGACGGCAGTTGCCACGGCTAGTGCTGAAGAGACGGCAGTTGCCACGGCTAGTGCTGAAGAGACCGCAGTGGCCACGGCTAGTGCTGAAGAGACGGCAGTGGCCGCGGCTAGTGCTGAAGAGACGGCAGTTGCCACAGCTAGTGCTGAAGAGACGGCAGTTGCCACGGCTAGTGCTGAAGAGACGGCAGTTGCCACGGCTAGTGCTGAAGAGACCGCAGTTGCCACGGCTAGTGCTGAAGAGACCGCAGTTGCCGCGGCTAGTGCTGAAGAGACGGCAGTTGCCACGGCTAGTGCTGAAGAGACCGCAGTGGCCACGGCTAGTGCTGAAGAGACGGCAGTTGCCACGGCTAGTGCTGAAGAGACGGCAGTTGCCACGGCTAGTGCTGAAGAGACGGCAGTGGCCACGGCTAGTGCTGAAGAGACCGCAGTTGCCACGGCTAGTGCTGAAGAGACGGCAGTTGCCACAGCTAGTGCTGAAGAGACGGCAGTTGCCACGGCTAGTGCTGAAGAGACGGCAGTTGCCACGGCTAGTGCTGAAGAAACGGCAGTTGCCACGGCTAGTGCCGAAGATACCTCAGTTGCCACGGCTAGTGCCGAAGTGACGGCAGTTGCCACAACTTGTGCCGAAGAGAGGGCAGTTGCCACGTCTAGTGCCGAAGAGGCGGCAGTTGCCACGTCTAGCGGCGAAGAGGTGGCAGTTGCCACGTCTGGCGGCAAAGAGGCGGCAGTTGCCACGTCTAGCGGGGAAGAGGCGGCAGTTGCCACGTCTAGCGGTGAAGAGGCGGCAGTTGTCACGTCTAGCGGCGAAGAGGCGGCAGTTGCCACGTCTAGCGGCGAAGAGACGGAAGTTGCCACGTCTAGCGGCGAAGAGGCGGAAGTTGCCACGTCTAGCGGCGAAGAGGCGGAAGTTGCCACGTCTAGCGGCGAAGAGGCGGAAGTTGCCACGTCTAGCGGCGAAGAGGCGGAAGTTGCCACGTCTAGCGGCGAAGAGGCGGAAGTTGCCACGTCTAGCGGCGAAGAGGCGGCAGTTGCCACGTCTAGCGGCGAAGAGGCGGCAGTTGCCACGTCTAGCGGCGAAGAGGCGGCAGATACCACGTCTAGTGCCGAAGAGGCGGCAGTTGCCACGTACAGTGCCGAAGAGGCGGCAGTTGCCACGTATAGTGCCGAAGAGGCGGCAGTTGCCACGTATAGTGCCGAAGAGGCGGCAGTTGCCATGGTTAGTGCCGAAGAGACTGCAGTTGCCACTGCTAGTGCTGAAGAGACTGCAATTGCCATGGCTGTTGCCAAAGAGGCGGCAGTTGCCACGTCTAGTACCAAAGAGACTGCAGTTGCCTCTGCTAGTGCTGAAGAGACTGCAGTTGCCACTGCTAGTACCGAAGAGACGGCAGTTGCCAAGTCTAGTGCCGAAGAGGCGGCAGTTGCCAAGTAGTGATGAAGAGGCGGCAGTTGCCACGGGTGGTGATGAAGAGGCGGCAGTTGCCACGGGTGGTGATGAAGAGGCGGCAGTTGCCACTTGTAGTGCTGAAGAGGCGGCAGTTGCCACTTGTAGTGCTGAAGAGGCGGCAGTTGCCACTTGTAGTGCTGAAGAGGCGGCAGTTGCCACTTGTAGTGCGGAAGAGGCGGCAGTTGCCACTTGTAGTGCTGAAGAGGCGGCATTTGCCACTTGTAGTGCTGAAGAGGCGGCAGTTGCCATGGGTAGCGCTGAAGAGGCAACAGTTGCTACGGGTAGTGCTGAAGAGGTGGCAGTTTCTACGGCTAGTACTGAAGAGGCGGCAGGTTCCATGGCTAGTGCTGAAGAGGCGGCAGTTGGTGCCACCGCTACTGAAAAGGCGGCAGTTGGCGCCACGGCTATTGAAAAGGCGGCAGTTGGCGCCACGGCTATTGAAAAGGCGGCAGTTGGCGCCACGGCTATTGAAAAGGCGGCAGTTGGCGCCACCACTATTGAAAAGGTGGCAGTTGACGCTGCTGCTACTGAAGAGGCAGTAGTAGGGGCTTCAACTGATAGTAGAGAGATGGCAGTTGCCATATCTAACATTAGTAAGACAATTAATATTAGTTGTACTAGTGTGTCAACAACCAGCATGGGTATGAGAGTGTCTGCATTCACCATACCAGAGTTGAGACCAGAAGTTGCAACAATTTCCACTGAGAAATCACCAGTGACCTCAGAGGCAACAACAATTTCTAATAAATTTCCAGTAAATGTCAGCACTTCGTCCTTGATGGCAGGTGCCATGTTAACCACTCAGGTAATTAGCATGTATTTGTGTAAAAAATATAATGATAGTGTTTGATATGATCAGTAATGTTGTAAGGGTTTGGCAATTTGGATTCTGGTAACCCAAATCTGAGTAATCCGAATGAATTCATGTTCAAGTCTTTGATTCATTCTGACCATTTAACCCGAAGGGGAATATGGGTTAAAAGATTACACTAAACAAGAAACTCGAATAAATTTGAGTTTCAGTGCTTAACTTCTTAACTCATTAAAATTCAGGTTACTAAGATTTCTGGTTTACAAGAAACCTGAATCAAATTTAGTGTGTTCATTTTTTGACATTTCTGATGTGTTGGCCAATTCAAGTGTGGGGCTTGGACCCCTATGATTTGGATTACCAAGCATAGACACTATAAACATTTGTAATAAGTATGTATGCTGATATTTGAATATTAGTACAGTGGAACCCCGGGTTACAAGCGTCCCTGTTTATGAGTTTTTCGGGTTACGAGTTTGTTGATACGCGTATGGGCAAACCTAGCACGTGGTGGCACGGCGATCGCACCACAGTTTACCAGTGCCTCGTGCCTAGTGACTATCCTGCCTGAGTTCTTCACAAGGATTTACAGTTTTTTGTCAAATTTTTGGCCATTTGAGCATAAAAGTTATTATATATCTTGCCATGGGTCCCAAGAAAGCCAGTGGTAAGGTTCAACCTAAGAAAATAGTTGTGAGTAGAGGCAGTAGATGATGTCCCTTCCTCGTTAAGAAATGTGTGAAGTATGGGAAGAACTGCAAAGTTTTGTTGAACAAATCACCCAGATAAAGCTGTAGCAGGCCGTTGCATTGACCTTTTAAATGACAATGTGATGTCTTACTACAGACAAGTGTTGCAAAGAAGGGAAAAACAATCTTAATGGATCGTTTCATTGTGAGAAAATCAAGCAGTGAGCCACAACTAGGACCTAGTGGTATGTAGACAAAACGTGCCAGAGAGTGCACTCCAGGAAAATCTTCACTGCTTGATGTTATAATGGAAGGGGACTCCCCTTCCAAACAGTAACACCTCTCCTCCTCCCCCACTGCTCACCATCTTCCATATGCCAACAGGAATCATCAGCAAGAGTAAGTAATAACTTGAACATACTTTTGTAGTGTAGATTTGGATGAATTATGTATAAAATTTAGTTTGAAGTGAAGTTTTTGGGTAGTCAGGAATGGATTAATTCATTTCCCATTATTTCTTATGGGGAAATTAAGTTCGGTTTACGCGTTTCCGGGTTACGAGTTGTCTCCAGGAACAGATTAAACTCTTAAACCGAGGTACCCCTATACAGTGTTATAATTAATGAGCTGACGCTGCATAAAGGTGTCCAAAGATTGGAGTATAGTATGGTATTGTGAAGTATACTTCAGAAAGGGCTGGTCTGTCTACCTAATGATGTTCAAAGTCTTACAGGATACTGTTTTGTCCCCAATTTTGTTGATCTTTAAACCTTCTTAATTTCTTTAGTGCAATTACAGTGGAACCTTGATTCGGAGAATCTCCGGTTAGAACACTAGCTATCCATGCGGGGTTTACTCACCCGATTCAATGAACAAGAGTTTCCTGAAGTGGGGTATGTGTGGATTTGCTTAGGATGTCGGGACCAAGGTCATGGATGGAGGCAACATTACAAGAAATAGTTGGGGCCTTGGGAAGGCCACTGAGCATATTTAAAACCTGCGTCTTTTTTATTTCCATTTGCAAAGAATTTTGTTCAGTAAAATATAGGCCCTTTTTTCTTTTGAAAATGAGATTTTGAGGCTTAACCATGGGGAAATTTGCTAGATGTGGTTAAATCTATTAGACAGATTCTCTTGCTGTTGCTCTTCATATGATGGGTTGAAATTATAATTTCACTTGGTGTGAAATCAGCCCATATTGCATAGAAAATACAATTAGTATGTATGTATGGTAACACACACACTATATGGCTCCACTCATCTTTTAATGATTTAAGTTTTTTATTTTTGTTGGATATTTGTATGTTTTCTTCTAGTGATTTAATGAAATGGGTTTAGACTGGCCATCTTATGAGCCACATAAGACCAGATGGCAGTTTTCACAAGAGGAATGATTTAATTCGAACGAAATGCTACTGTCTATTACAAAGACTTAGTAGGTCATGAGCAGCCTGAGTAGGTCATGATAGGGTTTTGCACGTGTGGACATTTAGAGGGGGGAAGGGAGAAAGGGTCGTGTGTTGACTTGGCCCTGCGTGTTTTTTGCGAGCATGTTCTTTAGCAGTTTCGTGACAAGGTGCTCCTTTAGCAATCTCGTGATACTTGAAGGCATTTTGAATATCGCAATGATTCTGGGTATAATGGCCCCCTTCAAGGATAAATAGTTCTCAAGAAGGAACTGTGCTTTTTTTCCTTAAACAGTGTAGGATGTAATCACAGTGACTGGGGCCATTTATGGGTTAGAGATCTTGATTGGGTTATGACTTTATTAAAGTTTCTGCTCGAGCAAGAGAAAGCCTATATTTAGCATTACTTTCAGTGTGAAGACATGACATTCAGAACGCATGAGCATTGTGTGTAATTTTGATTACCGTGTCAGGTTTGTTCTCATAGTGCTTTTTTTTTTAGCTACATGTGATTTTTGCAGGTTGCACCGCATGAAGGGGTGGAATTGAACAAGAGTGAATGTAAAGCATTTAATATTGAAATGGATGAGTACCACCCAAAGGCAACCCGCACCCTCTTCATAGGAAACTTGGACAAGGATGTTACGGTAGAAGAACTCGAGAAACATTTTAAGCGATTTGGTGAAATTATTGTGAGTATGATTGTTGGATTATCTGACTTATGTTCCTCGACTCCTTTTGTCAGTATCATATGGGTTATAAGAATGATTTTATTTTAAATGTATGGATTATGAGTAAAGCTTGTTTACATGAAGGGAAATTCAAGTTCCATCATACACACACTCCCAGGAACTCCTTATCAATGGCATTTAAGTTGTAGTGTTTAAGTAGAAATAATGTTATTAATCAGTTTGTTTATTGCTTCTGTGTTAAGTCTTGCATAAACAATTTGGCAATTGTGGATTTTGTCAGTAATTAAATTCCTTGTACATTGCTATCTTTTACAGGAGATTAATATCACACAGAAAAATATACCAGGTTATGCCCTGTGTCAATATTCGAACATCCGATCAGTAGTATGGGCAATGAGACAGATGGACGGAGAGTATTTGGGGACTAAACACATTAAGCTGTACTTTGCTAAAGTCAAGCCGACTGATTGTGTTTGGATCGAAGGCGTACCTAAAACTGTGACAGAAGGGCAGCTATGTGAACAGTTTTCTCAATTCGGCCCAGTCATTCGCACAGTCATTGACAGGAGAAGGGAACACGCTCTCATTTTTTATGAAACTGTAAGTACAAACCACATTGTAATTTAAGCATTCTCCCAGTAACTTAAGCATTCTCCCTATACTTTAAATTTGATCCCTGCCTCCACCGGGGATTGAACCCGGAACCTTAGGACTATGAATCTGAAGCCCTGCCCACTTGGCTGTCAGGCCCCCCTCACTCAGCTGTCAGACTCCCCTGAAAGGCTAGCCCCAAGCATCTGAACCCCCCCCCCCCTGCCTTGAACAGGGGGGGGGTTCAAGGAATTGAATTCAGCATCAATATTGAATTGATGTTGGAGGAAACTCAGAGCGCCAGAAACAATACGCCAGAATCAGAAATGTTTGTGAATACAGTATAGCAATATTGGTAAGTCTTGGTCAAAAGTCAGGGCAAAAAGTTTTAATTAAATTAAGATTTTTATTAGTTTGTAGTCGTGTAGTGTTTCAAAAGGAAAGCATTGATACCCAGTACAGTTTATTGATATGCATTTATTAATTTAAATGTGCCCTTAATGTTGATTTATCATTATTATGTAATTGTTTGAATGTACATACCTGTGTTTAGTACAGTATTGTAGCATATCTGGCTTTTAGAACTTAATGTTAACACGGTTATAAACTTGTCTTTTTCTCAGGTAAGCCACGCATATTCAGCAGTAAACAAAATGCGTGGTCAGGTACTGAATGGCAGAAAGTTGCAGATTGACTTTGCTACTCAAAAGAATCAAGATTTCTTTGTTGAACTTCATTACAAGTGCGGGCGTCCAACATCATCAGACAAGTCTCGGCAACAAAGAGTATTAGAAAAGTAAGATTTTTTCCCTAACTGTGCTTAAATTATCTTCAGTCATTTGACAGTTGTCAAATATTTCATGACCTGTATAATAATAATACTTCATATCAATAAGTGTGGTTAAATGGTCCTCTGATGAATGGTTCTCAGATGGTTGGATGATTCTTTGTTGGGTGGATAAGGATAGTATTCTGATGGTTGGAAGGTTCTATGATAGCTGTATGATTTTAATAATCATGATTTTTGGATGGTTTTCTGATAGATGATTTTTCTTATTGTTGAATGGTTCTCTGATGGTTCTTATGGGTGCTAAATTATTGGGACCATCTCAAAGAAAAAATATATTAATAAATTTAAAATTAACCCTCTGTCAATGGCTTTTACAAAATGGTCATGTCGCCTAAAAAAAAAAGCATTATAGAATTATTAATTTGTATGCAAAATGTAAGAAAAACAAGAAAATGAGTGAATATTTATTGTTTCACTGGGTAGAGGTGCTTAGGAATGTTGCGCAGTGAATGTGTCCGAGACCTGTTAACACCTGGTGCTCGCAGTGGATGTGTCCGAGACCTGTTAACACCCGGTGCTCGCAGTGGATGTGTCCAAGACCTGTTAACACCTGGTGCTCGCAGTGGATGTGTCCGAGACCTGTTAACACCTGGTGCTCGCAGTGGATGTGTCTGAGACCTGTTAACACCCGGTGCTCGCAGTGGACATGTCTGAGACCTGTCAACACCCGGTGCTCGACTTTGCAGACACTTCGTGTTTTATCCTTGGATGTTTCACTGATTTTCACTTGTTTCTCTTTATTTACAAGTGTGTGTTGAATAACTTGATAAATCACAATTCATACAACACAATTGTTTCAATAACATATGTTTCAATTGATGATTGGTTTACCTGGTATACTCCACTACAACCATAGAGAATAGTGAACATAATATACAAAGATATTTGGCTCTGGAAGATGACATGTGACCTAATTGGCACCATATGGGCGAGAGTATAGACAGAAAGAAAGGCTTAAGCCACCAATGTGGCGTACACACGACAGTTGGCTCCTCTTAGTACACATAACTGTGAAATGGTAGCAGGATTGTTGTTCATGGGCCAAGGTAAACTCCATTACATCTGTATATAAACCTTTTATATCCTTATTTGCATCATGTGTGTAAAATCTGGACAATAATTCCTTAAATTGTCAATTGACAATTACCGCATTACTCCATGAATCAACACGTGACGATGACCGCTGCCCAAGGGTTAATATAATAGATACAAATTTAATGTACCACATAAAAACAATTCTCTATTTTGTTACATAATAGTGAAAATCTGTTCACAGAGTTACCATATAATAAGGAATATCTGTATTGCACACACTAATTGTACCATGACTTTGTTACTATATTAAAATCAGCCTGTCAGTCATTACAATATTTTATGCTTTGCAACTGTTCCAGATGTGTTGAGGAACAGCAGTTCTCTCATGTCGTCATTTTTGCCAATGAGCGGTATAGGCATCTCTTTAAGAAACTTGAATCTCCTCAGGTGAGTACTCTTAGGCTAACTTGCACCTTTCAACTACAGTATATTAAGTGCTGTGATATTTCTAACAATACTCCATTACCTTTCATTACATTCAGCACTGAAATGGCAGCAATGGTGTAGAGGGAGAATATTTGTTTACATTTAATAACTTGCTGCTGTCTGTTTTGCTTTGCTCTACCTTCTGCTGGTTTTTTTTATGGTGAGGGTAATCACGTATTCTCTGCTCTCTCTCTACCTCTGTTAGGGGGGGGGGGAATAGGTTTTGGCCTCTGGTACCTGGTAGGATTTTATTGACTCAAGGAGCTGGTGTGACTTGATAGATTGTGAGCTAGTCTAAAATAGGTAGTAAAAAGGTACAAAATAGTAGATACAGGTAGTAAAAACGTATAAAGGTAAAAAATAGGCAGTAAATAGGTACCTGGAGCAGTAAATAGGTACCTGGGAGTTAGTCAGCTGTCACGGGCTGCTTCCTGGGGGTGCAGGCCTGGGCGAGGACCGGGCCGCGGGGACACTAAGCCCCGAAATCATCTCAAGATAACCTCAAGATATCCAAGCAGCAGCTTAATGACTACAGGGAGCCACCAAAGTCCCACAAGAAAGAGATACTTCATTACATTCAACATTAGTTTTGTTGCACAAAGTTGAGGTGACAATTTTGAAAATAGCTGCACATTGAGAATTAAATCCCAGGCATGCTCAGAAAGTTTTTTTGTTAGCAGGCAGCTCTAGTAAGGGTCCTTGCTTTATCCCTCATTTGTTTTTGTGTTTGGAGGATGAATTGTTTGCACTGTGGAGTGGGGTCCCCTGGTATAGAGGCATTTGGCCCTCTTTCGGTTCTTCATTTGCCTCCCTGTATCCTGTTGACCAAACCACACACTAGAAAGAAGGGACGACGACGTTTCGGTCTGTCCTGGACCATTCTAAAGTTGATTGTGAGAATGGTCCAGGACGGACCGAAATGTCGTCGTCCCTTCGCTTTCTTTTGTGTGGTTTGGTCAACATATTTCAGCCACGATATTGTGACTCCTCGTCTCTCTGTATCCTGTAGTGAACATAGGTAGTTTTCTCAGTAATTTGGTAGTTTAGAGTGGTATTCATTGTGTTTAGTAACACAAGGAATTGGCATTCCTTATTGCTTGGTGGGGGGTGTTGAGAGAGCTGCATGAAGTTGTATTGGTTTATTCATTGTTTACATTTAATACCACATCATTATTAAGAGTACTTGACCTTATCTCTGCTACCTAATGATATGGCAAGACTATTTCCAAAGGTATTTATCATGGTGGAGCGAAGGTTGTCAAGAGCTTGGCCTCTTGACAGTGTTTTGTTTGGATCCTGGCTGTTTACCTGGGAAACAGTTGAGGGTGATTTTGTCTTAATGTATTATATATGTATTTACTGTATTCTTTCTTTTCATACCAAAAACCTTATGGTGCTAGAAAATTTATTTATCGGGCATCCCTTTTCAAACCTTTTCTAAATAACATGTAACTATTTTTACTTGTATATTCAACTGTTTCTTTTATTGCAGGTGACTGTAATCATGGAGGATAACCTGAATTTTACCAGCATCCCTCAAGTAGTACGCCGCAGTTTGAATCACACAACTAGAAATGCGTTATGGCTATTACCATTGGGCATTTATAGTTTTGTTCAATTCCACATCTGTAATAGTTGTGGAGATAATGGATGTTTGCATCCCATATCAAGCATTAGATATGTTGGCAACACTGATACACCCTCAGAAAATGAAATTTACAGTCGCGTATCTGACATAATAAAAAATGTTAATAATTTGAAGGACCATGTGCAAAAGGAATTGGGACCCAATGGTAAGGCAATGTTGGTGCCACTAATACCAGTTTCAGTTGTATGTGAAGAGGCTTTTATAAATCATAAAAATTTGCACCATGCAGTCTCCAAAAATTCTGCTTATGTTATCAGCCATTCAGATATGATTATTTTGAAGACTCTTTACAATAAGCTTAGTGAAACTTGGTGTAGCTCATTTATTGAAGGAATGGTTGACAGATTTTCGTCTATGATGACCGATTTTGTGATTATGAACCAAAATACAAAATTTGTGTCGATTGAAAGCAATAAGAATTTTAGATATTTGACTTATCCATGGATAAGTATGATGAAAGATGTGATAAAATTGGCTCTATCAAATCTTCATGAAGAATGTGTTGGTAGCATTGAAACTGGTGAAAGGTCGAGTCCCTCTGTTAATGCGGTGCCAGGTACTACTAACCAGGTTCTTGTGCCATTGCTGGACAAATCTGGACAGTCTCAAAATGAAATACAGCCTCTTTTCCAGTATGTTGTTGTCGTTGGTGATGAATGCCACTTCAATCACTTGGTTAAATTAAGTAAACATTTACCAATACATTTTGTTTTTAAAAATATATGCCTTGATGAAGCTGGTCTGAATACCATCCTTGATTACCAGACAGTGTGGCCCTCTCAGACTCTCTGGTTTATTCTCTTAGAGGTGTCTCAAGTAGCTACATCTGTCGAGCTCGTGCCCAAGTGTGTCGCTTCCAAGTGTCGGATTCCATTGAGGAGCTTCAGTCTTAAATACCCACAAGCTGTTGACGATGGTGCGAGCACTACCAGTGAGAGTATTGCTGATAGTGTAATTGGCCAGGCTAAAGAATTTGCGTGCCGTGTAGCAGAACATTTAGGAGAAGACTCTGCAATATTTTTGGCACCTCTTTGCCCATCGTCATTGACTGGGGGAGATACTCCAATCACACACCACCATGACTACTTACACGCCATCTGTCATGGTGATCCTACTCTACGTATAGTTAAAGGCAAACGGGAAGAGTGGGAAAAATATTGTAGTGATGTTAGAAACAAGTGGTTATCAATGCTCATTGAGAGCATGTTGATCTTCCCAGAACCACTCCGCATAATGAATTCATATTTAAAATCTAAAGATAAAATTGTGCTGTTTAGAAATACTGCAAAAAAGCAAAATGAAATCCCATTGGCACACACAGCATGGAATGATGTCGTCAAGGATCTGTTGGTATACTTTGCCAATGCCAAAATGGAAGATGTACAAGGAGGCTCTCCAGCATCCTCATCTATTTCCTCTCAGGATGATGTAGGTAAGTCTCAGGAGTTGTGTTGTTAATGTCTTAAGAAGGGTAACAAAATATGTAGTTTGTTACCTGTAATTGTGAACTGTAATTGTAATTATGTTGTGTACCTTATCTCAATAAAAATGCATACTTGTATTAAAGCTAGCCATTTAGCTGTAGATCATATATTTGTATTAAAGCTAACCCTCAAAAATAAATATATAACCTATCTGTAGGTCTTTTATTTTTCAATTATATAATTTTCCTTAAGACCATTAATATTGTAAGAGAAAATCTGGATGCTGTGTGAAGGGATGGAAGGCACACCTGTGGTTGGTTGATACCTGGTTGATGGGGTTCTGGGAATTCTTCTTCTCCCCATGCCCGGCCCGTGGCCAGGCTTGACTTTAGAGTGTGGTTCACCAGGCTGTTGCTTGGAGCGTCCCGCAGGCCCACATATCCACCACAGCCTGGTTGGTCCGGCACTCTTTGAAGGAAGCAGTCTAGTTTCCTCTTGAAGATGTCCATGGTTGTTCCGGCAATATTTCTTATGCTCGCTGGGAAAGCGAGCTCGCTGCTCGCTGTGATTTTATTGTGTATTAATACTGCAATAGTAGGTATGGGAATGTGTGTGTAGTGATCTATTCTTTATGCTTATTGTACCTGATAATACGGTACAGGTATTCATTCTGACAAAACTTTTCTTTTATTGTGGTTTTTTAGTTGACAGTGGTCAGGCAATATCTGGAGAATTTCTTTGCATGTTGTTTTGAAGTTTTTCCACCTGCATACAGGGACGATTGCTATTGCTGTTGGGCCATGAGCGCCTCTTCACTCTGATCCTTGATATCAGAGGAAGTGCTTGTTTATCCCCTGCACTACGCACCTGTATATTGCTGACAACCCCGTGGTGCTCACTACAAAAATCTGAAAAAAATTATTTGTTCTATTGACATTGTTAATTAGCATCCAGGAAGCACAAAAATTCGAGTAAAAAGTCTATCTCTTGTGGTTTAGCTGCAGTGGCAAAGATATTTTTTCTTTTTGAGGCATTATGCCGCACAGGAAAGTTCAGTGGTTTCTTGTACAGTATTTTGCACTTTTTGACCAGACCACACACTAGAAGGTGAAGGGACGACTAGTGTGTGGTCTGGTCAACATACTTTAGCCACGTTATTGTGACTCATCGCCTGCTTATTTTGCACTGCCTGTCCAAACACAGTGGAAGGGTTAAATACTTGACGGGCAACTAATATTTCCCACACTCGCTAGTCCCTCTAAATTCACATAAATTGCTGCTACATAGATACACTGAAATGTGTATTGGCATATCTGTTGATAATGTGAGTCATGCACTTAACAAGTAAGTAATTACCTCAGTGCAATTACAGGATGAGAGCTACGTTCGTGGTGCCCCTATCTTCCCAGTACTGTTTCCTTTTATTTCATACGATGCTTTAAAACTACAGTACTGACATTTTTGGCCTCCACTGCCACCATACTTGTTCCAACCGTCTACCACTCTACACTCTACTGCTATCGTCTACTGCTCAAAAAGAAAAAAGAATTTTTTGGGCAGCTTTGTTTCCTTAGCTTGAGCCTATAACTTCTTGTTCTTGAGGTTGCAAAGTTATTTATACATATCCATACAATATGTAAAAATTTCATACATTTTGAATGAACTTTCCCTAGAAATTGCTGAAATCTGGTGCATATGTCTGAACATTCAAGTGACCAATATTTTATGAATATTTAAGTGTATATCTTGTATAAAATTGCCAGTTCTTTCTCGAAAATATTACTTACTTTGATACAATCTCAATAAAATATGTTTATGGTTTGTGATGTGTGTATATGTACTGAACGGGGTGAGAATAGCTTGAGCTACCTCATCCCTTTGTGTGTATTTTACATCAATAAACTTATTTCAATTTCAATTCAATCTCAATAAATTTACTTGGAGGAAATTCCAGACTGTTTTCCATTTCAGCTGCATCTTTCTTGACCATTTATATAACTTGAGCTATGTTACTTATATTCTGCTTTGTCAGTATTCCAGAGGAACCTCTGTCCATCATGTGTTTTCCTGACCTTATTTGACCTGACCTTAAACTTTGACCCGCCAAACACACACCGAAGCTATGACGTTGGTACAACGTTCGAACAAGTTTTAACACTTCCTAACGAGTTACAACAACCAATATAGCAAGTTGTAACAACGTTCTAATATGTCATAAACACGTTAAGCCAAGATGTAACAACTTTATTACAAGTTGTAACAAGCGGGAAAATAGACAGTTTTGGTTTGTGTTTCCAGGGGACTGTTTATGCAACATTATGCTCTCTTACTTTGACCTTACTTTGTTTTCATTTTACAGATCTAAAATGTGGGGAATCTTCATCGGTAACAACAATTGCTTCTGATTTGGCTGCCTTAAATACAGAATGTAGCAAAGTTGGTGGATCTTGTATGCAAGACTTGAAGAAAACGTCAGTAAAAGTCAGATGTCCAAAACCTTATGTGGAGGAGTTGGAGAGCACTTCATCTAAGAGGAAATTAGTCTCTCCTGACACATGGTCAGAGAAACCTTCCCTCACGCTATCACCAGGCCCCTCTGTCAAGCTCTCGGCTAAGTTCCCGGCAGAGCCCTCTGTCAAGTTTCCAGCTAAGTCCCCGATGGACCCTCCTAAAGTTCAAGCAGGTCCTTGTGCCAAAAAGCCAGAAAACCCTTCCAAAAAGTTCAAAATATCTCCTGTCAAGTTCCCAAAGAAATATCCAGAGCTGCCTAAAGATTTCCATCCCATATCAACAAAATCTCTTGAAGTGTTTTCGAAACCAGGCATATTCAGTGGCAGAAAGAGAAAAAACTTTGGCGATAAGCATTGTATAAAATCTCCAACCAAAGTTCACCCAATCTCTATTGACAAGTTGTCAGCAGGGAGTGGCAAACAACTAATAACATCATTAAATCAGTCAACAGAAACCACCAAGCAACCAGCACAATCTGTTAAAGTTTTAGAAAAACCTACTAATCAACTATCAGAAAATAAGAAGCCAATAAAACTAACCAGGAATCTAGAAGAACCTACAAAGAAGCCAGAAGAGCCTACTAAACAACTCATAGAGCATGACAAAATGGTTGTCCAGCATTCAGTAGAACTTAACCAACATTCTACAGAATCAGCAAAAAAGTCGGTGCAACTTGCCAAGCAACCAGTTAAGCCTCTTGGGCAGTTATCTGAATTTGAAAGGAAGCAAATGGAACTTGAAATGCAACTGACAGAACCTCCCAAGCAAATAGTAGAAACTGATGTGAACCCAATGAAGCATACAAGCCAACCAGCAGAACCTACAATGAAGCCAATAGAACCAACAAAGCAACGATCAGAACATACAAAGAATCTAGTAGAACTAACTAGACAAGTATCAAGACCTACAAAGAAACCAATAAAACTTTCAAGACAACCTCTCATACAATTAACAACTTCTATGAAGGCAATTGAGTGTACTCAAAATCTGCAAGAAACTAATAAGAATGATGTGAAACTTGGCAAGCAACTAATGGACCCTCCAGTACACAAGTTAGTCATACTGTCACAAGAGGCAGGAGTTGTGACCAGACAAGTTGATTTGTCTGATCAGTTAACAGAGCCTAGTAACAAGCTATTACAACATACCAAACAACCTGTCAACCCGTCTGCCGGGCAGCCTGCCGGGGAGCCAGTTGGGCCATCTGCCGAGGAGCCTGCCGGGCCGTCTGTCGGGTCGTCTGCCGAGGAGTCTGTCGGGTCGTCTGCCGAGGAGTCTGTCGGGTTGTCTGCCGAGGAGTCTGTCGGGTCGTCTGCCGAGGAGTCTGTCGGGTCGTCTGCCGAGGAGCCTGTCGGGCCGTCAGCCGAGGAGCCTGTCGGGCCGTCAGCCGAGGAGCCTGTCGGGCCGTCAGCCGAGGAGCCTGTCGGGCCGTCAGCCGAGGAGCCTGTCGGGCCGTCAGCCGAGGAGCCTGTCGGGCCGTCAGCCGAGGAGCCTGTCGGGCCGTCAGCCGAGGAGCCTGTCGGGCCGTCAGCCGAGGAGCCTGTCGGGCCGTCAGCCGAGGAGCCTGTCGGGCCGTCAGCCGAGGAGCCTGTCGGGCCGTCAGCCGAGGAGCCTGTCGGGCCGTCAGCCGAGGAGCCTGTCGGGCCGTCAGCCGAGGAGCCTGTCGGGCCGTCAGCCGAGGAGCCTGTCGGGCCGTCAGCCGAGGAGCCTGTCGGGCCGTCAGCCGAGGAGCCTGTAGGGCCGTCAGCCGAGGAGCCTGTCGGGCCGTCAGCCGAGGAGCCTGTAGGGCCGTCAGCCGAGGAGCCTGTCGGGCCGTCAGCCGAGGAGCCTGTCGGGCCGTCTGCCGAAGAGCCAGTTGAGGAGCCTGCAGGGCTGTCTACTAAGGAGCCTGTCGGGGCATCTACTAAGGAGCCTGCCGGGTCGTCTGCCGAGGAACCTGTCGGACCGTCTGCCAAGGAGGCTGTAGGGCCGTCTACCGAGGAACCTGTCGGGACGTCTGCTAAGGAACCTGCAGGGCCGTCTGCCGAGGAACCTGCGGGCCGTCTACCGAGGAACCTGTCGGGAAGTCTGCTGAGGAACCTGCAGGGCCATCTACCGAGGAACCTGTCGGGAAGTCTGCTAAGGAGGCTGCAGGGCCATCTACCGAGGAACCTGTCGGGGCGTCTGCTAAGGAGACTGCAGGGCCGTCTACCGAGGAACCTGTCGGGGCGTCTGCTAAGGAGACTGCAGGGCCATCTACCGAGGAACCTATCGGGACGTCTGCTAAGGAGACTGCAGGGCCATCTACCGAGGAACCTGTCAGGGCGTCTGCTAAGGAGGCTGCAGGGCCGTCTACCGAGGAACCTGTCGGGAAGTCTGCTAAGGAGGCTGCAGGGCCATCTATCGAGGAACCTGTCGGGGCGTCTGCTAAGGAGACTGCAGGGCCGTCTACCGAGGAACCTGTTGGGGCGTCTGCTAAGGAGACTGCAGGGCCGTCTGCCGAGGAACCTGTCGGGGCGTCTGCTAAGGAGACTGCAGGGCCGTCTACCGAGGAACCTGTCGGGGCGTCTGCTAAGGAGACTGCAGGGCCGTCTGCCGAGGAACCTGTCGGGGCGTCTGCTAAGGAGGCTGCAGGGCCGTCTGCCGAGGAACCTGTCGGGGCGTCTGCTAAGGAGACTGCAGGGCCATCTACCGAGGAACCTGTCGGGACGTCTGCTAAGGAGACTGCAGGGCCGTCTGCCGAGGAACCTGTCGGGGCGTCTGCTAAGGAGACTGCAGGGCCGTCTGCCGAGGAACCTGTCGGGACGTCTGCTAAGGAGACTGCAGGGCCGTCTGCCGAGGAACCTGTCGGGACGTCTGCTAAGGAGGCTGCAGGGCCGTCTACCGAGGAGCCTGTTGGGGCATCTACCAGGCTGACTGCTGGGGAACCTGTCGAGGAGCCTGCCGAGGTGTCTGCTGAGAAGCCTGCTGGGGCATCTGCCACGGAACCTGTTGAGGAGCCTATCAGCACGTCTGCTGAGGAGGCTATCGGGACATCTGCCAGGGAACCTGCCGGGGCATCTGCCAAGGAACCTGCTGGGGCGTCTGCTGAGGAGCCAGCCGGGCTGTCTGCCGGGGAACCTGTTGAGGAGGCTGCCAGGGCGCCTGCTGGAGCATCTGCCAAGAAGCCTGCCAGGGCGTCTGCTGGGGTGTCTGCCGGGGCGTCTGCTGGGGTGTCTGCCGGGGCGTCTGCTGAGGAGCCTGACGGGGAGCCCGCTGTACTGGGTGGCGAAAAGTCTGCCACACTGGGTGCCGAAGGGCCCGCCCCGCTGGGTGGCGAAAAGTCTGCCCCACTGGGTGCCGAAGAGCCCGCCCTGCTGGGTGGCGAAAAGTCTGCCACACTGGGTGCCGAGCAACCAGGAGAACTGCCCACTAAACATCTAGTAGGATTTGCTGGAATCCAATCGGGAACTATTACAAGACAGCAAGCAGCTCCTCTCAAGCAGCCTTCAAACTTCTTTAGTCAGCAGCAAGGAGAACATACTGAGCAATCTGGAGATATTGAGAAGCAGTCTGCAGAATCAATTTCAAAGAAAGAAACGGATGTTTCTGTCAAGCAATCAGGACAATCACATACCACACAATCATGGCCTGTTAAACAATTATCTGAGCTGGTCAAGCAACCAGAAGAAACTGTAAAGCAACTTGTGGAACCCTTCAAACAATTGGTGGGAGAATTTTCTGTTAGGCAGCCATCAGAAACCTCTGCCAAAACACATCCAGAAGCCACTGCCAAACAACTGCTAGAATTAACTACAACACCTGTACCAGAATCATATTCCAGACAGCTATTGGTAATGTCAGGCAAACAGTTACCACAGCCATTTACAGAGAGATTACCAGAGGCATCTGAGAAACCAAAATTATGCCAGGAGAGTTCTCATGTGAAATCCGCTTTCGAATGTAAATTAGATCCGATAAATAAATTGCACATTAAAATGGGACATAATAGTAATGTTGGCAAAAGTGTTTGTAGTAGCAAGTCTTCAGGTACAAAAGAAAAAGGTGTGGTAAAAGGCAATAATAGAACACTGAATACTGGAGTCAGTAGTACTTGTAAGGAAGTCACTCATATGAATGTTGAACAAAATTTGTCCTCAAGTAATTCATGCACAATCATTGAAAACAGTCCAGTTGAGGATGATCGCTCTGCAATTTCTGGATGTGTGCGAGGAAAGGATGTAAGCGTCTCTAACTTGAAACATAATGAAGATAATGTAAAGACTTTGCACCAAAAAAATGCAATCACAGATCTTGTTACCAAATCCAAAAGAGAAGAATCGGTGGAAGAACACGAGAGAGAACTGGGACTCTCAAGTGTGCGATCAGAAAAGGCTTGTTCTACTGTCATTAAAAAAGGTAATGAAGACAATGTTAAGATATGTGATACGGTGTGGGCTACGAAGAAAGTGTTGCACCATGCCACCTTTAGACCCAAGCCTCACTTTAGAGAAGATATTATAGTAAGGGCTTCAAACATATCGGACTTGATTCCAATATCGGGTATCCATGAAGTATTTGAAGAGTGTGGTGCATGCAGCCCTGGAAAATTTGATGGAGGTAAGCTTTTGTTGATCACACTAATACTGTATGTCGGTAAATTCACGTTACTTTTTTTTACTAAACTTATTTACTGATTAAATTTATTTACATATTTATTTAATGGCACTTATTTACTGATTTACTTAAATTGTTTACTGATATTTTACTTAAGTAACAGTAAATGCACATTACCTATTTGTAAATCAAAAGTTGTATAGGTCCTTTTACAGAGTAACACATTATTACATTAGGAATAATTTTCTGCTCTTTGTTTTCATGAAATAGTGATGATCGCTTTAATTTAACTTGACACATTTAGCTTTTATGTTTTTTGTACCATTTCTGTATGACATGCAAGCAATAGAGGGTTTATGGAGTGGGCAGTTGAGTATGGACTGTCAGTAACACTCACCCTTGCCAGTCCCAACTGTTAGTTACAATTCCCCCTTACCAGTCCCAACTGTTAGTCACAATTTCCTCTTGCCAGTCCCAACTGTTAGTTACAATTCCCCCTTGCCAGTTGCAACTGTCAGTAACACTCACCCCCTCGTATAACAAGACTGGTATACTGAGGTTGCCTCTTCAGAAACAACATTTTGGAAAAAAGTTGTGTACTGCATGAAAGGAAGTAATCAAGGGATTCTGTATTGTACTATCATTACTAAAGTATTTAAATAAGAAACAGGGTTATGACTGCACAAATATTAGAAAAACCTAGAAGGTTATGGGATATAAAGTATTTGATGCTAAAGTATAACTGTAAAGTTGTTTTACTAAGTAAACAAGTCCCTATAATAGATTTCAGAGAAGAAATGCTTTCTTTATATTTTGTTGCTGTAAGTGTACTCATGCATTATTAATAAGTTGTTTTTGTTCTTCAGATGATCTGCTCTACAGGTTCTCGACACTGAGGAATGCTTATCTCTGCATGACAATGCTCAATGATTACCGCTTCCTTGACAAAAAACTTAAGGTTAACCTGGATGGGGAGTATGGTTAGTTTTTAATACTTTGTTTTTTCAATAGATAGCATTCTACATTAACTGCAGAATTAAAACAAATTTTCATTAAGTAGTAGTTTGGAGAAGTGAAGAGATGATGTGTGTAATAGTTATTTAATTTTGTTTAGAAATGATTATATTTGATTTGATATATAAACATATGGTGTTTATATATCACCATATGGTTATATATCATCATTGTATGGTTTTCATTTTCATGGAGTATATAGAGCTATGTAGAGAATGGTTAACAATTCTCATGCACATCCATTAACCATATGTTCACACTAAACTGTGCCATATAGAATCAATACATCACATTACAGGATGGGGATGGGGAGGAGATGTAGCTTTCTGGGAATGCCAAATGCTGTTGGAATTCATAAAATTTTCAGTGGTTTTTAGATACTTGTCTGTTTGCCATTTAAGAATAGGGCTGGCCCTGGCTGGAAGTTTTTTTTGCCTGCTTCGTGCTAGGCAGTGGAGTCACTTTTATGGTAAGGCTGATCTTTCTTCCCATCTTGAGGTTATCTTGAGATGATTTCGGGGCTTTTTTTTTTTAGTGTCCCCGCGGCCCAGTCTTCGACCAGGCCTCCACCCCCAGGAAGTAGCCCGTGACAGCTGACTAACACCCAGGTTCCTATTTTACTGCTAGGTAACAGGGGCATAGGGTGAAAGAAACTCTGCCCATTGTTTCTCGCCGGCACCTGGGATCGAACCCAGGACCACAGGATCACCATGCTGGGCTGTTGTCCACCAGATTTCAGGACTGATCTCCAGGTGGTGACTGCATAGTCGGCTGGCATCCCATTATGCTTCTGACAGCCCCTTTTGAACTCTAGTGGCTAGGTGGGCATTCCTTGTGTTGATGGAGGTTGAGTAGTTGGGCTTGCATGTTACGCCATGTTTACTGCCCCTTTCCCTCCTTTGGTTCCTGGGTGTGAGGACGTTTGAGAGGTGTCACTGTATTATCAAGCACTGAACACAATTACCAATCACCAAATACACAAACCAAACACTACAGTATTACTTAAAATTCCTCTTTCTTGTTTTCCTTCAGATATATCAGCTGTAAAGAATGAGTACAACTACCAGGATGAGCTGGCCTTGGATAGTGAGGTGGTAGATGTGTTGAAATGTCAAGAAGATGAGATGGTGAGCTGCATAAAGGGGTGGATTGATAAAGGTATTTGATTTGAGAAGTATTTTGTGTATCATTATATATATACATTATGGGGAGTCTCCAAGTTATGAACTGGTTGAGTTTAAAATTTTAATTTGCAAGTCATGTGTTCTGTGCTCTGAACATAATTTCCCATAGATGTACAGGTATTGCTTTAAATAATAGCTAGGTTTCCAAACCACTCCATATTAGTATATTTAACCTATATTTGAATATAATGTTAATTTTCACAAAATATTAATAACTGATATGGCTTGTAAGCTGGGTTTCTGCCTGGCCATTTGAATATTGGCGATTGTCAAATCACGAGAGCTGCTCGGTGGTTGGTGCACTGGTTCGGAAGAAACAGGTCTTGGACAGGTACAACAGAGCTTTCCCATTATGCAATAAATTAATGTTGTAGTGTCTAGTGTTGACACTGACCCACTGAACAAACCTGACTGCCTCTGTACGTGCAGTATATCTGTTTGACTCCTGTGTCTGCATGCTTTGTTGAATGCTTCACTATCAATTAGCGAGTGATTTGATTTGTTGTTTGACTTGACCGAGTGCTCGGGTGTGTGTTTACATGCTTAGTTGTGTTTGCAGTGTTATGTAATAGCTCCCTAAACACATCTTTTCAACTTCTAGTGTGGTAATGCAATGACTTTTATTCCTTCTGTGTCTTGTCATATTTCCTTTTGAAGCTATTTATTGAATTGACCTCAGCAATCTTCTCTTGTAGCCTGTTTCATTTTTACTTGATATTTTTTATGAGGATTGTCTTGCATCTCTTCATTTTAACTGGTCTGGCTGTTTATTTTGATTATTGCCTCTTTATCCACTCTGAGGCAAGTCTTGCCATGTATCACTGTACTTATTTTGTCATGCTTTTTCATGTTTGAATACCATGCTTGTGCTGCATACTAAAGAATTGGTTTTGCCTCTTTTTTGTTGACCGTTTGCCACTTTTTCTGTTATAGTGTGTTTGCCATTTTTTCTGTGGGGCATTTGCTGCCACTTTTTCTGTTGGGCGTTTGCCACTTTTTCTGTTGGGCGTTTGCCACTTTTTCTGTTGGGCGTTTGAAACTTTTTCTATTGGGAGTTTGCCATTTTTTCTGTTAGTGTGTTTGCCACTTTTTTTTTTATTTTGCCACAAAATAAAACATTAGCTTTATCTGTCATTACCTCAATTTTGCTCACTGTCATTGGGAAGGCTCCAGTCCTACAGTTCTACTGGGAGATCTTTAAAATGTTTCTGGTTATCTTTCATTTAATACTTCACTTACTATGTCATATTCTGTGTTTCTGTGTACATGCAGGCTTTCTTTAGTCTGATTACCTGTTCATTCGCCACCATTTTCTTTCTAATGTGATTGTTTGGTTTTTCCTTTGTCTTTGATGCAACATGTCATTTTTACATTGCTTCTTTGTTATCCTTTTACTAATCTCTCTTAATAGGAGTTCTGGCTTTCTTCTGTTCTTTCCAAACCTTCTTGACCCTCTTTGCTTCCAGGTATCTATCATTGACTGATCTTGTACTTCTCACTTTGAAGTCCTCTTGGTGGTATTCTTATATTGGCTTCTTTGCCAAGACAAGACAACATATGGAGTAGAAGTGAATTGTGGAGGAGGTAAATAGTTGGTATTGATGATGATGTAAACAGATAATGTGATGGTTCTTTCCCATGAGTGAAGATACATTGCTAAAGATTGTGAACGAGTTTGAGAGTGTATACAAGAAAGTTAGGTCTAATGTAGGATAAAGTAACAGTGTGATGATTTGACAGAAAGGATTGGGCTGTCATGGGTTTGTAGAACTTGGTGTGGCCAGGTAGAGTGATGTGATCTGTAGGATAAAAAAAAGAAAATTAGGGCAGCCATGAGGAAGGAACAATTTATTACAATCAATGCTTGATCTTGATGTGAGATACATCTAGCATATTCATAGTATTAGGTTTATAACAGACATTGTGAAAATTAGATGGGAAATGCAAAAAAAAAAAAAATAAATAAACAATAGCATAAAACAATATGGCTTTAAATTTACCATTAGGAGATCATCACAACATATAGTGTTGCCATCTGCTTGGTATTAGATGAATACTTTGTATCTTTCCTCTCTCTGAAACATACCTGAGTTTCCCTACATTTTTTCTGATACGCTTGCTATTTTTTTGTTTCAGGTTTCAATGTTTATGGATTCAAGGTTAAAATGTGTATAAAACCCAAGTGTTACTCCCCTGGCTTGTGTTCTGGCTATCACAATCTATTAGATCGACGTCGAAGCCCAGGGTTCTATGAATACAGGTATGTCTTATGTCTGCTACTTGTATGAATTTTGTTTTGTGCTTTCGAACATTTGGCGGTACTGCTGTACATGATCAGTAAATTTAAAATAAGTTAATCCATTGTAAAAGCAAAAATGCTGTACTATATTTGAACAATTTTTTAAGGGTGTGATGAAACGGGTGACAATTGAAGATTATGTGAGTAATATTCTGCAGTGATTTGTAAATACTCGCACTAACACATGAAATTTAATCACTGTAATTGGGTTCAATTTTACTATATGATTGGGGTCTGCCTGGGTTCATGAACATTCAGTCAAATTTTGAGATTGGTTTAAAGATAATTGTGTAGGCGTACACAAAGTTCACACTTTAAGGCAATTCCAAACCTTTAATGTGGTGAAGTCATATACTGTACATTGGTATGCATTAATTATTAAAAAGAACTCAAGATTCAAAATTAATATTAGTATTTGGAAGATGTATGTTGAAGGTTTTTTTGAGTTTCTTTGAGTGTAGATTTAACGTCATTATATTGTATCATGTGAGAGATTGTGACTGCGGATGCCTTCCCAAGTGGCTTTTATTAACACATTCTTACGCTTGGCAGTGATGAAATGTGTCGTGCAGTTATACAGAGGACAAAATGTGCCAAGCAAGATTCATGCCCATATGCTCACACAACTGTAGAGAGAGACTACCATGTTAAAAGATTTCGATCTCTCGTTTGTCCGGGCAGGAATAAAGCTCGCTTTTGTTCAAAGAAGAAAGAAGTTTGTCCATTTGTACATCCAGGTAATATTTTTTTAAATTACTGTGCCATATTAATATTTCTAGAAGTAAGACTCCTATAACTGATTCAAACCATTAGCTTCTTAGTGTAAATTAGTCATGCAAAATCTCTGGTTTCTTCAAGAAACCCAATTAAAAGTACTATTGTGAACTATTGTACAATGTGCATTCAAACCATATTATTCATGATTACTTTCCAATTTTTCAAATTTTGGTTTTCCTAACAAAATTTTAAGTCGTTAATTTATGCATCAGTTTCTCTTTTTTACCAAAGTTTATAAGATTTCAGCATTTTTACACACAAGTTACACTAGGAATTCCTTTGTTGTTCCTGGGTATTAAGTGTTATTTTTCGAGTGCTTATTCCTTTTGAATTGCTTAGTTACCGAACAGTACACAAGACTGTTCTCTGTGGGACCTCTTGATGACGAGACACATACCTTTGACTGTGTTCTTGTGTACATTAAAACCCCACCTATTGTGATGACCCTGCTCCTGTATGCATTACGGGCCTGGAAATTTAGCTAAAGTTGTGTTTGTTGCTGTACATGATTTTTCACATTCGGCAAGCTTATTTCCCTGCACATAGCTTGCCTGTCTGTAGGATGGTCTGGCAAAACTGTTATCACCTACCCCCTATGGGCTTCTTTATCTCATGTATGTAATCCACCAGGTTGGTATGGCTTTCCTGCCCAATTCCATACTTGAGATTGCAGTGTGCAGTGTCATTGTTGAATGTAGGTTTTGGGTAAGCTGTCTTTCCTGCCATAACAATCCCTCAATGTTTTCCGGGAAGTTTCCATGTGCTCCTCTTGGACACTTGACACCTATCAGCCTGCTCCCCTCAAGAGGTCACTTGGTCATTGTTCTTCCCGCTCTCTTCCCAGAGGTGAAGTTTTTACAAGCTTTGACGGCATTGGGGCAGCATCTTTTCTGTCACTCCCAAGGTCTAAACAAGTAGAGGAGAAAAACAAGATTAACCATTGTGTTCATCACAATGGTTAACCATTAACCCTTCACTATCCTGAACAAAGTACAGGAGATAATTGGTCATTTCCTAGTGAGGTGCAACAGTACAATGGAGCACTGCTGAAAGTTGGAAACACAAATGAACCAAAGATGTTAAATATTTGGAAGAGCTTAAGGCAGAAATGGTAGAAGCCACCTTGATGAGAGGTTCAAGAGCAGGCACAGTAAGACGGTACTGGAATGCTGGAGGCATATATGCACCATGTGGTTTCAGTTGTATTTATAGCAAGCAAGACCTGGATTTTGCTATAAATACAACTACTGTTGGTGAGAACAGTTCCCATCACTCGATTTCTCTTGCTTTCCCTCTTTTCTCTTGCTGCCGTCTTGACCACAGTACAGTGCTGTGATTTATGCCAAGAATACAGCTTTGAGTGGATGGTAGATATTGACTGTATAATATTTTACTCCACAGAGAGTGCAGATTCTCTATACCATGAATGCTGGCAAGACTTGTATGTCGAGGGACTTGGTAGCACCATATATTTCACGGTGGAAGCGATAAGGAATATTTTTAAGCTGCCAATTGCCCCAGGTAAGTAATATTTCAATTCCTTAAACAGTGTGATATAGAATCCCCCCCATCCCCATAGATTGTTTACCCCATATAAAATATCTACATGATAAATTTGTATTTTGAAATTACCTATATGCACATTCTGATTTTTAATGCTTTCTTATTTACCCTTGCATATGCTCCTCTGCAGTTTAACTTATCCTTGCATGTACAGTTCAGCTTTATAATCTATCTGACTTGACCTCTAGTTTAGTGGCCTGTGACAACACTGAGCATTTTGACCTATTCACTTTTGTTGTTTTTGTATAAGCCCTAGATATTGAAGATTGCATTCCCATAGGTACCATGTTATTTTTCTGAAGATTAATAATATCATACCACTATGGTTTAAAAAGTGAAGGCAACTTTGAGGGCATGGCTTTAACGACAGTAGGAGCAATCCCAAGACGAAACATGTGATGAATTTTGAGTAGAACGGACAATTTATAAACATAATTAAATCTGGCGTGCCTTCTAGTGTTGTATCAAAGTTCATGATAGAACAACTATTATTTTTAAACACTTGAAGAATGATAACCTTTGACATTGTCACTGTATCTACCTATGTTCCCTTGTCCCACAACCTTTTAATTTAAATAGGCTTCCTTTGTCCACATTATACTCCTGAGAACATTGTATGAAGTGATCGTATCTCCCTCAGATTCTTTTCTCCACAAAGTTTATGATGAAGTCCTCTCAATCTGTCATACTAGATGAGTCCTCTCAGTTTTGGTACTAATCTAGTTGTAAAACTCTAGACTTTGTCAAGTTTATTGTTTATGCTTCACAAATTATGGGTCCCATACTTATACTGCATGTTCGAGTAATGGTCTCACATAGGTAATGTGTATAGACTTGAGAGGCTCCTTGTTTAGATTTTTAAAAGATGTACTTCTTTTTGCTAACTTCCCATATGTTTATGATGTTATCCTGTTCACATGTCTTCTCCCAGATCTTTTCTCTTATTTTTCCTTGTAGTTGACTTCTCCTTACGGTGTAGGTACCTACAGGTCTGCTATCTCACTTTTCTCATATCGTTACCTAGTACTTATTTGGGTTGATTTCCAGCAGCCATTTGTGAGGGGTCTTCTTGCAGCATCCTAAGGTCCTATTCAGTTCTTATTCTCTTCATTAACTTTGTGTCACCTGTAAACATTGTCATGTATGAGCTTACTCCCTCGTGTCGATCATTTACATAAATTAAAGCAATGATTCTGGACATAGCCCTGTGGAACACCACCCCCCTCTTCTATTGCTTGACATACCTCTCTGTCCCTTTTTTTTCCTGTCAATCAGGTATTTCTTTACTCATTCCAGTGACTTTTCCTGTTATCCCTGCTTGTCTTCCCATCATGGGTATTAGTGTTTTGTGGGGGACTGTATCAAAAGCTTTCTGGCAGTCGAGGGAGATACAGTCCAGCCATCTTTCAGACTTGTCCTATTTTGGTGACCTTGTCATAAAATTCAATCAAGTTTGTTAAGCATGACTTTCCCCCCCCCTGTGAAATTGTGTTATCTCTTTTTAGGAAATTTACTCTCTCAAAATCTACAAATTTTACTACAACTTTTTCCAACATTTTACATGGAATGGATGTTAGTGACTCTGGTCTATAGTTTAGTGCTTCAAGTTTGTCACTTTTCTTGAATATTGCAACTACACATGTTTTTTTTTTCCAGATTTTCAGTACTGTATCTCTCTCTCTCTCTTGTCTAGTTAATTGGTATGTAACACAAAATCCCTATAGCTTCCTTCAGTAACCATGGTGATATCTGGACTGATTCTACTGCTCTTGTTACATCCAGTTCCTCCAGGTGTCCTTTTTTTACCTCCTTTTACAGTAACATAAATTCTGTCTTAGTGTTGTTTCTGCCCATCTGTTGTCACCTATCTTTTGGACATGAATTTGTTTCTGAAAGACTAATCACAAACCAGAAGTTGAGGAGACAATGATGTTTGTCCTTCCTGGACCATTATCAAGTCTGTTGTGATGGGAGTGTGTTGTTGTTGTTATAGATTCAGCTACTCGGAACAAGTTCCAAGTAGCACGGGCTATGGTGAGCCCGTAACTTACCTGGCACAGGAGCTGGGCAAGAAGCACGGGCTATGGTGAGCCTCGTGGACAGGAGATGTCTCCCGTGATGGGAGTGTGGGAGGCATGGGCATTAAGTAAGGCAAGAGAGAGGTGTGGAGGAGGAAATTCCTAGAGGAAGGCATGAGCAAGGCGAAAGGTACGGATGGGATGGGTGTAATAATAGGGGTGTAAGAAGGTGGTAATAATGAGTATAAGAATGGAAATGTAAGAATAAGAGGAGAAAGAAAAAGAAAGAAAAAAGGGTGCAGGCTCATGTCAGGTTACATGTGTTAGGAAGGTTAGAGCATTTGAGAATGTACTGTGAAAGGGAAGAGTCAACAGCAACAAAGGCAGGACTAAGGTTCATGTTGGGTTTGTTGTTTATCAGAGCCGATTTGACAAGACACTTTGTTTCTGGTTGTCGATGTCCAGGAACCTCTTGTCGAGTTCTTCTCACACTTGTGAGAAGGGCATTCCTGCATGTCCCCACAGTCTGATTACATAATTGCATATTGTTGTTTTCCTTCATAAATGGCTATTTAAAAGCTTAATATCTATGAGGTTAGTAAAACACTAATTATTTCCATTAAATAATTAATTTATAGTCCTTTGATTTGCCTGTGTTGAGTGTTGTGTATACTGTAGTTTCAAGTTGAAGATGATTTAAATTCACAGTAAACATACTGTATATATAATTATTTAATTTTTTCAGGTGTAAGAGTTTTGATAATAACTCCCTCAGCAATGATTGCCAACATGTTGAGACTGGCAGTGCTGGACTTGGCCAAAATATTCCTTCAAACAGTTGTCGCCATCACTCATGAACACCAGAATTTAGGTTTGTTACTCTTGAAGTTCTTCCTTTGTACATAATAAAATAATAGTAATAGTCAAGAAAATTTTGATTATAATTAGTTTTTTTTGGTATATACAGCACCTATTTAATAAAATATTTCATTGCAACTTTGTATTTTTAAGTGTTCAGAAGCATGCAACGCATCCTGATTTTGCTTTACACGATGATGTTACAGAGAATGCATCAGTGCTGATTGGGACACCAAGTGTTCTGTCCAAGATATTGGTGACAAAGTCTAAAGAATCTTCGAGCCAATTTTGCAACACCAGAGCCGTCATAATTGATGATATTTCTGCCATATTGAAGGACTTCATGCTTCGACACCAACTCACTCACATTCTTAAGACTATCCTGGGAAATTTTGGTACAGTATTGTGTTTCCAGTGGAACTGGTTGTTGCTTAAATTTTGTAGGATAATATATTGCAGTACTAACTTAAGTTAGTTTATATACCAGCTATGCAAATGTTATAAAATATAGATAGTGTGGGAAATTTTTGGAGCAGGAGGGCTGGATTGAGCCATCTTCCTGAGGTGTTTAATCTATGGACCTCGATATGCTCATTATCATTAGCATATCATGGTCCTTGGGTTAAGGCGCACAGCTGGGACAACTCATGATGCTGGTTCGATCCCACCATTCTGCTCTGGAGATGTTCTTGTGAGTGTATATAAAGTGTGGGTTTGGTGGTGAAGAGTAATTCAGATAAACGGGTACAGTATTCTTTTGCTAGAAGCTCAAGAGATTAAGTATTGTTTTATTGTTTTAGCATAATTGTCAAAAGTATTTTGAATATGCCATTCTGATATGTAACCTAAAGGAAGTTCTATTATTATCAATGTAATTGGATGGAGGAAAAGATTTCTTTGGTTTTGTAATCTGTCCTGTTGAAAGTGGAAAACTTAAATGGTGAGTAACACACATCTTTCATACAAATTCTATGGAACTTTTCCAAGCAAAATTTTATAAGTGAAGAGTTGTTGAGAGTATCTTGCTGAAGTGACAATTCATTTTCAGGTTTAAACAAGGTTGTTATAACAGAGAAGTTTAATGACTATGAAGTTGGTGCTGCAGCCGACCTTCTCAAGACAAAGTTTGTCAAGGTTTCAATGGAGGAGCAGAAAAGCCAGCTAGATATCAAGGATTTAAGAGGTAAAGTAAGATTTCTGCTGTTAACAAAATACTGAAGTCCACCATCAGTCTGTGTGAAAGATGTTTATGTAAAACCTTTCATTTATTTTCCATTTTTTTTATATTTCTCTTTTATTGGGAAATAAAATCTGTAAGCACTGGTTAATCTGATTTGTACGTATCTGGAAACACAAATAGGGTGTCCACGGATGTTCCACCAGCTGTTACTGGCATTCTATTAACAGCCTTCACTTTTCTCTACTTTCTGGGTGGGTTCCCTGTTGATAGTCACTTTGGATAGCTCCACACCTATTACATTGCACAAGGCCTAGGCGAGTCATTAATAACCTGCTGAGATCAGAGAATGAACTCTGATCCCCTCACAGAGCCACAGAGAGCAGAGGATTGTAAACTACTCTGATGAATTAGCCACCTTAAGAGTAGACTGGGAAAGAAAACCTACAAGGCAAAAGTAAGCAAAACAGAAAAAACGACACCCAGCCGGGAGGTAGTGTCGCCAATAGTTCCACCTCCAGTTGCCAGCACTGGAAACTGATGGTTCAGGTGGTGAACAGAGTCATTTGCCTGGTGCTACTGTGTGTAATGCTCCATCTGTTGCCATGTTCTTCAGCTTTTGGTTTTTTCAAAGTAAGTCCTTTGGACTTTGCCCAGTGGGGGCTATTTGTTTGTGTATTGTTCTACTTTTAGTATAATTTTTATGAGCATGTCTTTACAAACTTCACTTGAGTGAACTTTGTACAACGGTTTGCCTTGAGCAGCATGTACCTAAGTGCTTGCTGCCTTGACAGGGTTGCATTCACTGAGTTTGGAGTCTACTCATGAGTGCTGTCCTATTACGGAGGGGTACCTTGGCCTGGATAGTACATGGGTCTTTGAATCTTCTGTGAGACTCGGGGTTTGAGGCAACTGGGGACTTCTTTGGGGGGGTGCACCTATGGTTGCATGCTTGCTATACAGCGGGCCACTTTGGGCCTTCATAGCCACCCATGTCATCTAGACCATTTTCGGTGTTCCTTTGTATCTTCGTCACTTTAGTTTGTTCCAAGACTATTCCTCCCTTTATGCATTTGTGGGTGCTGACTGGTTCTCTGGATTCGTCTCCTAGCTTTTTCTGCAGATTTCCATCTGTATATGTTCCTGCCATTTGTGGGGCGGGCTTGCCTTGGTTCCTTCCACAGTTCAGGACTCCATTGGGTTTGGGGTCCTAGCCTTGCCTTGGCTTGTATTTGTCCCCATTTCTTTAAAGGACTTGGTGCATTGATCATATTCCTTAACTATTTTTATGCTGTTAGTGTAGTTGTTTGGCTGTGTCTGGATACCTTTTCTGTGGGTTGCTCGGCTCTTGCCCTTCTGTTCCTGGGTTTGGTGCTGGTTCTTTGCTTCTCATTTTGTGGTCGGGGCTGCAGCAGATGTGCCCTGGATTTTCTTGGCTTAGTTGGCTTTCTGATGGGCTGTCCTCACCCATGTTTGGATTTGGCTAGGTTCCTCTCACACGTGTCTGCTTTCCCTTATTCCTGCTCCTGTTTTTTAGGTGGTGGCTGTTTTCTGCTGTCTTTGGGGTGGTTGTCTTTGCATCTTCTCTGCTGTGGGTTTTGCTGCTGGGGACTCGGTCTGCTGTGCAGGAGTGGTTGTCCATTTAATCCCCCACGTTTGAAATAGAGCCCCAACCCTAGTTCTTTGTTGGGTTAATGTTCGTTTTTCATCCTTGTTGTTATGAGGCCTGTTAGTTAGACTTCGGTCTTGGTCGAGTCGCCTTTGTTGATGACAGCTTTTCATGCCAGCCACTTTATGGGACATCTCATTTTTGTTTCACATGTTCTTGGTCTGGCTCGGGGATCTCAGGTTTGGAGCCCTGTTTTTTTTTTGTTTTTTTTTATAGAACATGGAGCACTTGGTTATGTGGACTTATTCTATGTTTTCATCTTCTCTTCATTTCTTGCTTTATGCAGGTTTAGTGTATCCTGCCATCCACTCTCTGCCCTTGGTGCAGGTGCTCAAGTGTGTTCTGGCTCTGAGGTCCTGGGCTGCTCCGGGGTTGGGGACTGTAGGCATTTCTCTCGCGAATGCTCTATATGAACCTGCAGCAGAGATGGATTTGGTTGCCGCCAAATCTTCCCTGTTGCATTGGGGACACTGCTTTTTTTTTTTTTTATGGAGCTCAGACTCTCTTAGGATGATGTCTCTCTTTACTCACAGGCATGTGGTGGGGATCCTGCATCTCTTGCTAGGGCTTCTGGGTTTGGTTGTGGTGTGGGTTTGAGTGTTGTAGGTGGCCCCGAGATGGGTCTGCGCGTGCCCTTCAACCCTCGATAGTCTCTAGTGCCTGGTTCTGGGTGTTTGGTCTGCATTGATGTGTTTCTTATCCTCCATCACAATTTGGTATGGATTCCTTGGTGGCTTCTTTACATGTGATTACAGTTCCTGTAGGCTCCACGGTCACCTGTCTTTTTGCAGGTTTTCATTTTTCTTTGTCTCCAGTTAAGGCATGGACAGATTTGCTTTGATTCCTGTTTGAGGATCAGAAGCATGGCTCAATGATGGGTCCTGTTTCTTTTGAGTTTGGATCGATTTATCTATCATGGTTACCAATTCAGGTTGCGGCTGCCTCCTGAATTATCAACAATTCCGTTATCTTTCATCTTGATTTAGCTTTACCCATTCTCTAGTGGTAAGAGTTGGGTTGATATTTCAGGTTTTTTGAGTAGCTTGCCCTTTATGGCACTTAATGCACTGTTTTTGCACCAGCTCTGCTAAGGATATATTTAAGTGAAATTCTTTTGTGATGTATACTGAAATTTTATTAATTCACAACAGATAAACAAAGAACTGGAAATACTGAAGGGGTCCAAAGGATAATTCACAGCTGGCAAAACATTCCAAGAAGAAGATCTACACATGTACCTGCAGCCTGCTAAAAAGAGGAAGGTGTTGCCATTGATGACATCATCCAAAATGACCAGTGAAAAAACTGGTTACCAATTATCATCTGTGGAAAGACCCCAACAGCAAAGCAGCCCATCTCCATCAACATCGAAGGGCAAGTCTGGTAAACGAAAACGGTGTTCCTCAACATCGTCAGAGTCGAACTTGTCTCTTGGAACTTCATCCACTAGCTCAAAGAAGAAATGGTATGCTGTTTTCACTCATGTAGAGTAGAATATTAAAAAAAATTATTATAAAAATTTACTTGTCTTATATAAGTTAGATATTTAATACATTGGAGCTTAAAATGTCTGGAATTCTGTTTAACAAATCTTTCTAGGAAATAGGTTATGCTACTGGAACTTATATTTCAAAATTCTGAATAGGGAAATGCACTTTTAAATATTAGGGAAAAATCCTGATCAATGCAGTGGTATCTTAGTGTACAACTGCCCTAGAGTATGATTTTTTTATATACGACATCAAATTCATTGTAAAATTTGAATTGGTGTATGACGTTTTACTTGGAATGTGACGTCAGTTGATACGTGTATGGGTCGAGCGAGCGCGTGGTGCAGGGCGCAGGGTGAAGCACACTGTTGTTTACCAGGGTGTCCCGCCTAGTGACAACTGTGCTGAATTCTTTGTAAAGAATTTCATTGTTTTCTGCTTTTTTGTTTTCTGAACAGTAAAGTTCTTATTATATATCATGCCATGGGTCCCAAGATGGATGGTGGGGGGGGGGACTCGATGGATGGTGGGGGACTGGATTGATGGATGGTGGGGGGACTGGGTGGTGAGGGGACTGGATGGATGGATAGAAGGGGTAGATGGATGGATGGTGGAAGGGGATTGGATGGATGGTGGAAGGGAACTGGATGGATGGTGGGGGGGACTGGATGGGTGGATGGTGGAGGGGGACTAGATGGATGGACGGTGGAAGGGGGGAATTGGATGGGTGGATGGTGGAGGAGGGGGATTGGATGGATGGTGGAGAGAGGGACTGGATGAATGTATGGTGCGGGGGGGGGGGGGGGCTGGATGGATGGATGGTGGAGGGGACTGGATGGATGGATGGTGGAGAGGGATTGGATTGGCGGAAGGGGACTGGAATCTGAAAATTAATCTAAAATTAATTTTGGATTAAAAAATAATGATGTGCGACGCATCTCTGGGAAAGGTTAAGGATTTCAAACAGGTACCACTGTACTGTACTATAACCAATATTTAGCTATTTAGAATTTGAACCAAAATTTTCAGATGTGGGGGTTCAAATCCAGACTGACTTTGCATTATGCGTAGTATTCTTATTTCTTGATTTTATCTTGACGGGTTACTATCTCTATCATCCTGAGCTTCCCTCCTGGAGTCCTCCAAATACGGATACCAAGCCAGGCGCTAACAAATCATGAATGTGTGCTGGAGACCACGAGCAGAATCTGTTCCTCCCTCACCCTCAATAGAGGCATCGTGGAGTGGGAATACAAGATTAATTACATTACCAAAGGGAAAGACCATCAGAAAGGTAGCATGCATCAAAACACGCAACTGCTTGGAAAATATTTGCAACCCTGATTCAAACTATAAACAGTTATTGTCAAGGCCCAGCCACTGGCCAGCTGCACACACTCAGCATGAAAGTTTTACAGGTACAGGTACAGCATTCTGTACCTGTTTTATTAACAGAGCAGTGTTAATGTGATTTGTTTTTACAGTTTAGGAACATAATATGCTTAATTAATTTTGTACAGGTGACTATTTAATTTTTATTCATTTCAGCCCCAATTTTGATCCAGAAACTATGAAACTCTTCCTGGCTGCAGAGGAGGAGTTGAGAAAAGACCACCAAATAGACTGCCAAACTTACTTGGAGGTGCCAGAGGCTCATCCCAGTTATGAAGATAAATATGCAATTTTCAAGGCAAAATACCAGGAGATGCATGCAGGAAATGAAGACTCAAAGGAATGTGAAAAACTGTGGCGTGAATTTTGGGAGCAGGTGGTGACCGAGCAGCTTGAGGTAAAGTGGAATCAGAAGAGAGAGAAGTTAATTAAACAGTTTGAAGCAGCAGCAGCTAATAAGGAGGCAACTGCTACAAGACCAAATAAAGCAAGGCAGTGTCCAGATGACAAATCTGATTATAGAGCCACCCCTAGTACTTCATTTGAAGGGCCTTTGGAGTCCTCTTCCAAAATTATAACTAGTCAAAAGTCTGCGTTTACAGATAATGGAGACGAGCAGTCCAGTTCTGGTCCTGACTATGAAGGCACTGTGGTGGCACCGTCTGTGAAGGAGTTTACCTTGCAAATGCCTGCAGAAAAGGTTGCTACATGTGGTCCCGATTCTCATAATCAGGGTGATGGAGACACCACGGAAGATTTGCAAGTCATAGATAAAAATTTGTCCGTAGTTAGTACCTCCCAACAGAAAGATGTTCAAGGTGTGAAAGCATTACCAGCAAAAGAATTTTCATTGACAAGTACTTTAGCGCTGCTTCTAGAACTCAGTGGCTTGTTAGATTTTCTTGCTCCTGCTCTGAAGCTCATAATTCGGAAAATGGAAAGCTTAGGTTCAAACACACACACAGCTATTAAAGTACTTGCTGATAAAGATAATGCTCTAATTATCAAAATGGCTTCAGAAAAGTTGAGAGTTTTAAGTGAGAGTGCTACAGGTAGCTATAAAGACAAGTTACTGAAAGGTAGCACTGAAGCTGCAGCGTTGTTGAGCCACGCCTCGGCACTACCTCTGAGTGGAGAAAGACTGTATAATGGTGTTGATGTTGATAGAGCGGCAAAGGCCACAGTGGGGAAGGATGCTACTTTTATTGTTCAGTTTATAAAAAATGCACTTGCTTATGAAGGTGTTGTGAATCCTACCCTTGAAAATATCACTGAAATATTCTTAGCTGTGTCTTCAAAACACTTTACGATGGCCCAGAAAAAGTAACTCGTTTCTAGTTGAATAGAAATAATACATGTCACATTACATATTGTGTTTGAGTTTGAGACAATTTATAAATAAAAAGTGTAGAATTATTTCATATTTTTAATGATCAATGAAGTATTAGAGCGAGACGGGCAAAACCTTATGGCTCATAGTGGATGGTGTTCTGAATGCAGTTCACAGGAGCTTTTAATGAAGGGAAACTGTGCAAAAAAATTTTAACACGGTTTTAATGTCTTTTTTTTTATTTTGTCAAAATGAACAGCTTTCATCTACACCTGCATCCACGCCATATTGCTCAACTCAGAATTTATTTTGAAGTTTGTGAATCTTGTATCATGATATTCTCATCCAATATGATTGCACAGACCTTTAGTATAAATTGATGCATAAAACAGAGAATGGTTATTAAGTGTAAAGATTAGCTTCAGATGTATATACTATGTAGAACCTGTACAGTATCTGCGTGTGTGTGTGTGCAGGGCTTTGTGCTTGTTGAAATTACGAGAATAGTGAAAGGGGCTACGAGACTACCATATTTAGAATAAAGTTATTTTCTTGTATTTAGATTAACATTATTTTTTGCTGTCACTATTGAGCAGTTTTATTTTAGTTTGTATATATTTTTCTATCCAGTATGTGTAATACTGTTCTAAAGCAAAACATTATTTTCATTGTAAATAATACATTTTTGTTACATATTACCAAATAAATTTAAACAATGCATCACAAGAATTTTAGTAAAATATACACCATGTATCTGCAATGCCTTTTTTTCTTCTTGTGAAATTTCCCAACCCATCTCCCTCTTTAGATAGTAGGTATTGTGATAGTCAATAGTCACAAATTTGTACATACTTTGCTTTTAGAAAGTAGTATACTAAATAGTAAGGAATTCTTTTGAAATAAATCAGGCTAAAAAACAAACTAAGCCTAGTATAGCACACACACGTACTATATTAGGCCTCAGATATTGTGTATTAGAAAGGTTAGGTTAGTTTAGTTTGTCAAAGAAACACAAGTAAAAAATAACTTTCCAGTTTGTCCAACTTAATAGTTCAGATTTCTATGTTATAATTCGTTGTACTTCGGTATACAGTATATGCTATGGTCCTCATCGTTACTATAAGCCCTTCTACAATATAATGTTCGAGTGAATGCATGTTGAACATTATATTATAGTGTCTCATATTGTCTGACTTTTTCCCTCCTGGGTTGAGATGCTGAACTCTATAAATACTACTGTATTTGAATACTGGAGCACTTGATGTATGTACTGTATTGTTTACATAGTTCAGCATATCTCAACCCAGGAGGGCAAAAGTTAGACAATATGGGACACTAAAATATAATGTTCAACATGCACTCCCTTGAGCATTATATTGTAGAATGTTCCATATTGACTGACTTTGGCCCCTCCCTCGAGTTGAGTTGTTCTGAACTTTGTAAATACTGTACTGTACTTCAAGTTCAAGTATGTTTATTGAGATAAGCAAGAAATACATCTCAAAGGGATAGAGTAGCTTAGGCTATTTCTACCCCTCCCCCCCCGATGTACTGTACTATCTGAATACTGGAACACATGATATACTTGATATTATACCCAAGATTGACTTATGTAATGCATCAGTTATACAGTGTACTGTATGTGATGTAACTATAACCTGAGCTTTTAAGATTAAAGCATCTTAATTACTTTCAGTGCTATTGCCAATGTATGGGATGAAGTAAAGCTAACAACAATAAGAAATGACTGGAGAAAACTTTGGCCTGCATCAGGTCTGTTTCCTGAGGAAGATAACAAGGCAGATTTGAAGGATTTGGGCCCAAGAACGTTTGCGAGAAGAAAAATTAAAAAACAGAACAACTCCTAGCCGATGTCAGAGGAATTAAGTTGCGAGAACTGAGAGGAGAGCAGAACTGGGGTCAAACACTATATGATGACATAGATAAGGGACGAAGATGCCTCAAGCTTTCAAAACATGACTGATGACAAAATTATAAATTTAGTTACAGAAATAAAATTGGAGTGGAAAAATCCAGATGAGGATGATGACTTGGAAGTGGAAGTTTTAAAGGAAAAAGGTAACATGGAAAACGTAAAGATATATTTTGAAGGCTTTCTTGACTATGGGAACAAGTAGTATAGAGTGTGACACTAGACAGATGATGAGCATGTACAATATACGTATGGAGCTTTTGCAAACAAGCGAAGAGAAATTTTTTTCTTTCTCCGCTCTCCCAAAGGCTTCCTTGAAACCTGGATATGAAGCACCTGCACCTGGCTCCTCACCATTAATCTCCACTTCAGTCAACCCAAACCATCAACATCTACCACCTTCTCTTGCATCTAAATAGTCTCTCGCGGTCACCTGTCCCTCAATAGTATCCTTGGTAAATCGGATGCCTTTGATGTTCTCCTTGTGCACTTTTGTTCTTGTATTGGCATCCTTGGTGATCTTTAGCACCATTTGAATATACGGCACTTTTGACAGTGCTACATAGCCTCCCCGGTTTGGTGCCTTCTTTTGATAATTACTTCCATCCTCCTTTGCGAGTGTCGTTGACTCTCGTAGTGCCCTCGTGGCTCTCGGGTCCTTTAATCCTGTTCATTTGGTGGTCGTCGAGATTCAACATTGGCTGTTTCTTATCTCTAGTCAATTTAAATCTGTGGAGTTTTGCTGGGTTCCCAGCCATGATGGTGTCTCTTTAAATGAGTGTGCAGATGCTGCCACTAGGGAGGCTATCCGCTCTTGTCCCATTTTCCGTAAAGGTATTCCTTTTTCCAACTTTTATCCGGTTATTCATTCCTCTATCCTTGCCCGTTGGCAGGGGTGTTGGTCTTCTGTTGTTGGTAACAAACTGCGTACTCTTGAGCGTTGTCCCCGTGGGCTTCCTCCTGCAACCGTAACCGGCTGTGGGAAACGGCTCTAGTGCGGTTGCGTCTTGGCCATACTCGCTTAACACACGGTCACTTAATGGAGCGCCACTCAGCTCCTTATTGTCCAAGTTGCGTTTTCTCTCTTACCATCATACATATCCTTGTTGAATGTCCTGACTTCCAGGACGAGCGTGTTTCTTGCTTTCAAACCGCACCTCGTGGTCATTTGTCCCTCGATAGAATTCTTGGTGAATGGATACTTTTGATATCGTTCTCCTTATGCGTTTCTGTTTTCGTATTGGCATCCTTGGTGATATTTAGCGCCCTCTGATTATTCCGCACATTTGATAGTGCTACATAGCCTTCCTGGTTTGGTGCCTATTTTATAATTACTTACTTCCATGTAAATAACAATGCTCCATCAACAATAAAAATCAAGTTAAAGTGATTGTACTAACTACCATGAGAAGTGGGTAAAGCAAAACAAGGTAATCAAAGGTAAAGCCACATCCCCAGGTGAGGATCTTAAGGTAATCTTGAGATGCTTTCGGGGCTTAGCGTCCCCGCGGGCCGGTCCTTGACCAGGACTCCACCCCCAGGAAGCAGCCCGTAGCAGCTGTCTAACTCCCAGGTACCTATTTACTGCTAGGTATCAGGGGCATCAGGGTGAAAGAAACATTTTGCCCATTTGTCTCCACCTCCACCAGGGATCGAACCCGGAACCTCAGGACTACAAATCCGAAGCGCTGTCCACTCGGCTATCAGACGTCTTGGTATCACTTATGGGTGATACCAAGGATGGTATCACTTATGACATATTGCGTCTATTCCCTTTAGTACCAGGGAATTCCCTTCTTCAGAGCAGCAGTATTCTGAGAAAATCGAGAAAATCTAGTTGACATGAGGCAGTTAAATAATTACAATTATTAATTAAGATTTATAATTCACCTATGGTATACATAGCTACTACCTATTTTAGGTAGTAGTTAACTACTACCAGCTCCTTATTTTAGTATTTCTTATGATTTTAAGGTTTAATTAAGATAGTGAAGTCGTCAGTGAAGATGATAGCTGTTCACTGATGAATGCTTTCTTTATTGAAATAGTTTACTCTTTACTGAAAATAGTTAAAAAATTATATATATAATAAGTCTCCATTCTGTGTTAACTAATGTTTCAACCCATGATTTAAAGCACTATTCTACAGTGCATCCTGTTAAAGGTTAGTACTTAGGAGAAATCGTGGTTCTTCTCAGTAAATTATAATAAGCACTATAAATTATAACATAATGATGTTTTCAGTAAACATTATATACAATAATGGTATATTGTGGTGAATAGTGGAGAACCTCTCACACACACACAGCTCCCTGACAAGAGAGAGCAAGCTTAGCTTAGCTGCCAACACCCACACATCGTGGCAGCAAGGCGGACAGCCCGCCTGCTTTAATATATCTCACTGTATTTCCCACTGTTATACTTCCCTTCACCTATGCCTTTTCTTTCCTCTTCCCCCCCCCCCCCCCCACAAAAAAAAGTTGTAGGAACGTCAGTTGAAAACGATGTGACGTTGAATTATCTATGGGGTATACTACCGCAAACAGGATGGATATAGGGTCTGCAAGTCACACTATGTTTATGAGGTCCACGACCATCCCAAAAGGATAGGTATGAGGTCCACTTCCACCTGTTGGATGGGTATGGTGTCCACTACCACCCACAGAATGGCTATGGGGTCCACTACCGCGTAGATGTGGGGAGTAGTGGACCACATACCCATCCTGTGGGCGGTACTGGACCCCATACCTTTCCTGTGGACGGTACTGGACCCCATACCTTTCCTGTGGGCGGTACTGGACCCCATACCTTTCCTGTGGGCGGTAGTGGGCCCCATACCCATCCTGTGGGCGTTACTGGACCCCGTAGCCATCTTGTGAGCGATAGTGGTGCCCCATACTCACCCAACAGTTAGTAGTGGACCTCATTAACATCCTAGGGATGGCAGTGGACCCCATACCCATCCTAGGGATGGTAGTGGACCCCATACCCATCCTAGGGATGGTAGTGGACCCCATACCCATCCTAAGGATGGTAGTGGACCCTATACTCATCCTAGGGGTGGTAGTGGACCCCATACTCATCCTAGGGGTGGTAGTGGACCCCATACTTATCCTAAGGGTGGTAGTGGACCCCATACTCATCCTAGGGGTGGTAGTGGACCCCATACTCATCCTAGGGGTGGTAGTGGACCCCATTCTCATCCTAGGGGTGGTAGTGGACCCCATACTCATCCTAGGGGTGGTAGTGGACCCCATACTCATCCTAGGGGTGGTAGTGGACTCCATACTCATCCTACGGGTGGTAGTGGACCCCATACTCATCCTACGGGTGGTATTGAACTCCATAGACATCGAGTGACTAGTTGTGGACCCTATATTATCCATCCTGAGGATACACTGGTAGTGTTGAAGGCAGCAATGTTCAGTGTACAGGTTCCCAAGTAGGTAGACTTGAGAGGCAAGACCGACGAGAGGCTGCAGAGGCATCAACATCAGAGGCTGGTGTCACGTGACAGACTTGACGTGGTGAGAGGCAATGTCGCGTTACTTTATCTCGTCGTTGTAGATTCAATTCAATTCAATTCAATTTCTTATTCAGGAAAAGTACATACATAGATGAAGAGTTACAAACAAAATGTTGGATTTATAGACAGAGCTAGTACATACAATACCTAAAGCCACTAATACGCATAGCGTTTCGGGCAAGGTGTGGGGGGAAAAAACGCTTAGAATAAAACTTAATAGTAATTGGGATTAAAGTATAAATTATGTTGAAAAAAGGATTAAAAAAACAAGAAAAAAAAGGGGGGGGGGACATGGCAGAAATCACCAATTGTACAAGTTGGTGAACAAACAGCATTGTTTAAAATAGAATTATGTAGTACTTAGTTCTACTCTTAAACTGGTTGAAATGATGTTCTTTAGTGCCCCGAAAAGGTCTTAGTTGCCTTCCTTACTGTCTGGCTGTGGTCGTCTGAGGTGGAGGTTACCATAAGACAGTTATAACCTTATAAATCTCCAGGTAAACATACAGCTCTAACAGGCAGAACTGAAGAGGCTGGAGCTGTAGAGGGCGTGTAGGAAGGAGCTGGGAACCGTCTGACATCCTATAAGACTCGTCTTGAGGGCGTGTAGGAAGGAGCTGGGAACCGTCTGACATCCTATAAGACTCGTCTTGAGGGCGTGTAGGAAGGAGCTGGGAACCGTCTGACATCCTATAAGACTCATCTTGAGGGCGTGTAGGAAGGAGCTGGGAACCGTCTGACATCCTATAAGACTCATCTTGAGGGCGTGTAGGAAGGAGCTGGGAACCGTCTGACATCCTATAAGACTCGTCTTGAGACTTATACTCCAGGCGCTCGAGGAGTACCTTGGGGGAGACGGAGACAGGAAGAGCGAGGAAGGTGACGGGAAGTTTTGTCCTGAAGACGAGAGGAGCCTCGAGGACCCGTCCGGCGTCACGTGGTGATCGTCGAGGACGCCACTTGTGCAGAATAATATTCTGAACAATGTCATCCTGGACGGTAATAGTTATTATAAAGCATAAATGTTCATATTTCAGTAAGTTAAAATGACTTAATTTGTCAATAATGAACAATATCTTGAGTCAAGTGAAAACAAATATTTAACATCATCCAGTGTTGTGTCAGGAAGTTTGTGTTTGTTAGTCTGTTATTGTATATATTGTATATTGTAGTTGTGTTATTGTATATATTGTATATTGTAGTTGTCTGTTATTGTATATATTGTAGTTGTCTGTTATTGTATATATTGTATATTGTAGTTGTGTTATTGTATATATTGTATATTGTAGTTGTCTGTTATTGTATATATTGTATATTGTAGTTGTGTTATTGTATATATTGTATATTGTAGTTGTCTGTTGTTGCATTTTGTGTTCATTGCTGTCTTCTTTTATGTGCTAGCCATATGCTGTACTGTGCCTACTAATTTTTGTTAAACAACTATTCAAGCTGTCATTGCAATCAATCTGAGCTACCTATGTGCTTTAATATACCTACAATTTTCTCTAATCTTTTATTTTTTTCTTGCTATGTAACTGTTATCATTTTTATAAATTTTGCAAGTATTTATCTACTTAAAATTTTCTTAGATTAAGGACCTGCCCGAAACGCTGCGCGTACTGGTGGCTTTACAAGAATGTTATTACTATACTATGTATCCTCACAATCCCAATGTACCTTCTTGTATATATATAAATAAAATAAAATAAAATAAAATAAAATATATTGTAGTTGTGGAGCGGCCATTAACAGTTCTTGACTGACGGACGATTACTACTTCACTGCCGATTATATTGCAAATGTTGCTCTGTTGTATCTGTTGTATCTGTTGTATCTGTTGTTCTGTTGTAACATTTACAACAGAATGTTGTATTTGGTTTGTGAATTAGATTTTGAAATGAACAACTTGAAACACTGAAGCTGGGGACCATTATTGGTACATTAGAGACTTGTTCGTATTTGTGGAAGTGAAGGAGTGGCTGTTGGCCATTGTTAATTGACACTTGAGACTCGCAGAATGTTAACCAATGGGGGTGAGTTTTAGGGCGAATGTCAGCCAATCAGCGGCCGAGTTGGGTTGGCTGCTGGGTATAAAAGGAAGGATGAGGCACAAAGCACTTTAGTGTTGTTTTACCTCACTTTTGGTATACAGTTCAACTTCGTCTCTTGAAGGTGAGCTGTATGGTGAGGATCCTCTCCCACCTTTCCCCTGTCCTCTTGCTGCGTCCCCCCTCCTCCCCTGCCCTTCACTTGCTGCGTCTCCCCCCCCCCTCCTCCCCCTGGCCTTCACTTGCTGCGTCTCCCCCCCCCCCTTCTTGCGTTCCAGCCTCACTTCCAGCTGGTTCCCTGTACTGGAACTAAGTGTATAGGGGAAGTGTGTACCGTTCTCTAGACACTAATCGGTTTCAAACTAGTTTCTTCTCGGTTCCATATAACGTCCAATAGTTACTGGCTAATCTAAATCCCCATAGGTCGCATTAGTGATGTGCTTAGGAGTACCCAAGGTGTAGGTTACTCCTCGGCACGAGTCTTTATTTGGTCCCCTCTTGGTACAATTAGATTTAGTTTTCTAATGTTTCAGATGCGTGAAAGTAGGGCTGTTAAGTACTAGTTCTCATGGCGAGTGAACACGGACACAAGAAAATGTATATATGCTAATTAGCATTGTAAATGTGGCCACGTCTGTGGTAGAAAATAATAATAAAAAAAATTCAGCTGGGATCAAGCAAACTCTTGCTGCTAGTCTTGGCAGAAGCTTCCAGCTAGTTGGTATATACCTTGAGGTGCTTCCGGGGCTTATCGTCCCCGCGGCCCGGTCATCGACCAGGCCTCCTGGTTGCTGGACTGATAAACCAGGCTGTTGGACGCGGCAAGACAAGGATATGAGACTTCATAAAGTACGTTATCGCCAGAGGTGTTTTACTTGGTGTTTAAGTTATAATTTATTGAAATGTGCATTAAACATGGAGAACGGTTATCCTGCTGGACTAAAATTGTTTACTAAATGGCTAGAAGTTTGTCTAAAGCTACCTAACATTTCGATATTTTATTAGGCAAGATCCAGTTCGTGTAGACAAGCGGTAAGGAGCGAGGCAAGACGTGCTGAAGGTGATCATCAGAGTACACTGTCCTTCACCAACTGGTCTCACACTTTAAGGTCAGTATGGCTTTTTTTTTTTACTTTTTCATACAGCTCAAATTGTCATAACATACGGGGTGTTGGCTAAGATTTAACTGCAGGTTAATAGAAAGGGCTTCATCGCCCGTAGGATAGTCTGTAAAACTTACGGATAACTTTACAATATTTAAGTAATCTTGTCATTAAGGAATTTAATGGTTCTCGTGTTTGTTCCGTCCCCAGTCTCGGGCGACCCCAGCCAGACACCAGGGAAGGTACGAAGACGTCTCCAGGTGTTGAATATCTAACAACGGCAGAAAGTGGCGCCACTTTATACTACGTAAAGTATGGCATGTGACACAAGACTTTCATTTTTTTTGTTGCCAGAAAAGTCCTTTTTTTACTGAAAGTTTAAAATATTAAACTTTAAACTAGCGCACAATTTTCTTAAATACCTTAACCAGTAATCTCGTACTTTGTGCCACTAATGACCTGAAGTGTCGTTAGTGTACTTAAATGTTTTGGCATGGGCATTATTAAATCTTGTTTTTAGGTTAAGGAACTAGAAACTGCTTGAGATTTAAGTCACAATGGCCTGACACTGAAACAATGCAGGGGGGGGGGGGGGGGAGGGAGGGAGAAAAGTGTACCATCGTATGTACAAAAGTGCCTCCCCCTCGGTACAGACTGAAGTGTAAGTGGGTTACTTGTACAACCTGGTTGTGGGCCTCTCCCAGTTGTCTTGTTGGGTATCTAATGATCAAAGACTTGTCTTTGGCACATTTGGTGGTGCTACATAGCCTTCCCGGTTTAGTACCTTTCGATAATTACAGACTTCTGTCTTTGGCAGAGTTAGTATCTGGGAAAAAAACTTGAACGCTGGTTGACTTTCCAGTGTTGTAAAAATATATGTAAAGTTGTCATACAAACCCAATACTAATTGGGCAACTAACAACGCAACTAAAAGATTTCCTTAGTTGCCTAATTATTCCATCTACAGAAGTTTATTTTATACAGACCTGGTATTGTTGAAACGGAAAGGTTGATGTTCTTGAGACATATAAGAATTTTGCACCAAGACTGTAATCTTTTGTTCAATTATCTGCATGTCTCTTGCAAATTATCTATACAGTATACCTAGGTCATAAAAGTATTGTGTGTACGTCTACCATACTTGTGTAAAGGAGGAAATGTATGTTTCTCAATGTTTGGTAATTTGTTTATTGGTTGTGATGCGTGTCTGTGTATGTATTAACACGATGTACTGAACGGGGTGAGAATAGCTTGAGCTACCTCATCTTTGTGTGTATTTTACCTCAATAAACTTATTTCAATTGTAGAGTAATAAATCTCTTAAGCTATTAACTTCTACACGCCATAAATGACGATTTAGATGAAACGTTTAATTTTCTAGTTTTAGGAAGAATGGGGCGAGAGATGGGGGGGGGGGGGGAAAATAAAGTTTTCCATGAAATTTAAGACATTCTAAAGTGTCCATGGAAATGTTTAAAGATGCACATTTTGTTTCAAATTTTATTAAACTGATGCAGGCACGTCCAGTATTGAGGCTGTTCTATCTCCAGGCTTTAAGGATGTGAACCAAGATTTTTTTACAACGGTAAACATTTTTACTTGGTCCAAGTGGTTGGGCACCATTCCTTCCTCCCCTCCCATCCCAAATCCTTATCCTGACCCCTTCCCAGTGCTATATAGTCGTGATGGCTTGGTGCTTCTGATAGTTCCCTTCCCTTGGTGAATTTCTACATTAAAAATATGGAATATGGGAGTATGCCACAAATGGTCTGGCAACAAGAACAGCGTCACCCTTGTGAGTTAGATTACTGTAAGTTAACTGAATTAGTGTGTGGCGCCAGCCACTGAAGGGCGGGTGTCCCGCATGTTGAGACGTCCTAGAACAAGGGTACAGGTGGTTGGGCTGTTACCTGTGAAGGTGGTCACGACCTTCTCTAGTAACACCTGGGAAGGTTAATTGTTAGGTGTTACTTCCCCGTTCAGTAACGGGGAAGTAATGTGACCACTCCCGCTAGTCTTCTGCCCTTATTGTTGACGCCATTAATCCCTGCAACTTTTCTTTCAAAGATCTTGTTTCACTAGTCTGTCTATAGCTAAAAGTTTACCATCTGATGCTGTTGACATGGTTTCGTGTAGGTGCTAAAAAAAATTAACAGTACCGTTGATCTCTTGGGAGAAAGCTGTCAGACGTGTCACTGAATTTTGGGTTTGCTTGTCCATCTAAAATTGTCTTGAATAAATACGAGGCAGGAGGACAAAATTTAATAACTCGTGGTTATTCAGACTATTGCTATTAATGCCATTTACCGGTGTATTCGCCCGTTTTCACCCGACTAAAGAGCCTAAATCTGTACTCCTTGAGCGCAGGCGGGAGAGATACATAATTTACACACGGAAAATATTAGAGGGGCTGGTCCCAAACCTGCACACAGAAATAACATCACATGCGACCAGAAGACATGGCAGGATGTGCAGAATACCCCCGTTGAAAAACAGGTGCAACAGGTACTCTGAGAGAGAACTCCATCAACATCAGAGGCCCGAGACTGTTCAACACGCTCCCGCTACACATAAGGGGCATAACTGGCGAACCCCTCAGTGTTCAAGAGAACTGGATAAGCACCTCCAAAGGATACCTGATCAACCAGGCTGTGACTCGTATGTCAGGCTGCGAGCAGCCGCGTCCAACAGCCTGGTTGATCAGTCCAGCAACCAGGAGGCCTGGTCGATGACCGGGCCGCGGGGACGGAAGCCGGAAGCACCTCAAGGTATACTCAAGGTAAGGTATTCATATCTCCCATTCTTTGATACAGAAAGTCTTCATCTACAAATTGGTTGATAAATTAAAAAAAAATTAATTTATTTAGGTAAAGTACATAAATACGAGATACATTGGTGGATTTAGAGCTAGTGCATACAATGCCTAAAGCCATTATTATGCAAAGCGTTTCGGGCAGGAAAGACAAACTTGAACTAGTAAAGTTTGAGCCACGTGACTAACAGGACTGATCTTGTCCTCCAACTTCAGTATTTTACGTACATAAAGGCCACTGTTCATAATATTGGACCAAGTGCTAGAAGCAAGACTTCACCCCCATAGGGTTTAAACGCATGGAACTGTCGGCACAATTTATACTATTATACAAATTTGGAATAGAACTGCCTCGACGGGGAGGTGGTGGCTCTCTAGGTAATCACTAAGTTACCAGTCTTATCCATCCACCAGAAGGGGGCAAGCAATTTTCAAGGGCGGTACCAGGCTGGGGAGAAAACGCGGGACACTTGAATCTTCAGAAGGAACGATGACAATGTAGGAACAAAAGTCCAGCGAGATCAAAGGCATCATACTCGCCAACCACTTTATCTCAGCCCCGCAGGAATAACATTTACTTAAAGAATATTTAACCTCACGAGCAGACTTAGCCGTACAGACACCCAAGTCTTCTTCGGGATAACATACTTCAGCTGTTCACTGCATGATCATAATATCCGTCTGCATACGTCGCTTACACATCCAGCACAAGGAACAAGTCCCAGAACACAGTAAGGGGCCTGACAGCTGAGAGGCCAGCGCTTCCGATTCGTAGTTCCGAGGTTCGATCCCCGGTGGAGGCGGAAAAAGATGGGCAGTTTCTTTAACCCTGATGCCCCTCTTACCTAGCAGTAAATAGGTACCTGGGAGTTAAACACCCCCAGGAAGCAGCCCGTAGGTGTCTTAAGAGGCCTGGTCGAGGACCGGGCCGCGGGGACGTTAAGCTCCGAAAGCAGCAAGATAACCCAGATACTCTTCAGGCACACGGAACACGTCCAGAGGTATAACTCTGGAGGAAAGGTTACAGAGAGCTTGAGTGATGTCATTGACTGGACAAAACTATCATGGGTGGAACACCAACAAGGGGGACAGGTGGAAACTGTACAAATGAGGAAGTTCTCAGGGAAAAGCGCAAAGCCATTACGACTATATAGCACTGGGAAAGGGTCAGGATAAGCACTTGGGATGGGGGGGGGGGGGGTTGGAGAATGGTGTCCGTTTACGGACACCATTCGGTCGGTCGGGGATTGAACCCAGACCTGCATGAAGTGAGACCGTCGCTCTACTTTCCAGCCCAAGTGGTTGGGAGAACCACATTTTAAACATTTCAGTGTCAGTAGTTAACAGACGGAATGCATTAGGCAGTGATGTTGGAGGCAGACTCCATAGTTTGAAATGTAGATACGAGAGAGCCCAGTAGGCTCAAAAATCTCTACACCAGTAGATTGACAGTCAAGAGACGGGACTAAAGAGCCAAAGTTCATTCTCTACACATTCCAGAGGATAATCTGGGTACCCACAGAAAAGGTCCTGGGGAACACCTTTTGTGTTCTGGAGAGATGGGAAGATGCAAGTATTTAACCAGGTCAGTTCAATGTAATTACAGGAGTTACAGCCCCGCTCCTGTGCCAGGGAAGTCCTACGGGCTCACCATAGCCCGTGCTACTTTCAACTTTTAGTTCCGAGTAGCTGAATTAAGTAATTATCAATAGAAGGCACCAAACCGGGAAGGCTATGTAGCACCATTAGCTGAATGTAAAACAATGTAATTGCAGTATAACTGGAAACCAAGCCTCTGCAGGTCAGCTTCCAGTTTCTCTGCAGACTTGTGTAACCTGTTACAGGTCGTCTTTTAGGGCTAATGGGTCGTTTTATAGCCCCTTTTTTGAATGTCAAGACAAAATTAACTATAGTAGGGCTGTCTCTACTGAGGAGTAGAGACTTCGTCCTGTCAAGTCTTGACAAGTGTTTATGGGTGGCAAGCACTCCAGGTAATGTCAAGCTTCAATAGCATTAAATACAAGATACGTGGAAGGTGGTGTATGGAGAGGAAAGGAGTCAGTCTAGTTTGGAACTAGATTCTAGGAAGCTATGAACACCTCTAAACTATACCCATCATCCGGGCTGTGGGTTCAGGATAGCAGCATCAGTCTAGTCAGACCAGGCCTTGATAAGATATTTGTACCGCTGGGTACATTGGTTAAGTAAGTAAAGGTAGGATAAAACTTAAGTGTTTGAGGTAGCAATTTAGTATTGAAATTTAAAGTTTGAGTCAAGAATCTGCGTGAAGTGTCATCAGAAAGCAAGATCAGAAAACCAAGTGGTGACGACCAATTTTTTAATTTAGTTGGGTTTTGCCCCGAGGGGCGAGTTTATTGGGCAGCGCCACTCATCCTGTGAGTGGACACACCGCCATAGTGACAGTATTGGGCAGCGCCACTCATCCTGTGAGTGGACATACCGCCATAGTGACATGTACAACATTACAATGTAAAGACAATCCGTTGGGGTGTTCATCCTGTCACTTTACCCAGACGCAGCTGGGACTAACTCAAGTGAACAGCTCTTCAAACAAGAAAATTAACATCTGTCAACCCTTAAAATCTTGAGTCATCTTGCGGGTGCAAAATGGGGAAATCTAAAGAACAGTATTAATATTTGACAAATAGTGTTTTCCTAACTCAAACAATGTTGGGTTTATTATTCTACACCTTTCTAATGTCATTCAGACACTGGTCAAGGTGGTATTTGTCGCAGATTCTCCAACTGTTTCAATAGATATTTGTATCCAAGATCGATTCTTGATATTACCGATTCCCTCCCGCGGCCACTTCTTCACTCATGATTGTGAACGCCAGTTGCAACCATGTTGTATCATCGTACAGATTCACCGAGTTTTATGCTCAGTTACTTCGTCACGCCGATAATACCCGGTGATGGGCAGGACATCTTTATTCCGGCGTTGAAGACGTCCAGTACGGAGACTGTCGTCGTCGCCCTCGTAACTGGCTGTAGTTGGCCGGACCAATTACAGGTCCGGCCGTAGACCCTGGGGGACGAGACAGTTAATATTAGAAATATCAGGTTTAAAAAATATTACCTAGTGCACAATTTATTTTAAAGTTACGTAAAAGCAGTAAATTAAGCCTTCGTTAGTTACTAGCAACCTTCATTACCGCCCACAGGATGCATATACGGTGCACAACTACCACTACCACCCACAGGATTAACTACCAATTAACTATGGATTAACTACCACCCAGAGTAGTTAGTACCACTACCACCCAGAGGATTAACTACCACCCAGAGGATTAACTACCATCCAGACTAATAAAGTAAGACAAGCCATACTGACCCAGCAGCGTGAGACCAGTTGAAGGACAGTGGACCAGGATGACCACCTCCAGGTCCTCTAGCCTCGTTACCGCTGCTCCACATTAACTCTCACACCTGATCACAAGATCACAGATCACAAGTAGTCATGTTATTAAAAAAAAAAAAGTTTTAGTTTTGAATTTTAAAGTTTTAAAACTTAACCCATCGTACACTTACAGAAGTTTGTAATATTTACCTGAATTGTTAAGGTTGAATGTCAGACGTTAAGGGGGGACTGTGGCATGATACAAGTTGGGTGGAGAAGCGTCATGGGTCAGTTAGGGTCGGCTATAGTGCCACACGCACCGTTAGGTTCACTCAACACAACCTGCAATGAGTCGAGGAAAACTTTAAATAATGGTATTGCCTCCCCATATACCACAATAGTTCCAGTTAGGGATACCAGGGGGAGGGTGGGGGAGGGGGGGGCCCCGCAGCAAGTGGAGGGTAGGAGGACCGGACGCAGCAACAAGGGGGGGGGGGGGGGGGGAAGGGGGGGAGGATCCTCACATACAGCTCACCTTCAAGGGACGAAGCTGGAACTGTACACCAAAAGTGAGGTAAAACAAACTGAAGTGCTTTTTTGTCTCACATCCGCTCTTTTATACCCAGCAGTCAACCCAACTCGGCCGCTGATTGGTTGACATTTCGAGGCTCGAAAGAACCAATAATGGTCCCCATTACTGGTTCGGACCTGTGGACAAGGGGAAGTTAATATTAGAAAGAACAGGTTTAAAAATACTAATACACAGACTGTTAAATTACGTAAAAGCCAGTACAATAAGCCTTCGGTTAAACCTCTCACTACCACCCACAGGATGCATATAGGGTGCACAACTAGTCACTACCACCCAGAGGGTTAACTCACAATTAACTACCACCCAGAGTAGTTAGTACTACTACCACGCAGATGATTAACTTCCCATCCAGACTAATGAAGTAAAACAAGCCATACTGACACTGCAGCGTGAGACCAGTTTGTGAAGGACAGTGGACAGGATGACCACCTCCAGGTCCTCCTGCCTCGTTACCGCTGCTCCACATTAACTGGATCACGTAGTGGAACGTGGAGCAATAAATTACGTAGTTTTAACATTCTTGGCCATTTAGTAAATCTTTAGTCCCAGCATGCCTGGCTATATTTAAAGGTATAATTATTGAAATACATGTGCACATAACACTAATAACAAGTAAACTCACTTCTTCTGGCGATAACGCACTTTATGAAGTCTTCCTTATTCTTGTGTTTAATACTAATTACCTGGAAGCCTCTGCCAACAAATAGCAGTAAGAGTTTGCTAGATCCTAGCTGTAAGCATTATTCCGCACCATAGAAGTTTAAGCTTCTACCATCCCCTCTTCATAGTATCCTGAAAGTGTTCAAAATTAAGTTTGATAAAATTCTTTAAAGGGGACAAAATAAGCAATGTTGAGGATCCTAGATCTGCATCTTTGGTACTCAAATCACATTACCGTTTGATCCTATGGGATATAGAATATCCCATACATCAAGCGAACATTTACTTACCATGTTAACAGGTACTCCACAGGAGTGAGTGTCGAGTTTGCTGTGGCCTTGAAGGCCGAGAGACTTTAGCAGTGACCAACGGAAGCTGGGGATGTGGTCGAGGCTGGGGTAGAGGCCAAGGGAAGCTGGGGAACTTTAAATGCAGTTGAAGGTGGGAAGCACAAGGGTGCCGCTTTGAGACCGAACTGTGGACGTAATTATGGGATTGGAAAGCAATTAGTTTGGAAAAGGTTGGGGTGTTTGGAGAACTGTAGAGACTTTCCTCCCTGAACTCTTGGTAAGGGAGAGGCGACAACAAACTGGTGCAGACAACTGGTTCGGCTCAGCAGACGAAGACCACCACCAGGGAGCCGTTTTGGGGTCCACCTGGAGGTGTCCCAGCATCCCACCCACGCCAGTATTTTAAGCAGCAATATTCTTAATCTGAAGAGTAATACAAATTTAAAGACAAGTCTAAATGACACTTCTTGGCATCAGGGTTAATGAGGCAAGCAAAGTTATATTGAAAAGTTGACATCTTTGTAATAATTACAGGCTAAGTTAAGAAAATAAGTTTAATTAGTTATCCTAATTACTACTATCCTAGATAGTAAAACATTAGTTAAGCCTATAGGCTAAGGTTTTAGACAATTAGACGTTTGTAGACTAAATCAAAACAAAGGCCAGACTTTTTCTTGGGGGAGGGGGGGGGGGGTTGCCATCCACACTCTTTTACAAGACAATCATTAATGCTACCTACACCTTTGTAGCAAAAGTTTTACTGCTAAAACTCATTTAACTACAACTTTTATACACTAAAAGGCCTATTAAGTGTTACAGTTGATAAGTGACTAGTGCCTCAAGTACTGGAGGAGTCACCGTGACTTTGCTATAGTACCACATACCAACTACAACTTCTGAACT
>WNGS01111181.1:8769628-8786843 GCA_020271785.1 Procambarus virginalis | reverse complement strand
GGGAAAAGTCAGGCTGGAGATGGACTAAGAAAAACCGTAATCAGAAAAAAAAAAAAAAAAAACCAACCGAAGCGAAGCTTCGGTCTGTGGGGAAAGAAGCACGCAAAGGAACAAAGAAGGGGATCTTCCGCGATAAGAATGCCGAATGGTACCGTGTTGTTTCGTGTAGAAAGAAACACTGACTTGTTTTTTTTTAATAAAAAGACGTCAAAAATCGAAAGGAAAATCCGCATATGGTGTGGCAGAGGATTTGTCCGGGTCGAGGTAACGAGGGTAGAGGGAACACATGTTCTACTTTAGCGAGCCAGCTCCTCCCTCGGCAACCTCGGGGGTTGTGTGTGGTTCCCGGGCGCCCACCAAAAATGGCCGCTCGACTGGGAGTGGGGGGTTCTGGCTCCGACGAAACCAAAAGCCAAAGTTATAACCAAGAATAACACAAGATTGAATTACTAAAAATAAAAATTAATAAAATCAATGCAATGGTAGACCTAATTAAGAGGGGAATGGCCATAAAGAATTGGCCAATTACATTAGCAATTACAACATAAAAACGGCTATCCATTAAATATTATAATCTCTAACATAATAAAATATTTATGCTCAACAAAAAAAATACACACTAATCATTAACATTGTCACAAAATAATAATAATTTCCCACTTATATTATCTATTTATTCGTTATAATTACAGGCCTAGATATCTTTCTTCATTTAAATATCATCAAGTATAATATGTATGATTATTATTAATTAAGTATTTAATGTAATAATGACTAATCTATTAAGTTATAAAACTAAATATCCCCACCATCGAAGTGAAGCGTTTTCTTCCAACACAAAAAAAAGGTGGAAAAAAGGTAACACAAAACCAGTCAAAGAATACAAAAAGAAAGAAAAAGAAGAAAAGAAAGAATAAAAGATCCAACGATAAATCAAAAAAAAAAAAATAAGTGACTTAAAAAAAAAAGTTAAAGAACTTACACTGCTTCTTGAAATGGGGAGGTATTCCCCCAACACAGGTTAAAATAGCACTAAAACGAGGACTACACCATAAAAAAAAAAAAAACCCGATGCTACTTTAGAACGTTTTGTTGTTCCAGGTACGAAAATTTACAACACACAACAACGTCCCCCAGGAGACGTCGGTTTAGAGGTTGTGCGACACTTAAACGACATCTAGAGACGAGAGAGCCTTAAGGTGTGCATGGGCCAGGGAACATAGAAGCAGGTGGGGCTTGGATGCTCAGCGGGTGCAGGGAGTAGGGGAATATGGATAGAAAAGAGGAAAGAGGAAAGGAAAAAAGAACTGAATATTCGTAACCGACCAATCCCGACCAAACCCGTCAACAGACCGGAACCAAAAATAGGCATGAACCCCAAGAAGTGTCGCGTATAAGTTAAAAAAACTAAATCTGAGTTTAAATATGCAGATTTCAAGGAAGGGTAACAAATATTCTATTATAAAACCCCCCAACCCTCTAATGGAATAGGTACCCAAACGGTTCTAAACGGTGTAGTTTGTTGTGCGATCATATCCTGAGAATAAAATTCGTTGCTTAGCGTAGAGGGGGGGGGGCGGTGGCATTTCTCTAATAAAAGGACTGATAAAAAAGATTCCTGTCTATCCGTGAAATCAAGACAAAAAACACACAAAAATCTTCTATTGACATAAGGAACTTAAGAATTATAAAAAATATTAAACAGGAGAACTGAAAAAAAGAAGAGGGAACGGTAGTCTAATATGAATAAGTTAGTTTGTCAAAAAATAAAGGGAAACGGGGGGTGTTAATCACTTAGAAGGGGGGGGGGGGGGGAAAAACATGTACGTTTTTACTACTCTTCCATTAAACGAGGGAAAAAAAAGAAAGAAGAAGATTATTTCACATAAAAACCAAGGATTTGTAAGATAGAAGGAAGTTAGCAATACATGCACAATAATTTAACTCACAGGGACAGCCAGATTCACCAAGCATTAAAAAGCGGTCACATGACTATAAAACTAAAAACTGTGCGACCGGATAAAGTTGAATAAAAAACAACTCGACAAGTAAACGTTTGGTGGAGGTGAAAATAGCTAATTGTTTTACATTATTAACAGTTAAATGAGACAAATCCGACGCACCAAGAGGCTGTTTAAAAGAAATCCAACAGAAAATAATAGAATTGCAAGTTTATGCTTGTAAAAACTGTTAAAGAGTAAATGAAAACCAAATCAGTCAGAAGATGAGGAAAGAATCATGTCAAATCAGTTCGGATAGCTGTGGCGAACTAACTGAACTAGTTCGTGACAAAAAAATACTGTGGACACCAGAACTTTACCCCACATATGACCAAATCTACCCACATTTCCCATCATGAAGAAAAGGTCCTAATCCCCTAAATAACGACTGTATTAATAAAGGCTATAATAATCCATTACCCGATGTGATAATTCAAAATTGTAGACCCCAATCTTAAAATTGGACCAAACCCTGAGCACTGTGCAAGCACTCATACTTGGGCAACATTGTGTCAGTTTTAAACCAAGACAAAAAGCATGGGTATCTTCTATGTTACAATAGGCGATGAGTCAGCCAATGAGGGAGGGGCGGGGGGGTAGAGTGGAAGGGGGGGGGGGAAGAAGGAGATACGTAAAAGAAGAATGTTACAAGACCAAAACCCAACGACACTAAGTGGAGGTGAAGGACCGACTACATAAGGTGTTCGGAGAATGGGAAGTGATGAAAAGGACGAAGTGGGGAGCCGTCCCGGACCAAAATGTCTCAAAGTCGAACAACATTCCATCGCCTAATCAACCTTCTATTGTGTGGTCTGGTCAAACTATTTCAGCCACGTTATTGTGAGAACGTCAATCGAACCTGCAATAAGTAAAAGAAAGAGTAAATCGTAACAAGCTCCAAATTGGGTGTAAGGACAATGGGGAGACCCATTACAAACTGTCCAGCGGGTGTGTAGGGTTCATCACGGACCCCCCCCCAACCGTACAACAAATTACCACCCACAATACCTATTAAAATTGTGTCGATCAGTAAGGAAGGTGCATTCCATGGAGAATGGTCACAACGGTACGGAACAAAACGTCGTCGTCCCATTCAACTTCTAGAAAGCGAGGGTGTGATCTGGTCAAAACTGTACCTTATATGGTGTAAATGCACGAAAATAAACACTTGTTAAGTGTACCAATTATGTATTCAAAGCTAACCTTAAGATTTCCAGAGAGGAAAGGAAACTTCCGTAGTAAATTAAATCCGTTCAGTAAGTAACTTAGTTCACTTTGCCATGAATTGCGATAACTTGATAATGATTTGTTCTTAACTACTGATGACGAAAGGAACGAATAGAGCAGAACGGAACACGTCCTCATTTGCAAGTGATCCTCCAGAATACTTTTTCATGTTCAATAGCTCAAGCATATTGTGGGGGCACAACACAAAGAGTTACAATTTGAAGCAATAGCATTGAGCAAATGAGAGGAATGGAACCAATCAACTGACCGTTCAAGATCAGAGTAGCAGGATGACGTCATGAACACGTCAACGGACCACGCCATAGCGTTATTTTTAATCGTCGCCGGTTGACACCAGAGGTCCAGGACGGTCGTTTGGCGTATCTCCCTCTCTCAGCGCTCCACCAGCACAATGTACTCAATGAACAGACTGTCTCAAGGTGGCAAGGTATGTAACTACTAACATCCTTACAACACGTAGCCTATCTACTTCCTTCCTGCAGTACATACGACCGACGCCGCCCTCTATTAAAAATAAAAGTGATTCCTGGTTAAGTGGGCATTCTGGAGATACCCAACATGGCCGGTCACCTATCCCAGGAATAGAGGAGATAGCTTATGCACCAAGTCAGTGCTCTGCAATGAGCTCATTCAAGTCGAGCTGTGGGAGGACTCTTGGAGAGACATACTGCCCACCTCAACTTGCCACAAGGACGAGCTGTACGTAATAAGGACAAAGAGGCGAAATCAAATTGAATTTATAACAATGGCAAGATTCCACTAAAATAATCCCATTTAAATAGGGATTAACTGATGTAGTTTTTAACACGTTGGAAGGGCACATCAGGGGGTGTGGGGTCGCAAGTCCCCCATTCCCCTTGATATCACTATATAGATCTAGCCCGTCCTGCAAAGAGGAGAAGGCCGCACCTGTGGTGGACTAGGTAAAGGAGAGATCCACTATGGGCTACACCAGTATTCACGGGCTACGTTGGTGAACATGTCGCATGGAAGATTAGCAGAATCTATGAAACAAAACATACCCCAAGCCCTCCTCAGATCTGTTTAGAAATAATCAACGGATCCCATTGACAAAGACTGAACTGAACAAAAGAACTGTGGAACTGAAATATAAGTTGTCCGAACGACAATATCGCAAACCGTAGGGTCCTACCCGAAACGAAGAACTATTAAAAACGAATAACTCACAGTTTAGTGGGCTCGTCGTAGTATGTGTGAACACTCTGCTCTGGATAGAGTGAGATTGTTTTAATATATGCGGCGGTAAGGGTGGTGACGTGGGCCTCACGTGTGTGGCACAGTGGGGGGTGGGTGGGGGGGGGGGTGGGTGAAGTGTGAAGTGAGCAAGGGGAGAAAAATCCAAAAGACGATTGATGTTATCGGCTCTCACCAAAGCAAAACACACAAAACAACAAAAAAAAATGCGAGGATAAAAGAGGATACAATCGTATTTTGACGTAAAAATACCCACCGTCAAGGATATATTAAAAATCATACCGGCGCGTAAAAGTGACTTATGTTCCGTTTTCTAATAGTTTGTCCTCGGGTAGGATAGGTTCGGACAATATAGTACAGTGTAGTGACGTGACCACCAGAGAGGACGGGCTGTTGTTATAGATTCAGCTACTCTGTACATGTTCCAAGTAGCACGGACTATGGTGAGCCCGTAGTGGACTTACCTAGCACAGGAGCGGTGCCAGGACGGGCTGATCATATAGTGATTATCAAGGGGAAGGGGGCCTTGCGCCCCTCACCCCCTGATGTGCCTTAACGTGTTAAAACTACATCAGTAACTCATTAAATGGGATCTAGTGGAATCTTTGCATCGTATAACAATTGATTTCCGCCTTTGTCTAATTACTTACATGTCCGTGGCAAGTGAGTGTGGGAGTATGTCTCCCAAGACTCTCCCACAGCTGACTGGAATGGCTCATTGCAGTGCACTGATCTTGTGCATAAGCCTATCTCTCTTATTCCTGGATAGTGACCTGGCATGTTGGGTATCTCCAGAATGCCCACTTAACCAGGAACCTTTAATAATACGGAGGCCGCCGTATGTCCAGGCAGGAAGTAGATACAGGGAGTTAACATACTTGCCACCAAGCGTCATTGAGTACATTGGCTGGTGGAGCGTGAGAGAGGGGAGACGCCAACGACCGTCTGACCTCTGGTCAACCGGCGCGATGAAAAATCCAGCTATGGCGTGGTCGTGACGTGTTCATGACGTCACTCCTGCTACTGATCATTGAACGGTCAGTATGATTGGTTCCCACCCATTTGCTGCAATGCTATTGTTCAAATTGTAACTCTTTTTGTGTTGTGCCCCACAAGATGCTCTGAGCTTCAGGAAAAAGTATTCTCGTGAGGGATCTCTTGCAAAGAGACGTGTTCCGTTCTGTCTATTCGTTCTTAGTATCAGTATTAAGAAAAACAATCAAGTTATCAGAATTCATGGCAAAGGAACTAGTAATTACTGAAGGATTTAATTTCTACGAAGTTTCCTTTCCTCTCTGGAACATCTTAAGGTTAAGCTTGAATACATAAGGTACATAATCACGTGTTTATTTTCGTGATTTACACACATAAGGTACATGTTGACCAGATCACACACTAGAAGGTGAAGGGACGACGACGTTTTGGTCCGTCCTGGACCATTCTCCTGGAATGCAGCCGTTATGCAGCAAATTTTAATAGGTAGTGGGGGGTAATTGTTGCGGGTGGGGGAGGGGTCCGGATGAACCCCCACCGCTGGACAGTTGTAATGGGTCTCCATTGTTCCTTACACCAATTTGAGCTGCGATACCTTTCTATTTACTATGCAGGCGATGAGTCACAATAACGTGGCTGAAATAGTTTGACCAGACCACACACTAGAAGGTGAAGGGACGATGAAGTTTCGACTTGAGAATGGTCCAGGACGGACCGAAACGTCGTCGTTCCTTCACCTTCCAGTGTGTGGTTTGGTCAACATTCTTCAGTCACGTTATTGTGACTCATCGCCTGCACATAAGATACATTTTTTTGGTTAAATGCACATGTGAAAGAGTCGAAGGAGGGTTGGCCAACATGATGGGGCAATGAAACATCGGGTAAAGGAATATAGCCTATTAAACAGCGTAAGGGGATAGGACCAGAGGGAAAGTGGGTAGGGCATTGGGTAAAGTTCTGGGTCCAGATTCACGAAGCAGTTACGCAAGTACTTACGAACGAGTACACCTTTCCTCAATCTTTGACGGCTTTGGTTTCATTTATTAACAGTTTACAAGCATGAAAACTTGCCATTCAACTGTTGTTATGGTTATAAACAGCCTCTTGGTGCTTCGGAGCTCATTAACTGTTTAATAATTGTAAACAAAGCCACCAAAGATTGAGAAAAGATGTACAGGTTCGTAAGTGCTTGAGTAACTGCTTGGTGAATCTGGCCCCTGGTATCGTGGATGTGTAACACAAAATCCTTGTGTTTTCTGTGAATAATCTCCGAACGAAAGATTAAACGTACATTGTTAATTGATTAACGATGCACCAAGAACCGACATTTTTCCTGTTAATATTTTATATTTCTTAAGTTTCCCCTTACTGTCATAGAAGATTTGGTTTCTTATTCACGGAGACAGGAATCCTATTCAGCTCATAGAGATGCCACCGCCCCCCCCCCTCCTACGCTAACAACTGAATTTTACCAGGATATATCGCACAACAACACCCTAGCTCCGGGTACCTATTCCACAGAGGCGTTGGGTATAAAGAAACGTTACCCTTCCTTGCAACATCTGCAACTAAACCAGAAGTTACCTTAAGCGTCACTTCCTTGGGTCACCACTGTCCGGTCGGAGGTAGATACAGCCGCCCTTCCTGCCCCGCTGGAGCACCAAGTCCTTCAGCTCCTGGCCCCAGCACTCCTTCAGGCACCGCCAGATGTCGTAAGAGTCGCACACACACCCGACGTCTCCTGGGGGAGTTTTGTTGTTGTTGTTAAATTCGCTACCTGGAACAAAACGTTCCAAGTAGCACGGGCTATGGTGAGCCCGTAGTGCTATACCTGGGGAGGAATCTCATTCACGAAGCAGTTATGCAAGTACTTACGAACGTGTATATCTTTCCTCAATCTTTGACGGCTTTGGTTACATTTTCTGTGGTTGGAAGAAAACGCTCACCGAGTGGGGGACTTATTTTATTTTTATAATAATAATTAAATATTACATAAAATAATTAATTAATAATAATCATAAATGATTATAATTGATGATACTTAAATGAAGAAGCATATAGGCTAATTATAACGAATAAATAGATAATTAAAGTGGACAATTAATTATTGTGACTAATAATGATTAGTGAATGAGCATAAATTATTATACAGAAATAATATTAATGGATAGCCGTTGTAATGCTAATGTAATTCAATTACCGTTATTGCCATCTCTAATTAGTAATGCATTATTTAATTTTACAGTAATTCCACTCTTGGTATTCTTGGCTTATCACTTTGGGGGTTCCGTCGGAGCACCCCCAATCCCGTGAGGGCCAGTGGCGCGGAACCCCCACCCCCGAAGGGCGAGCGGAAGCTGGCTGCTATAAGTAGGAACATGTCTTCTCGTTACCGTGGCCGTAAACGTGCCCATATGCCCGGAGAGGCCATTAAAAAACAGTCAGGCTTCCCTAACTGAAAAAGGTACCATTCCGGATCTACTGGGCAGATGCTGCGAACAGACGCAGCTCGCTTGGTTGGCCGACGGATTGCCATCTTGACGAGCCGTGGAGCAGAGAGGCAGGAAACCCACCGACTGTGCCCTGGGGGGAGTACATACTGCCGGGTTTGTACTCCATGCAGGAAGTGCTTGTCACCATGGCGAATGACTGGTCGATCCCGTGTTTATCTTCGTCGTAGTAGCCCGCCCTCACAGAGACCAGTCCTGGAAGGCTGGCCCCAGGGCGGGTGTTGGAATGTGAATGCTGTCCACTCCGAGCGCCCACACCACGTGGCCCTCAGCCCGGGCGCGAGGCGCGCCAAGGCCCCCAGGGCAGCCCCCAGAGGGAAGAAAGCCGTAAGGAGCCTGGCCACGTGGCCCACGCCGTACCCCGGGCATGCACCAGGGCACTCATTGCACCTACGGGCCCCTACGGGCGCCCCCTAGGGCGGGCCGCATGGGCCACGCCTCCAGGCGTGGGCGACCCTGGCCCACGTGCGTAGAGGAGCCCGCACCTGCATGCCACGTGGCCCAGGCGCCCACAAGGGCGAGGGCGTCACGACACGCACGCCCGGGCACGGCGTGGAGGCGTGAAGGGACAGCCCGCACGGCTAGCTCCCTAGAGAGGGCAAGTAAACCTGAGAGGCGGCTAGCTACTGCGTCGCAACATGCACAACAAGGGGCACGGCGCTGGGCACACGCCGAACACTGGGGACGTCCCTAACCCCCGCCCGGTGCGCGCTCAACCTTAGCGGTTAGTCACAAATTTATGGTATTACATTTTCTTCCCCACAGAAACATCACCGCTTGCTTGCGAACCAGTGTCTATTTATTAAACAGTTTACAAGCATGAAAACTTGCCAATCAACTGTTGTTATTGTTATAAACAGCCTCCTGGTGCTTCGGAGCTCATTAACTGTTTCATAACTGTAAACAAAGTCGCCAAAGATTGAGGAAAGATGTACAGGTTCGTAAGTGCTTGAGTAACTGCTTGTGAATCTGGCGCCTTGTCTTCAAGAAAGAACAGTACATTCTCCGTGAATTCTTAATACATTGACTTACATTAGATTTTCCTATAAATTATCCCAGAGATAATCCATCACACTTTTGGTTCATTATTACCATCTTACCTTCGGGGTAGGTCTGGAGCATGTGTCTATGGGAGTCCACCTCCCTCTCCTTGCCCCAAGTGATGACGTTGGAATGCTCTAAGGAGGGCGTGGAGAAGCCTGCCACCGTCTTGAGGTGGTAGTACTTCCGCAGCAGTGATGTCCCCGACACAGTGTCTGACGACTTCAGTGTTTGCATAAAGTCAGTATAGGATTCATAATGTTGTGTGAATTCCGTGTATTGTCAGCAATGTATATATGAATAAGGGATGATGATGTAACACATGTGAATAGTGTATGATCTCTAGTACATGATCTATCTCCTAGCACATGTGAATAGTGTATGATCTATCTCTAGTACATAGAAATATATGTGGATAGTGCATGATCCAAACACGTAAAGTGAATAGTGCTCTCTCTCCTCCTCTCTCTCTCTCTCTCTCCTCTCTTCTCTCTCTCTCCTCTCTCTCTCTCTCTCTCTCTCTCTCTCTCTCTCTCTCTCCTCTCTCTCTTTCTTTCTCTCTCTCTCTCTCTCTCTCTCTCCTCTCTCTCCTCTCTCTCTCCTCTCTCTCTCTCTCTTCTCTCTCTCTTCTCCTCTCTCTCTCTCTCCCCTCTCCTCTCTCTCTCTCTCTCTCTCTCTCTCTCTCTCTCTCTCTCTCTCTCTCTCTCTCTCTCTCTCTCTCTCTCTCTCTCTCTCTCTCTCAAAGCAGAGAAGTAAGGAAGCCACAATACAAGACACAGGGCGGTCCAATACAGTAACTAGTATGCCGAAAAGCGTGCGGTACTGACCTTAAAGTTAATCATGTGCGCCGCACCGCCCAAAGCACTGGACTCTACAGAAGACACTCCCCGGTACCCACAGTCGTGTAGCTGTGGACACAACCTGGATCTTTATACACACATCTAATCAAGTTTAACAAATCCAAACTTAAGTTGATTGTTTTTCTGTAAACTTGTAGTCTTACATTTCGTGACCTATAACTTGTAATTTGTATTTCGGATTCTTCTAAGTTCATTTTTGTTTTGCTCTTGCAAGCCACTCGCCCCTGACACCTAACCTTCCCCCTTGAGACTGGCGTTATGATAACCCAGAGACTGTGATGTTGACCAGACCACACACTAGAAGGTGAAGAGACGACGACGTTTCGGTCCGTCCTGGACCATTCTTAAATCAATTGTAACTTGAGAATGGTCCAGTCGACAATCGACTTGAGAATGGTCCAGTCGACAATCGATTTGAGAATGGTCCAGTCGACAATCGACTTGATAATGGTCCAGGACGGACCGAAACGCCGTCGTCCCTTCACCTTCTAGTGTGTGGTCTGGTCAACATACTTCAGCCACGTTATTGTGACTCGTCGCCTGCACTGTGATGTTATTTAGTGCAGACGGTGAAGAGAGGGGAGAGATCTTACGGAGAAGGCGAGAGTGTCGGTGTTGTCGTGGGTGAGGTCCATGTAGTGGTGGAGGATCTGCTTGTAGATGTGGGAGTTGGTAGCCACCGTCATCGGGTACCAAGTCTGCACCAGCAGCGTCTGCAGCAATGTAATCATTCTTAATTCGCACTTCTGTAAACTCAGTCATTTGAGTAATATCTCTTTAATTTATATATTATTTATACAACATACATTCTTATATCGAGACTTCGTTTACACGCGAAATTTACGCATTTCCAACAAATTCTCTTTGAGTCTAATCCGGTGGTTCTGTCGTAGTGCACTAGTCAGCCATTATATAATATGGCTGACTAGTACATTATATAATATTGCTTGCAATATGAAGGTAAACATATCGCAACGATCAACATTATGATGACTTTGGCGAATCAAAACTCAGCATTAATAAGTCGGAGAACCTAACTAGGCTTCCCTCTGCCATGAAGCGAGGCTACACACTTCACATTGTGGGAGGATTAGAAACTATGCTATTTGGTCAAATCTACAAGGGCCGTGACGAGGATTCGAACCTACGTCCGAGAGCATCCCAGACGCTGCCTTAATCGACTGAGCTACGACATGGTAGGTCAGTCGTCACGGCACTTGTGGATTTGTTCATTTGATACATCAAGCTATTGTGATTTCTGTGTGTAATGTTATTTGGCAGAACAGAAGAAAAATTGTATATCCATTTAGCTCACTAAGCGGGGCATAAAATGCACGAAATCTTTGTATTATGACAAAACAAGCTAGCACCTTGGCCGGGATTGAGAGAACACTTACGAGGTATGCACTACCCGTCGCGATCATGGCGCCTTAGTCGGTAATAATTAAAGAGTTTACGAGGTCGTCCATAACACAAGTGTAAGAGGTACAGGTCTCGTAAGTGTAGACGTGGGTGCCGTCGTACACCTGGCCCTAGGTTACGACCTCGTACTTACTTCGAAGAAGCCGGTGACCCAGGGAAGAGCCGGGTCGGTATTCTCCACGGTAAAGAGGACGTTCTTTGTAGGGACGACCGTGCCCTCAGGTACAGCCTTGACGCGCAGGGGCAGCCGACCCCCGTGATGCTGGTGAAGGGGCGCCATGGTCACGTACGACGGTGGTGGGCGCCATGGGCACACACGACGGAGGGGGCGCCATGGGCACGCACGACGGAGGAGGGCGCCATGGGCACACACGACGGAGGTGGGCGCCATGGGCACGCACGACGGAGGAGGGCGCCATGGGCACACACGACGGTGGAGGGCGCCATGGGCACACACGACGGAGGAGGGCGCCATGGGCACGCACGACGGAGGTGGGCACCATTGGATGTGAGAGAAAGAAGAGGATATTCAGCAAGGCAAAGACGATATTAGCTTGAAATAAACAAATGCTAAGTTGCAACAGCAAGTTGGAAAAAAAAGTATTTAGAAAAAGACTTAAAATTGAATATCGCAAAATTATCCAAAATAAAGAAAACGTGTACATTGCTATAACATGTGAAATTATATTACTGTATATTAAATTTTCTCCAGAATATATGCAAGACATTGCAAAGAATTAGAGTGATTAAATACAAAGAAAATAATACTAGCTATATTTTGTATCATTATACAAATGAGCTGAGTTGCATATTGGCCTTGATGATGCTCTGATCTCCTTAATTCATACGAAACTAATTAGCTGTCATCGCTTCACCTCGACCAGATAGTTCCAGCCTTCTTCGTTGAAGACATCGTCCCTCTTGAAGACAGCGTTGATGACCTCCTTGGCTTCTTCCACCATGGCTCGCGTCACCACTGGCCCACACAACCATCGCTTCAGTATGTACTGCAGCCCGAAGAACACCGTGTACGGGAACCTGTCGGACCCAACTGCAGTGAAAATCTGTCGGAGCAAGTCTGCTTGCTGTAGGTAGTACATGTACATGATTGTAAACTTTGCACTGGATGGGTGTGAGGTTTGGACGTCCCATTTGATAAGTTTTCCCAAACAGATCATTGACATATATGTCGAGATTATTCGCGTTTACGTAATGACAGATTATCGCCTTATACGGGTTCCCAGCATATTATCCGAGTATGTATGACCATGACAGATTATTCATTTATACATGCTCCCAGCAGGTTATTCTCTTACACATGCTTCTGGCAGATTATTTGTCTATACATGGCTTGGCAGATAATTCACATCCTTCGTCTCATCACTGGCACCTACTTGCTCCATCATGGGCTACCTTACCTTGAGGTTACCTTGAGGTGTTCTCGGGGCTTAGCGTCCCCGCGGCCCGGTCCTCGACCAAGCCTAGGTTGACCAAGTACTTGTTTCTTTCAGCACTGACACAATTTATCCCTCACAAGCACACGCTACATGTAATTACGGAAGGATGACTGGTACTCACTTGCCGCCTCTGGACTCGAAGTATGCGTAGAGCTTGGTAGTGCCAGGAGGGTAGACCTTGTAGTGAGACGACTGTAGGGAAGATCAGATGTTTGGTTACCATGAATACTTAATGTGGAACTGCGCCATAATAAATTGTTTCGCAACAAGAGTGATGGAAATCTACGACCTATGCTCGCAAGCTTAACCCTTAGACTACGGCTTATGTCATGTGATGTATTTCAGTTCATCCAGATTAAGTTCTGCATGCGTCTTATGTTTCTTTCACTATAGAAATGCAAGAAAATTGGGTTTTGATTGTAAATTGTTATAAATACAATGATTTCACATCAGGCTATTATTTCTAAATAAATTATAAACTTTGCTACTGTACATCAAAGTAATTAATTATAAGAATTTTCAGTCCATACTGTTTTGGTAGTACTTATAGAAATGATGGGGCATAATTATACATATACCGACGTACAATACAATTAGAAAGTAGAAATAGGCACGGTTGAGTTGGACAAACCCGAAAACAGTTTTCTACTTATGTTTGAAAGACAAACTAAACTAAATTAACCTAATCTTCCTAGGTCTAATAAATGACTATCTGAGGCCCTAATACAGTACATATACGTGCTATACTAGGCCCAGGAATATTTAAGTTTGTTTTCTTAGTTTAATTTTTTCAGATTCAATAAAGTGAATAGTACCAAAGTTCTACTATTTAATTGCTTACAACGTCTTACAATGTACTATGGTGCACATAGTTACAAGAACTACTATGTAAACAGGAGAATGGGTTGGAATTTTCAAGCGTGTAACACTATCACAATAAAAAAATAATAATACCATTTATTTCCGTTTTCTTTGAATCCTACAATAACTGAAAGCGAAAAATTAAGGTATCCAAATTTTAGGACTTGACATGAATATCAGAATTTAATGATTTTGAAATTCTACATATAAAAAAAGTAAAATTTTATTTTTTTAAATATTTTAAATGTGCAAAAATGAAACTGGTGACCCCAAAGCCGAGAGAATCGGGCATTTCAAGGGTTAACTACCCTGAGACTAATGTTTAACTGATAATTACCTAAGTGTAGTTACAGTATGAGAGCTACGCTCGTGGTGTCCCGTCTTCCCAGCACTCTTTGTCATATAACGCTTTGAAACTACTGACGGTCTTGGCCTCCACCACCTTCTCACCTAACTTGTTCCAACCGTCTACCACTTTGTTTGCGAAAGTGAATTTTCTTATATTCCTTTGGCATCTGTGTTTAGCTAGTTTAAATCTATATGACCTCTTGTTCTTAAAGTTCCAGGTCTCAGGATATCTTCCCTATCGATTTTATCAATTCCTGTTACTATTTTGTATGTAGTGATCATATCACCTCTTTTTCTTCTGTCTTCTAGTTTTGGCATATTTAATGCCTCTAACCTCTCCTCGTAGCTCTTGCCCTTCAGTTCTGGGAGCCACTTAGTAGCATGTCTTTGCACCTTTTCCAGTTTGTTGATGTGCTTCTTAAGATATGGGCACCACACAACCGCTGCATATTCTAGCTTTGGCCTAACAAATGTCGTGAACAATTTCTTTAGTATATCGCCATCCATGTATTTAAAAGCAATTCTGAAGTTAGAAAGCGTGGCATAGGCTCCTCGCACAATATTCTTTATGTGGTCCTCAGGTGATAGTTTTCTATCTAGAAAACTATCACCTGAGGACCACAAAAAGAATATTGTGCGAGGAGCCTATGCCAAGCTTTCTAACTTCAGAATTGCTTTTAAATACATAGATCACTCAGCCTGTATGTTTATTTAGTAAATCATTAATAATGCCTGAGTAATCCTGGAATATTTAATCCCCACAACATTTATATTTAAATGTATACATAGAATAAATATTTAATTAATTTAAATATTTCTCCACACTATATATGTTGAACTAGAACTTAGTCAATATTATATATAATACAAGAAGAGGTAACCGGTGATACCCGGGTCTCTGTGTGTATGTAGGATCACGTTGTTAAATATTTGTTAACCAGCTTATCAGTTATGGGTGAACAGGAGCGAATAGTTACGGATTGGAGGCGATGAGTCACAATAACGGGGCTGATGTATGTTGACCAGACCACACACTAGAAGGTGAAGGGACGACGACGTTTCGGTCCGTCTTGGACCATTCTCAAGTCGATTGTGTCAGGTCAACAATCGACTTGAGAATGGTTCAGGATGGACCGAAACGTCGCCGTTCCTTCATTTTCTAGTGTGTGGATTGGTCAACGTTACCGATTGGTGTCCAATGGATTCGAGCCCCGTTTCGCTGTCATCCTTGTCATCCCCCATCACCTATATATAACTGTCATCCTCCCCTCTGTCTAATGTTCTTTGTATTTCAGATTTGATGATAAAGAATGATTATTATTGTTGTTCAGACAGATTTGCAACAATTTGCATTAGTTATGACGAATAAAGCGTCCTGTTCTGATTACAAACAAACTATTAACCACACGCGAAAAGCATAACCTGCAACTATATAAATTTACAATAGCTGCACTACACTTTGGTCGACAGTCGCGGGTATATCACACTATAACGCAAACACAAATAAGTTAATATAACAATTACACTCAATATTATTTGTGATTTGCTGTTAGACGTCCTACCTTATAACAGTCGGCCAGAAGGATGACATTATCAACAGCTCCGGCAGACATTGTCCTCCGTGGGGCCCAGCAGGGAGCTGAATGATCAACTCTGCTCCGCTGTCTGGCCTTCAGACTGCTGTCATGCCTTGTTGGCACTTTTAGTCTGCGATTTCATTTCCTGTCATAGGCGATGGTATTTCTTGTCTGGCATAGAAGAACAAAGTGTAATTTTATAACGGGTCTGTTGTGTGTGATTATGTGTGGTGTGTGATTATGTATGGTGTGTGATTATGTATGGTGTTCACATGCTAAAATGAGGATCTGACACTCCGTTGTGTCTGGAGAATGCACACGTTAGCGTTCATTAGTGCAACGAGCCCCGCCGTTAGCAACACCACACAATGTAATATCCAACATTACTAGCTTTGCATTTGGTCGTAATTGTAATGGCAGTAAATAGTTGTGGCATCAGTCCCTGAGCCCATTATGTGCCTCTGTAACACTTTCCACTACCTCACACACGATGGGTATGGGGTGTATAATAACTGAACTAAATTAGGGACAATTCGAAAAAATCCACAGGAATAATTGGGAGGGCAATTTCAATTTCTGTGTTGTGTCGAAAGTTTGTTTTCACCTCATCCAAAACTATTGTAACATATCACCTCACCCAAATGCTGGTATAAAGCTGTTTAAGTCAAAGCTGTTTAAGCTCTGTTCAGTTATAGTTGTGTGTGTGTAAACTAAAGTCTTTGAATATATATATAATATATAATATATATAATATATATATATATATTATATATCTATATATATATATATATATATATATATCTATATATATATATATATATTAATGTCGTACCTAGTAGCCAGAACACACTTCTCAGCCTACTATGCAAGGCCCGATTTGCCTAATAAACCAAGTTTTCCAGAATTAATATATTTTCTCTAATTTTTTTCTTATGAAATGATAAACCTACCCATTTCATTATGTATGAGGTCAATTTTTTTTATTGGAGTTAATATTAACGTAGATATATGCCGAACCTAACCAACCCTACCTAACCTAACCTAACCTATCTTTATAGGTTAGGTTAGGTTAGGTTAGGTAGCCGAAAAAGTTAGGTTAGGTTAGGTTAGGTAGGTTAGGTAGTCGAAAAACAATTAATTCATGAAAACTTGGCTTATTAGGCAAATCGGGCCTTGCATAGTAGGCTGAGTAGTGCGTTCTGGCTACTAGGTACGACATATAATATATAATATATATATATATATATATATATATATATAATATATATATATATATATATATATATATATTTTTTTTTTTCAGCGCCTTAGTGTGGCAATCCAGAGAGGAAATGCTCACTGCATCCATGGTTCCTGCCCGCCATCTGAGGAGCTTGAGGAGCTATCAACTTGTGACAAGCAGCCTTGTACCCTGCATGTAATCATATTGTAACTTTTTGTGTAATGACATTTTCAAATAAAGTTAGATAAAATATACACACATACCAAAAGAATAGGGGTGTAGGAGAAGAAAATATCAAGTATTCAGTGAGGATCCACAAGGTCTTCTCTGAGTACTCTTTATTTTTCTTCTCCGAGGCTTGGGTCCTACACTTGCACCAGAGGTGGTACCCCTCAATATATATATATATATTATATATATAATATATATTATATATATATATATATATATATATATATATG
>WNGS01111181.1:8719450-8763557 GCA_020271785.1 Procambarus virginalis | reverse complement strand
CCGGGCATTGTGCTTAGCTGGGAGCGGGCATTGTGCTTAGCTGGGAGGCCGGGCATTGTACCCAGCTGGGAGGCCGGGCATTGTACCTAGCTGGGAGGCCGGGCATTGTACCTAGCTGGGAGGCCGGGCATTGTGCTTAGCTGGGAGGCCGGGCATTGTACCCAGCTGGGAGGCCGGGCATTGTGCCTAGCTGGGAGGTCGGGCATTGTACCTAGCTGGGAGGCCGGGCATTGTACCTAGCTGGGAGGCCGGGCATTGTGCTTAGCTGGGAGGCCGGGCATTGTGCTTAGCTGGGAGGCCGGGCATTGTACCCAGCTGGGAGGCCGGGCATTAATTGTACCCAGCTGGGAGGCCGGGCATTGTACCCAGCTGGGAGGCCGGGCATTGTACCTAGCTTGGAGGCCGGGCATTGTACCCAGCTGGGAGGCCGGGCATTGTGCTTAGCTGGGAGGCCGGGCATTGTGCTTAGCTGGGAGGCCGGGCATTGTGCCTAGCTGGGAGGCCGGGCATTGTGCTTAGCTGGGAGGCCGGGCATTGTGCTTAGCTGGGAGGCAGGGCATTGTACCTAGCTGGAGGCCGGGCATTGTGCTTAGCTGGGAGGCCGGGCATTGTACCCAGCTGGGAGGCCGGGCATTGTGCTTAGCTGGGAGGCCGGGCATTGTACCTAGCTTGGAGGCCGGGCATTGTACCCAGCTGGGAGGCCGGGCATTGTGCTTAGCTGGGAGGCCGGGCATTGTACCCAGCTGGGAGGCCGGGCATTGTGCCTAGCTGAGAGGCCGGGCATTGTGCTTAGCTGGGAGGCCGGGCATTGTGCTTAGCTGGGAGGCCGGGCATTGTACCCAGCTGGGAGGCCGGGCATTGTGCTTAGCTGGGAGGCCGGGCATTGTGCTTAGCTGGGAGGCCGGGCATTGTACCCAGCTGGGAGGCCGGGCATTGTGCTTAGCTGGGAGGCCGGGCATTGTACCCAGCTGGGAGGCCGGGCATTGTACCCAGCTGGGAGGCCGGGCATTGTGCTTAGCTGGGAGGCCGGGCATTGTACCCAGCTGGGAGGCCGGGCATTGTGCTTAGCTGGGAGGCCGGGCATTGTGCCTAGCTGAGAGGCCGGGCATTGTGCTTAGCTGGGAGGCCGGGCATTGTGCTTAGCTGGGAGGCCGGGCATTGTGCTTAGCTGGGAGGCCGGGCATTGTGCCTAGCTGGGAGGCCGGGCATTGTGCTTAGCTGGGAGGCCGGGCATTGTACCCAGCTGGGAGGCCGGGCATTGTGCTTAGCTGGGAGGCCGGGCATTGTACCCAGCTGGGAGGCCGGGCATTGTGCCTAGCTGGGAGGCCGGGCATTGTGCTTAGCTGGGAGGCCGGGCATTGTACCCAGCTGGGAGGCCGGGCATTGTACCCAGCTGGGAGGCCGGCATTGTGCTTAGCTGGGAGTCCGGGCATTGTGCTTAGCTGGGAGGCCGGGCATTGTGCCTAGCTGGGAGGCCGGGCATTGTACCCAGCTGGGAGGCCGGGCGTTGTACCCAGCTGGGAGGCCGGGCATTGTACCCAGCTGGGAGGCCGGGCGTTGTACCCAGCTGGGAGGCCGGGCGTTGTACCCAGCTGGGAGGCCGGGCATTGTGCTTAGCTGGGAGGCCGGGCATTGTACCCAGCTGGGAGTCCGGGCATTGTACCCAGCTGGGAGTCCGGGCATTGTACCCAGCTGGGAGGCCGGGCATTGTACCCAGCTGGGAGGCCGGGCATTGTACCCAGCTGGGAGGCCGGTCATTGTACCCAGCTGGGAGGCCGGGCATTGTACCCAGCTGGGAGGCCGGGCATTGTACCCAGCTGGGAGGCCGGGCATTGTACCCAGCTGGGAGGCCGGTCATTGTACCCAGCTGGGAGGCCGGGCATTGTACCCAGCTGGGAGGCCGGGCATTGTACCCAGCTGGGAGGCCGGGCATTGTACCCAGCTGGGAGGCCGGGCATTGTACCCAGCTGGGAGGCCGGGCATTGTACCCAGCTGGGAGGCCGGGCATTGTACCCAGCTGGGAGGCCGGGCATTGTACCCAGCTGGGAGGCCGGGCATTGTACCCAGCTGGGAGGCCGGGCATTGTACCCAGCTGGGAGGCCGGGCATTGTACCCAGCTGGGAGGCCGGGCATTGTACCCAGCTGGGAGGCCGGGCATTGTACCCAGCTGGGAGGCCGGGCATTGTACCCAGCTGGGAGGCCGGGCATTGTACCCAGCTGGGAGGCCGGGCATTGTACCCAGCTGGGAGGCCGGACATAATGGTGCTGTCTGGGAGTAAGCCAGAGGTGAGGTGCTTACCAACAGGTGCAAAGCAGGTTAATTAAATTTTGGTTCTCTCTGAGAATGTTAAAAGAAATAAGAAAACGGTGTATTTATTTAATTTTCTGTGGAATTATATAAACAAATAATATTTCTCGTGTATACATGTGATAATAATTATAATTCTCATGTATATATGTGTCAATAAACCACACACATGTATAACGCTTCTCAATGACCAATGACCATTATTATGATTCAGTACCATTATTGAATCTGATAAACGACTCTTAGCGTCTCTAATAGATCTATTAACGACCCTTAGCGTCTCCTCATTAGAGCTATGAACGACCCCCTCTTAACTTATTTTCCACAGAGCCATTAACGACCACAAGACACAGCACAACATTGACAGGAGGAAGGTTGCCAGAGAGCACTCGACCTCTCCTTGTGAGAAGTGCTGTGGTAACTGGAGACACCGAGCTCTTGAAGGGCAGAACCAGCTCACGGAGTGACGTAAATACATTCCCCAGGTAGAAGGGGAATTGGGTTGTTAGGAGGACACTGTGAGAAAATGTGAAGAATGAATGTGAGGAGTAAAAGTTAGAAGAGAATGAAAGTATGACTGAAAAGGTGGTTTTTGAACAGAAGGGAAGGGAAGGGAACTATCAGGGGAGAAAGCGCCAAGCCATCACGACTATATAGCACTGGGAAGGGGTCAGGATAAGGATTTGGGATGGGACGGAGGAAGGAATGGTGCCCAACCACTTGTACGGTCGGGGATTGAACGCCGACCTGCATGAAGCGGGACCGTCGCTCTACCGTCCAGCCCAACTGGTTGGACATTTTTGAACAGAGAAAAACCCTAGACAGGGATAGTCATTAGATAGTCTTGAGACCTGCTATGTGGAAGATATTAAAAAGGTGGGACTAGCGTGGGAACAGTAGGATGGATGGGAAGTAGTAGGCCTGGCGGAGAGGGAGAGCTTACTTGAGCCTATGGAGTAGTTTCCAGATTGTGTTCTTACAGACTACCCCCTCACAGCCCGTTTTCAAAGGCAGTTCTTTATTAACTGTAGGATGGAGCCAGATACCAAGTGCATGAAGCCAAAACTGGTCTACCGCAGTGGCTGTATTTACCTAAATTTACCTCAGGGTAAACTGATCAAGTGGCCTTGGTGGGGACAGGAAGCCGACGGCATATCAAAGGTCCCCCATTTACCGGATGACTTTTGGTATGGGATTATTGTCTGAAGATTTTTTCCAGTAATTGACAGCAGTAATATTGGTCTGTAGTTGCTGACCACTGAACGTCTCCTCTAGTGGAGTGCAACTACATCAGCCTCCTGCTCTAGACACTGTAGAGGCACCAGGAACTGACAACTAAGCTTGAAGCTTGTGGTACCCCGGCCTGGCTCCGTTCATTTACTCACTGTTCTCCAGTGAGTTAGTGAGACAGAGAGTTAGAGAGATAACAAAATGTTGTTATCTCTCTTAACTCTCTCTCTTGTCTCTGTTTCTGTCTTTGGCTCTTGCCTCTTCCCCCTGCACTGATCATAGTTAATAAGACTTACGACACGTGGTTAAGTCTTAAGTCTAACAGTAACGTAATCAGGCGCAACTGTTTGTGTCTGTGACAGCTATCAACTCTGCCGTTGGTGTCTAGTACAAGTACTCTAACACACAAGTTTAGCGTCTCTAAACAATCTGTATATTTTTAGTTGCACACTAAATATGAACAATGGTGCACACAAACAAAAGACCTCTGGCAAAAACAAATCATTCATGCACAAACACAATTCGCATCACTGGGTCAAGATTAATTAATGAATCTGAAAGTTACAATTTAAACAAAAATTGATTTCCAATTGTGTCAATGACCATTATTTCTGTAACTCAACTAATAACACTACAACCGGGTCCCTTGACATACAGATTGGTCCGCATTGTCGGGGACAGGAAGCCTATAAAGCTTGTCTAGGATGCTACCCCCAGTAGTTGCATAACTTCCTTATACCTATTTACTGCTGGGTGAACAGAGGCATCAGGTCTGAAGGAAGCGTGTCCAATTAATCGTCTCCGTTCAACCGCGTGAATGGAACCCGGGACCTCTTGACTGTGACAAGGATGTTTCGTCAAGTTTGCATAAAATAATTATGAAAGGGACGATTTTCTGTATCCGATTCGACCTCAAGTCCTAGGATCTGCGTGTTAGGATCAACAGCACAGGATCATCCAACATCTTAGGATCCTAGGATGTTGGATCCTAGGATCCACATCCTAGGTAGGATCCAAGACCTAGGATACAAACGGCTATGAGGAATTCAAATGACGACACACATTGATAAGGAAGGCTTACCGGAATTGATATTCGCTGGTAATAATCTTGTATTGTTGAGCTGATGTCAGGCCACATACAAAACAATGGAAGCAAGTACAAGAGCGGCGTAAAATAATCAAATAAAACCGAACAAGGTTTTGTTTTGGGCGCCTGAGTTTGTTGACGGCGCGTTTTGTCGTCAACGCGTCGGCGTTCTCGCGTCTCTTGTTATGGGTGCTGGGAACAACCCCAGGTGTTGTTATGGGTGCTGGGAACAACCCAGGTGCTGTTACGGGTGCTGGGAACAACCCAGGTGTTGTTATGGGTGCTGGGAACAACCCAGGTGTTGTTATGGGTGCTGGGAACAACCCAGGTGTTGTTATGGGTGCTGGGAACAACCCAGGTGTTGTTATGGGCGCTGGGAACAACCCAGGTGTTGTTATGGGTGCTGGGAACAACCCAGGTGTTGTTATGGGCGCTGGGAACAACCCAGGTGTTGTTATGGGTGCTGGGAACAACCCAAGTGCTGTTATGGGTGCTGGGAACAACCCCAGGTGTTGTTATGGGTGCTGGGAACAACCCAGGTGCTGTTATGGGTGCTGGGAACAACCCCAGGTGTTGTTATGGGTGCTGGGAACAACCCAGGTGGTGTTATGGGTGCTGGGAACAACCCAAGTGCTGTTATGGGTGCTGGGAACAACCCAGGTGGTGTTATGGGTGCTGGGAACAACCTAGGTGCTGTTATGGATGCTGGGAAGAGTTTTCACAACTGTACCAGGTACTAACACCTGCAGGAACGTCCACAAGTGAGCCAGGCATTAACACCTGTCAGAGACGCCAGCGCTGGACACAATACACCTGCTGAGGTATTGAGCCGACAGCTGTTAGCTGCGTAAGGCGGCAACGCCGAGTCTGGTGGCACTAGTCTCCTGCCTCTGCCAACACTGGCAGGGTGTGAAGCTTTGCCAACACTGGCAGGATGACAGCTGTTGTCAACACTGGTCGAATGTCAACGTCTATCAACACTGGTAGAGTGTTAACCTCTGCCAACACTGGTAGTGTCAGCGTATGCCAACACTGGGCAGTGTCAGCCTCCCTCTCTGACAGGGGTGGGCGGGGCGCCCCTGCACAAGCTATTATGGCTCCGGATATACACAATATCCGGAGCCATTTTATCCGGAGGCCTACGATGCCTCACCATCCGCAATGTGACGCTACAAGACGTCTTCTGAGACGCAGATCACGGCGGCTCACAGGAGCAAGCTCCCACTAATATATCATGGATCTCTGTGCATGTGAAAGCTCACAGGTATTCTGTGACTGACGATATCATTAATGTGTCTTAAAACACTTTGGTTTCCTCGCCAAAGCTTATTTAGAGCTCCGATTCTATGCCATTACCTGTGACGAGAAAACCAACACGACACAGATTAGTCGAGTAAACACACTAACAGGAAGATGGACCAGCTGTTGAGCTGGAGGTGGTTGAGGGCGTGACGGGGCAGGACGCAGCACACGACAGCCTCCACCTCCGACCACCACCAAGGTCGTCGGCGCACTGAGTGCCTCATTCATTCTCATCCTCTCTGGGGGCTGGTCGATTCGTACACAACCGTTTCGGATAACGTCGGTTCGGTACACAAAAATAAGTTCGTTCACTGATTATTTTGTATACACGAACCGTTTCGTATATACATATGCGCTGGCTTGTGTTCGCTGCTGTTCTCGTCTTCAAAGACAATAAAATGACTAAAAACGAGGCAATAGAAGTTGCTACGAAGTTAAGAATATGAAGAAATAGATGGCACATTATCATATAATTAGCCTATGTCTTCAAATAATATGTTTGTTAGGTTCTTTTAATTTGTCCTTATACAATTTAATGAATAAAAAGGCTTTCCTGCCTTAACATCTTTATATTATGATAATCACAACATATCTGCATTAAAATCAGGGTGAAAACCCGGTTTTGGCCCCACCACCACCACCTTCCTTGTTCCTACCGTCTACCACTCTGCAAGCGTCGACTTTCCAATGTTTTTCTCGACAGCTTTATTTCCTTCGTTTCCGAAATGTTTTCTTTAGCTTGTATGTTGTAATATGCATGAATAGAGCTCCGAATGCATAATAGAGCTGATAAATTAGCCAGAGAATCTGCCTTTAAAGGAGCCGTTGAGTGTAACCTTGGATTGTCAATGAGCAATCTGAGAGCAGCAGTACACCGAGAACTTCAACAAGATCTTGTAGATCTGAGGCAAAGTGAAATTGACACCAGTAATTCCATCTATCATCATACTATCATGCAAGAGGAGCCACACATCTATGGATCACCCAATAAAATCAGCAGACTTCTAGATGTTACTACTGCTCGGCCTAGACTCTGTTACAAGTATCTCTGGGAATTCTCATTATCTGCCGATGTAGACCTGACCAAATGTAAACTGTGTCAACAAAATTATTCGCACACCCTCCGTCACTATGTGATGGAGTGCAAAAAGATACGTGAATTTAGAGACAATTCTATAACCAATGTTCCAGCGATGTGTAAATATTTCATTCAAAATGATCTGCTACCAGAAATTTTAGCCAAATATCCCCAGTTTGCTAACTGTAGGTAGTAACTGAGTGATTGTAACCTATCCACCGCTGCCCACTGGATGGGAGGCGGTGTGCAGGACAAACATATAAATTTTGACACTAGCTCTCCACATATGTCAGTTGCTTAATTTAGAAACTGTACTTGTGGTCGATATCGAACCCATTGTTGATGTGACGACTTATACTGAATTTTGTAACTAGCTCATCAAGAGTGTAACTTGCTTAGCTAAATGAATTGTGGGGTTCAGTCCCTGAGCCCATTATGTGCCTCTGTAACCCTTTCCACTACCGCCCACAAGATGGGTATGGGGTGCATAATAAATGAACGAAACTAAACTATGTTGTAATAAACTATTCCTACAGTTACAGTTGTTCCTCCTTGTGAAGATGCTTACAAAATTGTACTTTTAAGGGCGGCGAAGTTCAGGCTGTCTGGGGCGTCCCAGGCAGCCCTCGGGGCGGCCTCGGCAGCCCTCGGGGCGGCCTCGGCAGCCCTCGGGGCGGCCTCGGCAGCCCTCGGGGCGGCCTCGGCAGCCCTCGGGGCGGCCTCGGCAGCCTCGGGGCGGCCTCGGCAGCCCTCGGGGCGGCCTCGGCAGCCCTCGGGGCGGCCTCGGCAGCCCTTGGGGCGGCCTCGGCAGCCCTCGGGGCGGCCCCGGCAGCCCTCGGGGCGGCCTCGGCAGCCCTCGGGGCGGCCTCGACAGCCCTCGGGGCGGCCCCGGCAGCCCTCGGGGCGGCCTCGACAGCCCTCGGGGCGGCCCCGGCAGCCCTCGGGGCGGCCCCGGCAGCCCTCGGGGCGGCCCCGGCAGCTCCCAGTCTCACGCCCTAGCTTGTTCCTCTTTTGTGTGACCTCGGTATAAGCCTAACATGTATATATATACACTGGCTGCCTGTCCCCCTTCAGAATGATGTATTATTAACTATTATACATTGCTAAAGCGAAAACAGAACAGTTTCGTCATAAGAGAGTCCTAGATTGGATTTCACTACCAAATTTCAATATCAAATATTTTTTAGTGTGAAATGCTGTTATTATCTGCATAATTTGCTGTTTTAATAATATTACGGACTGATGTTTAATTTATTTGGAAATACATCACATCTCAACAAAGATCATTACATCCTAACTAGACGTTACATAATGATATCATCGCCACTATCATCATTATTACTATTACATCATCATTACTATGTACTCTTAACCCCCCATATACCTTCTTGTATATAAATAAATAAATAAATAAATAAATAAATAAATAAATAAATAAATAAATAAATAAATATCCTCAACAGTAGATAAAAAAGTAATTGCAGAACTCCAGTTACCTAATACCAACAAGGTATAAAATCTTATCATAAGCAAAGGGATTTGTAGATCATTGTTTAAAGGAAATTCGGAAGTAATAATAATACAGCTGATGCCATCTGTTGACAGAAAAGAACACTATCAACTAACTGGTCATTATAGTAGCAATAAGATACAGCTGATGCCATCTGTTGACAGAAACGAACACTATCAACTGGCTGGTCAACAGTACCCATAAGATACAGCTTATGCCATCTGTTGACAACAAATTACACTATTAACACGCCAGCCTACAAAATACAACTGTTGCGTCGCCCAGGAACTATCAATAGCCAAACAGCAGCCCATAAGGCGGGTTGTTGTGCTCAAGTTGGAATTCTCGCGCTGGCATTGGTTGATATTGTTTGTTGACATTCGCCACAACAGCCAATCACAGGAAGGGATCAGCTAAAGGTTCCATCCACTTAATAAATCTTCTTTGTTCAGCACACCAGCCCTGCTTATGACATTCTGCATTAACTTTAATCTACCCAAAAAGTGAAGTGTTAATTATTTCAAAGTATTAATAAAGTGATAATTAAATATTGCAGGATATAACAGGTGTTTTTAGAAAACTGGTCTGCTGGCTACCTTACTTGTGACGTCATCAGTTTCCTTTCATTCATAGAAATAGTGTTGGCATTCTCTGCAACAGCCAATCACAAGAAGGTATTTGCTAAAAGCCCCGCCTCCTCAGAGCGGTTAATACACCAATCTAGCTCATGGTTTTCTGTTTCACCACTTGTATATCCAAAATTTGTATTTCTCGATTACTATGGTAATTAAAAGTATGAGATAAAAAAAGTTGTTATACAAAATGGCAAAATTCATTGAAGACAGCTCATAGTGGATTTTGTAATAGAGTTAATGGGAGGGAGTGTTATACCATTATTCCTTTATACCTCCAGAATCTTCTTGAGATTTGCACCAAGATAACCCCATTCACAACCCTATTGGGAGACGTGTATACGCAGATAGATGGATTAGCCATGGGTTTATTCATAATTTTAATACAACAAAAGTGAATTATAATACAACAATATCATTACAATGTTTCCATTATTTCTAAGGCCCATTATTTTTTAGTGGGCCTTAGGGGCCTCCGCCTGTTATATCCTGCAATATTTAATAATCACTTTATTAATACTTTTAAATAATTAAAACTTCGCTTTTTAGGTAGATTAAAGTTAAAGCAGAATGTCATAAGCAGGGCTGGTGTGCTGAACAAGGATGATTTATTAAGTGGATGGAACCCTTAGCTGATCCCTTCCTGTGATTGGTTGTTGTGGTGAATGTCAACAAAGAATATCCACCAATGAGATGCCAGCGCGAGAATTTCTACTTGAGCACAACCACCCGCCTAATGGGCTGCTGTTTGGCTATTGATAGTTCCTGGTCGACGCAACAGATGGCGCCAGCTGTATTTTGTAGGCTGGCGTGTTAATAGTGTAATTTGTTGTCAACAGATGGCATAAGCTGTATCTTTTGTCCACTGTTAACCAGCCAGTTGATAGTGTTCTTTTCTGTCAACAGATGGCATAAGCTGTATCTTATGACTATTGTTGACCAGTCAGTTGTTAGTGTTCTTTTCTGTCAACAGATGGCATAAGCTGTATCGTATGACTACTGTTGACCAGCTAGTTGAGAGTACTTTTCTGTCAAGAGATGGCATCAGCTGTGTTATTACTACTTCCGAATTCCCTTTAAACACTTGTCTATGAATAAGAGGTGGGAGACGCCTAGGTGCAGGGTGGGCGGGGTGGTGGGGTATACAGCAGGAGGTATACCGTATATACCAAACTAGAAATGCTCTACAAATCAAGGGACCCAGAATGTGGAATGGTCTCCCCAATGATGTCAAAGGCTGTTCCTCTCTCAATTAACCAGTTTAAGAGTAAAACCAAGTACTGTACTAAATAGTTCAAGTTCAAGTATGTTTATTAAGACAAGAAAGAAATACATCTCAAAGGGATAGAGTAGCTTAGGCTATTTCAACCCCCCCCCCCCCCATGTACTACTTAATTAACTCCATGTAACCTGCCTTACCCCTAAATGTCAACCCAGGTCTTGCTATTTTTAAACAATGCTGTTTGTTCACCAACTTGTATAATTGTTCATTTCTGCCATGTTCCCCCATTTTTATTTTTTATTCCTTTTTTCAACACAATTTATACTTTAATCCCAATTACTATTAACTTTTAGTCTGTCCCCCCCCTCCCCCCGTGCTCGAAACGTTGTGCGTATTAGTGGCTTTAGATATTGTATGTACTAGCTCTATCTATAAATCAAACATTACGTTTGTAAATCAACTATGTATGTACTTTTCCTGAATACAAAAATTATTTTAATAACAGTGATGGGGTGAGGCCGGCGGGCGTTACAGCCCCGCTCCTGTGCCAGGTAAGTCCACTACGGGCTCACCATAGCCCGTGCTACTTGCCCCGCTCCTGTGCCAGGTAAGTCCACTACGGGCTCACCATAGCCCGTGCTACTTGCCCCGCTCCTGTGCCAGGTAAGTCCAATACGGGCTCACCATAGCCCGTGCTACTTGCCCCGCTCCTGTGCCAGGTAAGTCCACTACGGGTTCACCATAGCCCGTACTACATGTCCCGCTCCTGTGCACGTAAGTCCACTACGGGATCACCATAGCCCGTGCTACTTGCCCCGCTCCTGTGCCAGGTAAGTCCACTACGGGATCACCATAGCCCGTGCTACTTGCCCCGCTCCTGTGCCAGGTAAGTCCACTACGGACTCACCATAGCCCGTGCTACTTGCCCCGCTCCTGTGTCAGGTAAGTCCACTACGGGCTCACCATAGCCCGTGCTACTTGCCCCGCTCCTGTGCCAGGTAAGTCCATTACGGGCTCACCATAGCCCGTGCTACTTGGAACTTTTGTTCCCAGTAGCTGAATCTTAAACAACCACAACAGCCGGCGGGCTGAGAGGGGGGGGGGGTGATAAGCTAGAGGATGAAAGAATTCAGTCTAACTGCATTAAAGAAAAGCACGACCAGAGGGGGACATGATGACGAGATATAAGATACTGAGGGGAATAGAGAATTGGAAAGATATATTTTTCCAGGTAAGGGAGAAGTAACCAGGAGTCCCAGACAGAAATCAGGAACACAAACGAGTCTGATACATAAGTAACTACTTGTACTTTAGGCTGGAGGCGAGGAAGTAACCTTTACATATAATTTCACAAAGAGCAATTGCCATGAGGCGGAGCCCAAGAACTGGAGCTCCCCCCCCACCCAAACTGGTGAGTCAGAGCGAGTTATGACTCAGCAGTGAGCTTGACAGCCAATCAATACTCAACTAGTAACAAAGCCTTTAACTGCTACATCCCCCAGAGCTGACAAGCAAGTTAGGTGATCTGCGCACTAAGAACGTGTCTTATATTAACAGTAGTTAGTGACACCGCATTTGTCCTGGTAGTGTATGCCTCCACACGTGTCCTGGTGCTTGATCCTCCTTCAAGGAGCATTAAACCTCACTCACAGTGTTCGATCCTCCTTCAGGATCATAGAGACATCGCGGACTCTCCAGGAATCGATCTATCGTTCAGGGTCAGACACCAGCAGCATCTGCAGGCGTGGCCACATGGTCCTGCGAGATCTCATCTCATTTCAAGTATCAGAGGAACACTATCTCAACTAAATTTGTAAACTAAATTCAAACCTGGCTACTCTCAAAACATGTACCCAAGACACTCACAATCACCCCCCAAACACTTACAAACACTTACAAGCACTCACAAACACCCCACAAACACCCACAAGCACTCACAAACACCTACAAACACTCAGAATGCAGTTTGAGCACAAGTACGGCCCTAGGAGGGAGTGCGGAAGGGTACGTGTCCCGGCCGTACCGGAGCCACACCCCCCAGCAACCATACCACAGTAACCCAACTACACAGTCTCTGGTGTAGGGCTGAGGGCCGTCACCCTGGCGGAGGGTTACCACAACACCCTACTGACCCCCCAGCAAGTGTAACTTAGTCCTAACCATTGTACAGGACTAAAGTATGTTCTCAGTGTATATGTACAGTATATGTAGAAGCGGGGTATACCTCTCAGACTATACACCTCTGATATACCTCATACCTCCATGCTGCCTCGTGCAACATTGCTCTGATAGACAGCAACAACGCCGCATATTGTTCATTGTTATCATATAAACTTTAAATACAACAAAATATATATCCCAGACCTTTTTTGAAGATACAATATAGAAATACAACAATACAACAAGATCTGTTTCACGGGAGAGTTAAATGCAGGGAATAATTAGTGTTTTATTTGTTACATTATTTCAGAAAATCACAGAGATTTTACATTAATTTTATTTAATATTTCTCATTTTGTTTATCATGATTTTGAATTTACTATTAGGAAAGATTAAGACTAAAATAGAAAATTTAGAACAATGGGCTTTTGAACACACTTCAAGCTAATGTCGATTGTCAATGACACACACACACCCCTTTGGGGGCCCTCGTGGCTGAGTGGACAGCGCTCGTTAGTCGTAGTCCTAAGGGACTGGGTTCCATCCCCGCTGCAGTGATCACCACCAGCTTCTCCTGCCTGGCCTGCTAGCTGCAGGGAGCTCCTGCCTGGCTTGGTAGCTACAGGGAGCCCCTGCCTGGCTTGGTAGCTACAGGGAGCTCCTGCCTGGCTTGGTAGCTACAGGGAGCTCCTGCCTGGCTTGGTAGCTACAGGGAGCTCCTGCCTGGCTTGGTAGCTACAGGGAGCTCCTGCCTGGCCTGCTAGCTACAGGGAGCTCCTGCCTGGCCTGCTAGCTACAGGGAGCTCCTGCCTGGCCTGCTAGCTACAGGGAGCTCCTGCCTGGCCTGCTAGCTACAGGGAGCTCCTGCCTGGCCTGCTAGCTACAGGGAGCTCCTGCCTGGCCTGCTAGCTACAGGGAGCTCCTGCCTGGCCTGCTAGCTACAGGGAGCTCCTGCCTGGCCTGCTAGCTACAGGGAGCTCCTGCCTGGCCTGCTAGCTACAGGGAGCTCCTGCCTGGCCTGCTAGCTACAGGGAGCTCCTGCCTGGCCTGCTAGCTACAGGGAGCTCCTGCCTGGTCTGCTAGCTACAGGGAGCTCCTGCCTGGCCTGCTAGCTACAGGGAGCTCCTGCCTGGCCTGCTAGCTACAGGGAGCTCCTGCCTGGCTTGGTAGCTGCAGGGAGCTCCTGCCTGGCCTGCTAGCTACAGGGAGCTCCTGCCTGGCTTGGTAGCTGCAGGGAGCTCCTGCCTGGCCTGCTAGCTACAGGGAGCTCCTGCCTGGCCTGCTAGCTACAGGGAGCTCCTGCCTGGCCTGCTAGCTACAGGGAGCTCCTGCCTGGCTTGGTAGCTGCAGGGAGCTCCTGCCTGGCCTGCTAGCTACAGGGAGCTCCTGCCTGGCTTGGTAGCTGCAGGGAGCTCCTGCCTGGCCTGCTAGCTACAGGGAGCTCCTGCCTGGCCTGCTAGCTACAGGGAGCTCCTGCCTGGCCTGCTAGCTACAGGGAGCTCCTGCCTGGCTTGGTAGCTGCAGGGAGTGAGTATTGTTACTTCATTGATCCATCTTCGATGTCCGTTTTCTCTTTTATTTTTTTTTACAATGTATAGTACTTCAAGATGGTGGTGAGGGGGAGGGGGTAGGGGTGATGGATGTGGGGGGGGGCAGCGTGGTACTCAGTTGTGCTTGAGGGGGTTGAGCTCTGGCTCTTTGGTCCCGCCTCTCAAACCGTCAATCAACTGGTGTACAGATTCCCGAGCCTACTGGGCTCTATTATATCTACACTTGAAACTGTGTATGGAGTCAGCCTCCACCACATCACTGCCTAATGCATTCCACCTGTTAACTACTCTGACACCTGAATAGGCTCAGGAACCTGTACACCAGTTGATTGACAGTTGAGAGGCGGGACCAATGAGCTGAAGCTCGACCCCCCGAAGACCTGCTGGGCAAGCCCAAAACAATCAGTGTAGCCAGCTCAGGGGTCAGGCCTTGGGGGAGGAATGGGCAGCATCACTGTAGAAAAGGAACTTGGTGTCGTCGCCTGGGTATCCCGGGGCACGGACGGGGCTGGGCACGAAGGAGAGGATGCCGTGCAAGTAGCAGGAGGCCAGCACGAACGCCAGCACGGCCAGCACCACTCCCAGCGACCTCAGCATGGTTATAGGGGACACTTCTTGGTACGACGCTCCGCTTTCTCTGTAGACATCAACACTCACGTTAGCAGCGGTATGCGCGCCTCACAACACACGCCTCACAACACACGCGCCTCAATACACATGCACCTCACAACAATTAAATGCCTCCACGGTAAGGTTAGGTTACGTTAAGTTTCATTACGTTTGGTTACAATAATATAGTATAATTGACAACAATGTGAAATATGGATTTTGATAAACTATTTCAGTGTGCCCGAGGATTCCGTTTACATAAAACCAATTTTTCAAAGAACAAGTTTTCAGCATTCAATGTTTATAGTTTAAACCAACGATTAATAACAAAATAAAGTTATACCGTGAGATCTTTGACGGCTTTGGTTACATTTATTAAACAGTTTACAAGCATGAAAACTTGCCAATCAACTGTTGTTATTGTTATAAACTTTCTCCTGGTGCTTCGGAGCTCATTAACTGTTTAATATTTGTAAACACAGCCGCCAAAGATTGAGAAAAGATGTACAGGTTCGTAAGTGCTAGCGTTACTTCTTTGTGAATCTAGCCCCTGGCAACTTACCTGAGGTTCTGGATACTTATCTGAGGTTCTGGTTACTTACCTGAGGTTCTGGCTACTTACCTGAGGTTCTGGCTACTTACCTGAGGTTCTGGCTACTTACCTGAGCTTCTGGCTACTTACCTGAGCTTCTGGCTACTTACCTGAGCTTCTGGCTACTTACCTGAGGTTCTGGCTACTTACCTGAGCTTCTGGCTACTTACCTGAGCTTCTGGCTACTTACCTGAGCTTCTGGCTACTTACCTGAGGTTCTGGCTACTTACCTGAGCTTCTAGCTACTTACCTGAGCTTCTGGCTACTTACCTGAGCTTCTGGCTACTTACCTGAGCTTCTGGCTACTTACCTGAGCTTCTGGCTACTTACCTGAGCTTCTGGCTACTTACCTGAGCTTCTGGCTACTTACCTGAGCTTCTGGCTACTTACCTGAGCTTCTGGCTACTTACCTGAGCTTCTGGCTACTTACCTGAGGTTCTGGCTACTTACCTGAGGTTCTGGCTGCTTACCTGAGCTTCTAGCTACTTACCTGAGCTTCTGGCTACTTACTTGAGCTTCTGGCTACTTACCTGAGCTTCTGGCTACTTACCTGAGCTTCTGGCTACTTACCTGAGCTTCTGGCTACTTACCTGAGCTTCTGGCTACTTACCTGAGCTTCTGGCTACTTACCTGAGCTTCTGGCTACTTACCTGAGCTTCTGGCTACTTACCTGAGCTTCTGGCTACTTACCTGAGGTTTTCCTTTGAGGTGATGGTGAGGAACTTGATCCAGGCCACTACCATGATCACTGCCAGGCACTCCCTGCAGGAGGAACAACATTATATGGAAACCAAAAAGAACTACGAAGTTCGTATAGCAGGCAAAGACGAATCCTGAAGGTTCGTGTAGGTATATTGAGCAAAATTTGGGAGAAGAAATGCCCATTAAAAAGGGAGATAGGTCATAGTTACTAATTTTATAAGTGTTGTAAGTACTTTGTACTTTGTTGTAAGTACTTTGTACTTACAACAGAAGAACGTGTCATGTCTTCACATGAATTCATCTCTGTAAGTGGTGGAAGGCTTGACGTGTTTAGTGGTTAAACTGTTCTTCACCAGTATTCACTAGGCCTCATCAGTACTCACCAGGTCTCACGAGTACTCACCAAGCCTCGTGGTAGTCGAAGGGGCTTGGGTACCGGAAGCTGGAACTCTCGATGTTGTCTGAGGTCATGATGAAGCTGGAGTTGTTCTTCACCATAGTTCTGATGAGTCTGATGATCAGGTAAATGAGGAAGGTCAGGTAGCACCCCACAGCCACCGACGTCACTGCCCGCACCACCACACTCTCTGTAACACAGTCTATATTCAAATTCAAATTCAAAATCAAATTTAACCTCCCGCTTATTTACCCCCCGAAATTTATCCACCCCGCACATCCATGCTGTCTGGCATCTCAATCCATCTAAAAAAGAAGAACCCTTTCCTCCTGTTCTCTTGACTTTGGAAATATTTTAAATTTCAAATTACAAAAGAGTTTGTACTGTGAGGACTCATAACAGGACCGTTACATCATGGCAGCACTGTCTCACCGTCACAACACCCCCCAAACACCATAACATCGTCACAACTGTTGCAACACCATGATATAACACCGTCACTACACTCACAACACCACAACAACAACCTCACAACTTACCAACCGCCCTCTGCCGTACTGTGAGGATGACCGTTAGAATGGCGGGAACCAGGAAGGTTGACTGAAGAGAACCCAATTATGAATAATTAAAAGTATCACATTTATAAGTTATCATCATATATTATCATTTATCACCAAATATTTTAGAAGTATATCAGCAAATAAATCTGCCAAAAACTCGGAAATTATATAGTAAAGTATTTTTAAGGATGGATAAGAAAGATTAGGCTTCATTCATTCAAGTTATCGTTCAGTGATTGTAAGATTAATGTGACACTCTCGTTCAGTGATTGTAAGATTAATGTGACACTCTCGTTCAGTGATTGTAAGATTAATGTGACACTCGTTCAGTGATTGTAAGATTAATGTGACACTCTCGTTCAGTGATTGTAAGATTAATGTGACACTCGTTCAGTGATTGTAAGATTAATGTGACACTCTCGTTCAGTGATTGTAAGATTAATGTGACACTCGTTCAGTGATTGTAAGATTAATGTGACACTCGTTCAGTGATTGTAAGATTAATGTGACACTCTCGTTCAGTGATTGTAAGATTAATGTGACACTCTCGTTCAGTGATTGTAAGATTAATGTCATGTTATTTTCCTGTGAACGTAAGCCTAGTATTATGCTTTATTCTTGTAATTATTAGCTTAGTGTTAAGTTATATTCCTATGATTGTTAGCTTGGCGTCAGGTTATCTTCCTGTAACTGTAAGCTTAGTAGTAGTGGTAGTGTTAGTTGTAGTAGTAGTAGTAGTGGAGGTTGTAGTAGTAGTAATGGTAGTTGTAGTTGTGGTAGTGGTGGTTTATTAGTGGTACCACTACATAAACAATACTCACCACCCAGATGAAGGCGTCAGACCTCCCCACCTAGAGAGAGAGAGAGAGAGAGGAGAACATCAGTTGTTGACGTACACTTTAACTAAAGCCAAAAATCCTCGCACTAGAAAATGGAGCGCTTGCGAATTGATATAATGTCCCGTTTTCTGTTTTGGCCCTCTGGTAGGTTATGATAAGGGAACTTTAGGCCTTGACTAGCCTGGAGGTAGGCCTTGACTAACCTGGAGGTAGGCCGTGACTAACCTGAAGATAGGCCGTCAGGAGCATGATACAGGCGACGACAAGGTTGATGAAACGACCCAGGAGGTTCCAGAGAGCGACCATGGACCATTCCTGACCCCTCTTCTTCGGACTGGCCGCCATCACTCTGCTGCTGACCGGTTCTCCTCTCTGCTGACGGCTTCTGCTTCCTGCTGACCGGTTCTCCTCCCTGCTGACGGCTTCTGCTTCCTGCTGACCGGTTCTCCTCCCTGCTGACACCTCTTGTCCTGCTGCACTGGCAAGTGTCTCTCCTCTACACCCTCAGCTGGTACAATTATAAGGTGTAGCAGACCTACGTACAACTACGCGATGCTAAAGATGTCTTCTGTTCACAAGTTAGATGAACATTTCCCCGGGTCAATATACTTGTTTCATCACTAGGAATCATCAATGTGTGAGGGTCCGCAGGGAACCTCAGACATGTACAGGTTTTGTGGGCTGTGAGACGCAGAGACACAGTTCACCACAGCACACAGTGTGAGTGACACAGTTCGCCTCCACAGCACACAGTGTGAGTGACACAGTTCACCACAGCACACAGTGTGAGTGACACAGTTCACCACAGCACACAGTGTGAGTGACACAGTTCACCACAGCACACAGTGTGAGTGACACAGTTCACCACAGCACACAGTGTGAGTGACACAGTTCACCACAGCACACAGTGTGAGTGACACAGTTCACCACAGCACACAGTGTGAGTGACACAGTTCACCACAGCACACAGTGTGAGTGACACAGTTCGCCTCCACAGCACCGGACGTGGACTGCAGTAGCCAACCGGAGACCTTGGAAACGGACTCACGATGACCGCCGTGTATAGCAAGTTATCGCTACATAAATACCCTGAAGCCTCCCACACGTCATCAAAAACATTACTTCAACATTTACGTCATGTAAAATGTTTATAAATGAGGTAATTGACGGATGTTTTTGTGTTGCTAAGTGTAAGGTGTTGTGTGTGTGTGTGTGTGTGTGGTCACCTATAGCAACCTACAGCCGGGCCCCGACACTACTACACTCTCTGGTACACCCCTGGTACACCTCTGGTACACCTCTGGTACACCTCTGGTACACTTGTTACCCCTTCAGCCACGTTATTGACTCAACATCTACATACAGCTTTAATTATAATCTTAAATATAACTTTATAATTGCCCGAAACGCTATGCGTATTAGTGGCTTTAGGTATTGTATGTACTAGTTCTATCTATAAATCCAACATTATGTTTGTAAATCAATTATGGATGTACTTTTCGTGAATTAAAAATTTAATTTAATTTAATTTAATTATCTACAGCCGAATTATGGCAACGTCTGCATGTTGGACTACCAATTGAGTTTAATTATGTCTTAGTCTTCAAAAATCTAAATTTCCCCTGAATCAGAATAAAAGTTTAAGAACGTTATATGTAGATTATAATCATAATTATTATAACATCATTTAGACATTGTAATTTCAATATTATTTAGGGTCTAATTTATATTACCTTAGTATTTTGTAAAATCATTTACAAAGAGGCTTCAATGTCTAATTCACTGAATTGAAAGTGGTAACGTGAGAGGGTTTCAGAGCCCTTGAAACCATAGATGAGATATTTTGACTGAATTAAGAACATTGTCATTAGTAATATTGGTATTGTCCGAAACGCTATGCGTACTAGTGGCTTTAGGTATTGTATGTACTAGCTCTATCTATAAATCAATCAGAATGTGTGTAACTTTGCATCTATGTATGTACTTTTCCTAAATAAAATATTATTATATTATTATTATTATTATTGGTATAATTGAATTTCCCGGTCAAGGTCTTTATCGTGTTTACGCCCTTACTTCCGGATGCTGTTCTCAACTTCTCTTAGTCTCATTTATCACCATCAGTATCTTATATTTTACTAACTATTTTTTAAATATTAAGTAAAACTAACATTTAAACTTTTATTGTCTATTTAGAAACGTTTATACATTTGAAAAGTTTGTTAAAATATCTCAGATATGTTAAACTTGAGACGGACTTGAGAGGTGCCATAGTGTGTGAGAAGTGTCAGCAATGGATGACTACGAGAGCGTATTGCTTGTCAAGTCCGAGGTCTTCGTCTACAAAATACCTCCTCGAGCCACTAACAGAGGCTACAGGTAATGTACTCGGCTCTACTGCACCTGTCGTGAGCTAAGTAGCACAATATGGGGTGACGTAGAGAGTTTTATGAAGGTAGAAACTCTGACCAACTGCCCCTCTGCTGACCTTCTTGGGGGGCGTTGCAGCTCCTCTACTGCCACTTGACATTTAACTTGAGTGATTAATGTACTTGACACTGTACAGCAGCTCTGTGCTGCTTGTCCTTGTGTCAAGTGTCATAAGATTATGTCATGTGTAACGTGCTTTAAAGCTATTTCTGCAACTCGAGTTGTTTTTGTCTCAAGATTTTGCAAGTTAATTTCACGTGACTGGCTTCCATTCTCTATTGAATATTGGGTTATATTATACTTTATTAGCGGTGTGAGGGATGTGTATGTGTGTTGTCTAGGCAGGTAAAGCACCTTGGGTCTGGCCAGTAAGTAAATGGGTGAGAACAATTTATAACACAATTTATATCTAATCCCAATTACTATTAAGTTTTAGTCTGTGCTTTTTCCCCCCCCCCACACCTTGCCTAAACGCTATGCGTATTAGTGGCTTTAGGTATTGCATGTACAGTACTAGCTCTATCTATAAATCCAACTTTGTTTGTAAATCATCTATGTATGCTCATTTCCTGAATAAAAAATTGAATTTGAATGTATAATAATGAAATTTACTTAATGATCTCAAAGGATTAAGTAAATATCAACTTTGTATATATCAACTGTTGTAACCCACATCTTGTGACCAGACAGATCTTAAACCCTTATCAGGTTCCATTGTTTTCTCTCGTGGCCATTATCTGCATAAGAAACATTTGTATATATTTTCCAGAGCAGCAGATTGGAACCTTGGAACCCCAGACTGGACTGGACGTATGCGGCTCGTTAACAAAAAAAATGAGTGTATCGTCAAACTAGAAGACAAGACGACGGGCGAGCTGTTTGCCAAGTGTCCTATCGATAAATACCCAGGAGTGGCCATCGAATCTGTCACAGATTCTTCACGTTATTTTGTTCTTAGAATACAGGATGAAGGAGGTAATGTTACAGACTTTTGATTAAAATTTCTTTGTCAGGGGTACAGCATATTCCTAAGATGCATGGCTGGTTTCAAGGGTATTTAAGGTCTACACTGAATTTGATTTGATATTTTAAAAATTAACTGACTGAAAATTACAGTACAGTACTGTAGTTTTAACCACAAAAATTCTTTAATATGCAGTAAATGCAAACAAGAAATTCCAAGATATAAAAAATGTTTGTTTGATGCATATGGTACAAATATAATAAAAATCTAAAATTTTTATTTTTTACATGAACACTATTATTATTAATTGACAAAAAATCTTCAGTTCTTCTCCTGTATGAGCTCCTGTGATGCTACATGACAAGCTGCACTCAATTCATTCCCTGCCAGACTCTTGAGTCATATATGAGTCTTCCTGGGACCATAGGTCAAAACTAGAGGCATCCTGGTCTTTAGTTTGGTCTGAGTGTTTCCTCTTCTCAGGTATTGGTTACCTCTTGGTCCAGGATTGTTTCTTCAAGGACTTGGTTTTCATGGCCCTCATTCCTGATACTGTATCTTGGTTGGGGAGCTTCACGCTCTCCTCTGGAAGTTAGTGTTATGCTCTTTTGGTCCTGGGAGTCCTTTTCTTTGTTTATAGTCCTATCCATCCTTTCTGGCCAAGAATGAGGTGGCTAGCTTCCCGAGGAGCCCTTTGGTGATTGATGCTTGGTTGGTTTTGCCAGGGGTGTCACATATTATGTCTGGTTGAAGCCAAATGACATTACCTTGCCATGCTACTAGTGGTGTGTGTGGGAGAACACTGTTGTGTATCTAGAGTCCTTGGTTCCTTGTTCCAGAGCATGTTTGTCTGTGTGTATAGTGTCAAGTTTAGCCAACCTGCAGTCTATCCTAAGGCCCATGAGGTTTGTAATTTTATGGCTCTGCTGGCAGCTTTATCGAATATGTCTTAGGCAAATACTCAGGCCCAGGGATTTGGTAGTCAAACAGGGTTCTGGCAGCTCATTACTTTGTGAACATTCTTTGTATGTGTGTGGTTTTTGTGGCCTTGGGGGCATTTTCTGGAGCTCTCCTCCACCCCCCTGTTGAGTACTGTTTTGCTTTTTTGCAGTGGTGACATAGCACCAAGGAGACCTCCCAAAATGCAAGCGTTTAGCATATTGAAATGCTTCTTTCTTGGGGGTCCCTGGTGGCTCCTCAGACCCTCCTTCCCTTGGTGAGGGGCTTCGGTTTTTATCTTATTTGCTATACTGTATATAACTGAGATGGTAAGGTTGATGGATTGAGGAGGAAAGTATGCAGTCCCCTGGTGGTGTATAGGTGGATATCAGGAAAAAGTACTAAGCCATTACTGCTATATAGCACTTGAAGGGAACCAAGAAAAGAATCTGGGATGAGACGGGGAGAAGGAATGAACACGAGAATAGTTTCACCACTGAGTTGATCATGAATGTTGGGGCTTTGCTGTCCCATTTTTTATGGTTTGTCTACCTTGCTATCGTCTGCTTGATTTGCTCCCTTCTAGCCTTTTCTTAGGGTGATTTATAATCCCCCTCTTCCTTGTGCCTCTTAGAGGGGGCCAACTTTTTGCCTTTGGTTCATGGAAGGCTTGTTTATGACTCTACGGCCTACTATGGATTGAATTGGGAAGAGCTTGCCAGGCAGCAAGCACCAAGGAGCCACCGCCACCTGAAAGAGGTGTTTTGTTATATTCAATACTGGTTTTACTTAGATGTTATCATTAAGAAATACGAGTATAATTCTGTTAATCCTGTTATTAATTGATAGAAAACATGAATTTTTTCAATAGTTAACTTCAAATTTTATTGATGTTTCTTTAGGAAGAGCGGCATTCATTGGGATAGGATTTGGAGATAGGTCAGACAGCTTTGATTTAAACGTAGCACTTCAAGATCACTTCAAATGGGTCAAGAAAGAAGAAGAAGCAGAGAAAGAGAAAGAAGAGGGAAAACCCAGCCTTGATCTAGGTTTCAAGGATGGTCAGACTATTAAAATCAATATGAAAATAACAGTAAGTGAAATTGTATAGTTCTTCTTCTAGGTCTTTTTTGTATGTATAAAAAAAAGCACAAACTTGTATAAACGTTTTCTTGTGTGTAAAAAAAAAGTATATTTAGTTTAATAGTTACAAGGCACATTTATCTTAAGCTGTAGCTTTTCTCTATCTCTTACCTTGTAAAAAGTACAGCACAAAAATATTGGTCCAGTGGACAGTGGACTTTTTGTTCTGTGTTGTATTTGAAAACAGTTTTGCAAGAATTTGTGTTAATTCTTCATCTCCTCTTGTGGTACCAATTGACTTCACATATTCTGGTGCTTTTCCATTCTTGGAAAGGAACTGGATATTCAAATGAACAAATCCACAAGGGCCGTAACGAAGATTCGAACCTGCGTCCGGGAGCATCCCGGCAGTGTCTGGGATGCTCCCGGACGCAGGTTCGAATCCTTGTCACGGCCCTTGTGGATTTGTTCATTTGATACATCACGTTAGTGTGATTTCTGTGTGTGTGGATATTCAAATGTTTTCATGCCTCTGTTTTGTTCATCTTAAACAAACTCTTGATTAAAGACCGTCATATTCATCCAACATTAGCAGTAGACTGGAGAGTAGATCCAGCAGTGGTTTAGCAAAAAAAAAAAAAAATCTGCTACTCCCTTAGCTCTTCTTGATGAGTCATATGACTCCTATTCCATTTCCATACAAGACTGGTTCATCCTATATATGTTTGAGAATGTTGATTTGATATAAACTAGAGTGTGAGATATATAGCCTTACCTTCCTACATCAGCAGGCAGAGGAGTGAGGAAAGATTATGATTTTTTGTTGATGCAAATAATGGTGCATCACATCATGTTTTGAAAGAGGGGCATTAGAGGCTGAAATACTAAACGACAGAGCCCGAGTGCATGGGGGGGATTGTGTGAAACTCCGATTCGGCTTCAGTGGAAGCCTCGGGACCCTTGAGTGCAGTACCTGTACTGTAGTAGAGGTATCCACAAGGGGTAGTAAGGGGTAGATACCTCTACTGTAGTAGAGGTATCCACACCTGCGGCAACAGGACATAGAAGTAGAACAGACGTTCTGGGAGAAGTATAGAAAAATTATATTGGCAAGTTCCATTCCAGTGGTTACAGTAGCTGTCTATTTGTTATATGACATGTAATAAGATAAATCTAGTCAATATTGGACTACTAAATTACAGTATTTTTCTTTTGTAATGCACATCCTTTTGCATTGGGTAAATATAAGTTTTTGATTATTATACAGTACTAATAGAGTACAAGTAAAAGTATTCTTTATTGCTAATTATTTTCTATTAAATTAATTTTTTTAATTTGGGTTTTAATGTCACATATTAAAATATACTGTCTTCTAGCACTAGAGATGGACCTGCACATCTTACACAAGTGTAATTTAGTGTGGATTCATCCATTTGAAAGCAAAATCAAAGAATGGGTATATGTAATGTACAAGTTACTTCCTGGCAAAACAAGCTTTTTCATTTTTTTGTTAATGCCCTACTTTATTAACATGTAGGAGCAAATAAGGCATTCATTTGCTCATTTGTAATCCATTTGTTCATTTCTACAACTGTTTAACATTGGAAGTTCATTGCAATTAACTTAAGCTTTGGAAACAACCTCGTATAATAAATATATTGGGTAAAGTTTGATTAGTACAGTATTTATGTACATCAGAGGTCACAGATAGGGATAAAATATTCTGCAATGGCATCCACACCTGTTTTGCCACATTGACTGCCTTTGTTGGCACAAGTTGTTGGGACAAGCAACAACTCCAATTGCCCTCACCAATTGGCGAGGAGCTGGTCAGCCGGGCTGGAAGCTGGTCGGCCGAGTGGACAGCACACTGGACTTGTGATCCTGTGGTCCCGGGTTCGATCCCCGGCGCCAGCGAGAAACGATGGGCAGAGTTTCTTTCACCCTATGCCCCTGTTACCTAGCAGTAAAATAGGTACCTGGGAGTTAGTCAGCTGTCATGGGCTGCTTCCTGGGGGTGGAGGCCTGGTCAAGGACCGGGCCGCGGGGACACTAGAAAAGCCCCGAAATCAACTCAAGATAACCTCAAGAAGAGAAGATAGTACCCCAGGTTGCAATTGTCTTACCATGTCGAGATGCAGTCTACTAGAGCGTGCATCTGGGAACACCCAGCACATAGATTCGAACCCTCATCACGGCTCCTGTGGATTTGTTTGAAGACTTTGAAGTTGGTTTCTGACTTGTACTGTATTTTTAAATCTTCCCCTGTGGCTTCTGCCTTGGTTGTGGTTTGGTCTAAACAGCCAGCCTCTGCTTGTTGTTCTCGTCTCTCAATCTGAGGCGGTCACACAGGCTCTGTTGCTGATGTCTTAGTGGTGGTGATGTTTTGAGTCTGTGCTCATTACACCAGCTTGTGCATATTACTCAAGCCTGTGCATAGTATACCAGCTAAGCAAACTTCTTTTTCCGCTGAATTCTAAGAAAGTATATACAGTACTGGTATTAATAATTTCCTGTAATATACCGGTATTCCAGTATTAATAATTAATTAATAATTATACCGATAATTATCTGAAATAATTATCTGAAATCAGATAATTATACCAATTATCTGAATTTATCAAATGTTTCAATGGAGTCATAAATTCTTGTACATGAAACAAATCTATAATCTGTATACAGTAAAGGGCAATATAAATTGCCAAAATTGAAGGATGAGAGCTTGTGGTGTCTTGTCTTCCCATCACTCTTTGTCATATAGCGTTTTGAAACTATTGACGGTTTTGGCTTCGACCACTTTCTCACCCTGTTCCAACCATCTACACTCTGTGAAAGTATCAATTTTGTCGATTCCCGTTATTATAAAGTACGTAGTGATCATATCGCCTCTCTTTCTTCTATCTTCTAGTTTTGGCATGTTTAATGCCTCTAACCTGTCCTTGTAGCTCTAGTCTTTCACTTCCAGGAGTCATTTGGTTACATGTCTTTGCACCTTTTCCAGTTTGTTGATGTGCTTCATAAAATATGGGCACCATACTACCACTGCATATTCCAGCTTTGGTTTCACAAAGGTCATGAACAATTTCTTTAGTATTTCACCATTCATGTGAAGGGGTTATTTCCTAATCATATCATATACAGTACACAAGTTTTAAGTCATCCTGAAAATCTTTCACCCAACAGAAAAAGGAGGGCCAAGAAGGAATCAACCGGCCAAAACCCAAAGGAGGTGCAGGTGGTTTAGGGCTGTTGCCACCACCACCAGGGGGAGTGAAATTAGCACCTCCTCCAGGTCCTGCAGGCATAGCTACATCATCACCTCCATCTGCAGCTAGTAATTTAGATATACTGGGAGATTTATCAGATGCCCCGAGCAGTCCTGCATCTCAAACAGGAGCAGGAAGCAGTACTGGTGAATCTTGGGGTGATTTTGCCAGTGCTGCTGTCAAGCCACCACCTCCCAGGTTAGATTATTACTTACAGACTTCAGCATTATAATTTTATCATTTAAAAGTCTGCCGAATTATTATCTTTTGGACTTTGAGGAACTTGGTCAATTCATGTATCTGATATTAATCTTCATATTTAATGTTTTCCTCTGCAGTAATCCACCAAGTGGAGGCTCTGGAAGTGGCTGGGTGACCTTTTAAGCTTCCAACATACATGGACAAGTTCTGTTGCAGTTACTACAAGAAAACAGTGCATGAAGAACAATTTTCCATCTGTAGATAGTATTCTTAGGTACTTGAAATGGATGTCTCAGTGGTTCAGTTACTTGCCATGTACATATGATTCTAGTTTGTTATATTGATCTATTGAGATCTAAACAAAAAATGTTCATAAGTTTTTATTTTTTATTTTATACATTAATGAGGTGTGCTGGAATATTTAGCTGAAAGTGTTTTCACATTTAACTTGAAAAGCTATTACATTACAGTACTGTATTTCAGAGTTTATGTAAACACACAAGCATACAGTATATGCAAAAACTGTGCTTTCTCCCACATTTAACACTAGATCATTGGGAAGCATTATTTTTTAAAGCACTTTTTTTTTCATTCCCAAGTGTTTCAATAATCAATAGGTTTAAGAGAGCCTTAACATACTTAGAATCAGGTTCTTCATCGTTTCTAGTGTGTTGTTAAACATTTTAAATCGTTCATAGCCTTAGACGTAAACTAGGTGCAATTCTGAGGCATTATTCAAAGATTTATTCTCGAGCAGCTTGTAAATCAGTGCATTTATTTTGTTTGTGTTAAACTTGTGTAAATTGGGAGATTAAATAGAACTCTTCGTGAGGCTGTGTGGAACTACAACCACACCAGGCACCCTAGGCCCACTTGCTCTTGGATGACATTTAATTGGAACCAGCTGATTAAACACCATTTTTGTTGATATATTAACCAGTGTACTTAAGACGAGGCAGTTTTCTCTCATTTTTATGATAGGGTTGAGGTGGCCATTGTATCTACTCTCTTTAGTCTCTTGCTGGTATGAATTTTGCTGGTCATATACCAGTAGTTTTCTCAAAAATAAAGATCAGTTCGATTTTATATTTTATTTTGCAAACTGAATATTAAATGTCATCAAACTTACAGTATGTGAGTTTAATTTGGCCAGAAATGTGAAACACTTTGGATATATAAGATTTTGAGAGTTATACTGGTGACGAGGTCTTCTGCCATCACTGACCTCTTGGCTAATAATTGTTGTTTATACAAAAATTTGGTTTCACAAGAAATTGGTTATGAAGTATTTACTGTATATTATTTGTAAGTAATCTTTTATTAGCATCAAGATATGGACAATAAAGGTATCAGATATTGTTGGCATTAATGAATAAATTATTTAAATGCAGAAATCTCTAAGTAGTCATTTATTTCTTTATTTCTGAAACCACTTAACTAGTCTATCAAATAGAGTAGGAGTTGCATACATCATACTTAAATATGAGCAAGAAGTCACTTAATAGTATATAAATGTTCCATTTTCCTTGTTTTATTAAAATTACCTTGCTGGTTGTCATTTTATTTTTGCATTTCAAGTGTACTTAAATGATTTAATTACAAATGACCCTCTTCAGAAATGTTCTTATATTTTATTATTAAAAATATAAGGTGATAATTAAACCACTGAAGTGGCTCTGTAGATGTGCATTGTTTGCTCAGTATATTTAACATTTGATATGGATGCTGACTGAACTGTATGAACTTGGCCTCATTTGTGACTAAACCACACTTTGGATTGGGTCATGGTGATCAACCCCTAATGCTGGGCTAGGTCTAAAAATCAGTGATGTAATAAAGATTTTTGGGAAGTGTGTGTGTTTTCCCAAACAGTTGACCTAAGAAAAATTCTTAATATTTGTTCCGATAAATATTTTGTTTACAGTTTATGCTGAGCAAAGTATAGTTATATACCTAAGGATGTTAGTCCAGGTGAAACTTTCTCCCTGCACTTCCCAAAATATTAAGGATAATTTAGAATATATTGAAACAAAGAGAAATGTTCCAGTGCAAAGAAAAGCATTCCTGCTAATATAGATGTAGCATCTTTCCCAGACACTTCAGCTGACATTTTCAGTTGACTTTTAAAGGTATAGATGAATAATTTGCCAAAGAAGTGATGTTGGTTTAGCCATCACTTAGGCAAAGCAGTCGCCTTGTGTTTGTACTGATAAATGATTTTGGAAAGGATGAGGATTGTCTTGTAGCAACAATATACAAGTGGTAAAATATAAGAAAAATGGTTGAAGACAAAAATATTCAGTGGAATTTCAATGTGGAGATGAAAAACCTATATCTGACCGAGTGGTGCTGCAGTGTGAGAATAGACTCGGGAGTGTAAAATAAGTTTGCCTCTTTATATTCCGAAAGGTAGTGTTTTCATTTGGCAGCCGAGGCCGGGCTATTTACTATCTGCTTATGCACACACACCTACAGTTACATGTGTGATGTACAATTCCTTGGCTTATTAATTTGGTACAGTAACAATGCAAGTACAGTACACTTGCTCTGATGCATCTTTTACAAATTAATGTTACCTATTTAGTGTTCAATGCTAATTCATCTGTGTAAGTCCAGACCATATCATGCATAATACATTTCTGATAGGGGATTATTATTTTCTTTGGATTACATACTTTGACTCCATTGAAATGAGTTACAAATTGTCTTATTTAGCTTAAAATGGTGGAATACTGATCCATAATTAATCCATGTTTTATATTTTCATTATAATGAAAACAGAGATGATTCTTATAAATTGTTACGTATCGTTAATTCTGAACATAATATTGTTATTGGCAGTTGTGCAGATATAGTGAATGATGTATGGTATATATCGTATAACTAAACCATTGTTATCAGTAGGTAATTAAGAATGTGTTACTGGTGTGAATCATGAGCGTAAATTTTGTTAGGTTAGTTGTGTAACGACCTTCGAAGTAAAGGAAACCCGTGCTTATTTAGTTGTTAAGTCAAATTGTTTAGAATAATAGATTGAGAGATTCTCAGAAGACCTGAAGTATTGCCTTTGTTGTCCCAAATTTCCTTCCCTTGTAGGGAAGTTAATTGTTGTACTGTACAGTATTTTGGAGTTAAACTACTTAGTAAGCCAGTCTTGTCATGTTTAAGCAGTGTGTGATCCTGTATCATTCCTGTATATAAACATTGGTGTAATGTTAGAACCCCATTTTCCCCTAATATTACTGTAGAAAATTTATATATTGTGTTCATTTTGTAAGAATTACTTTAGTAATGGATATGAAGAATATCAGTTGGTGTTCATTGGAATTAAAAACAAAATTGTTTTTCGTAGTAATGATTTTATATGGGGAATGCAACTTCGTGCTTGCCGTGTGGTGTGTGCCTTGAGGGTGAAACCTGTCAGTCGAGGGGAAGCAATGTTATAATGTACTGTGGAGAGTGTGGTTAGTGAATTCTCCACTGTTGTACATACCTGGAGGATAAGATTGGGTTCTTCCCTGTTGTATGTTCTCAGAGGATATGATTGGGTTCTTCCCTGTTGTATGTTTTGGGAGGGTAAAATAGGTTTTTTTCCTGCTGTCAAAGTAATACAGACAGGGATATAGAGAAATGTCAAGTAGAGTACACTTTATTGAAGGTGACATTTCACCTGTAAGAATTTTTATCAAATTAAAGCCTTATTCTCTACTCGGTATTTCTTTAAATCATTCTTGGAACTTTGTGGTCCATTCAACCAAATGACCAGGAATATTTTGTTTCCTTTTTCATCAATTTTACACTGCAAATGCTGTGCAAGTTATTTGTACAAAAATATATATAATTAATTGCCTTGGTAGGCGATTTTAAAGAAATATAAATGGTCATTGCCTTCTAAAGCTGAGATACAACCTTAAAAGTGAATACAGTATAGTTCCCATTTCCCACAGGAAAACTCCCCCACAAAAGTGAGACATTGTACATGCCACCAGAGTTGTGGGTAAAGCATGTAATGCAGCCAGGTGCAATATACCGTGTTCAAAAAAGTTGAGTGAAGATTGGTTATGATGATTCAAGTGGATGATACGAGTTTGCAAGAAACGATGAACAAGGTCTGAGTGTGTTTGGGGTATTTTCTTAGATGATTCAAAATTAATCAATTTTAGATTAGGGCAGAGGATCATTTTTGCATGATAAGGTATTTTCCTAGATAATGTTTTAAGGCCTTAATTTTTGCAGTGAATAATTTTTGTAAAAGTGAAAATTTGGATGTTCAATTAACCTAATAGGAGAGTTGAGTGTGAAGGTGGTGTGGTAATGTGGAAGGGTTTAATCTGGGTATAGCAGAGAGAAGGTTTAGTGAGAGTGCTCTTGAATCTCGTCATTTAAATTGGTGGTTTCCAAACTTTCTTGGACAAACTCATCCCAGTGTCCCTTTTAACAGGGCGGTCATAAATAAGTGATAAAGACTTATCACTTGGAGGGGCTCGCCTCCTTGGTGCCCTCTTAAGTCATCCCATTCACTTTGGGACCTACTGCTTTAAATGAAAGCGAATTTATGGATATAGTGCACGATTTGTGTATATGATTTCCACACCTGTCAGTTGTGTAGACTGCTGCTCTTGGGGTGGGCAAGTGTAGTGTAATTCATAGTTCCCAAGTAGTTGAGAAGTTGTGTGCACACAGCAGATTATATGAACACTGTGCATATGGTAATTTATCTAACCAAATGGAGTTTTTAAGAGAAAAAAAATGGATTTATTGCAATCCTTAATAAACCCAATTCTCCTTGGCATTCTGCAAAAATAAGTTCAAGTTGCATTAAGAATTTCTTACATTGTGCTTTTACTGAAAAGCTGAAAAGTTTCTTTTTATATATTTGGATTAATTGCCCTAAATTGTGTTCTTAATATCTGCCCTCTAAAGAAATTTAGAAGAATTTCCATTTTATTTTTTTTGCCATTTATTAGACAAATCATCAACTTTTAGCTTTCTAATGTTGACTGCAAGTCATCATGTAAGGTATAATTAACTAACATTACAATAAAAAATTAAAAACCATTCATTACCATTTTCTTGAGTATTTTAAATATTACATTATTTTTTATGATGGTAGTCGGCTTTAGTTACAAGATAGTAACACATGCAGAGGTCAGTTCATTTGTTTAAAATGGGTCCTCAAGCAGGTTCGTGAACTACTAAAAGTATGCAGTAGCATTTCTAAAGGATGAATGGAGGGCTGGCTGAAATTTATTTGTGCTAACCCAACCTCGATAATGGGGGGGGGGGGTACAATTGAATGGTGTGATAACGCAGAAAGTACCTGGTGAGAAGACGTTTGAGAACCCCTGGTTTAAAGGGATAGTAGTTGTAACATCATTGTTTTGTCATGAGCATAATAGCTTGACCAGACCACACACTAGAAGGTGAAGGGACGACGACGTTTCGGTCCATCCTGGACCATTCTCAAGTTGATTGTGAATCGACTTGAGAATGGTCCAAGACGAACCGAAATATCGTCGTCCCTTCACCTTCTAGTGTGTGGTCTGGTCAGACTACTTCAGCCACGTTATTGTGACTCATCGCCTGCATGAGCATAATAGATTTGTTATTAAATGTCTCTATGGTGTACTAATGTCAAGCAAAACCCTGGATGGAACTGTCCATTAAGAGAAGCCATATCCCAAGTTTGGATGCTTATGGCTGTCAATATATCTATGCAAAGCAGCTACCTTCAATTGTATAACTTTGTTAATAATATATTGATCCCTCTTATAAATTTAGATAAAGAAAATATCAAATTAATTGGAAATAACTGCATGAAGGAAAATTTAGCTTACATTGATATATATTAGTGGTCATTCAAACAGAAATAGGCAAAAAGCTGGATATTATAGCTTTCTGTGGCAGAAAAAGGCACAGACTTGGGGCATAATATTCAAATGTTAATTCACTGTCACTTTTACTAATACTGTACTGTACTGTACTATTGTTTTTTAACTGGTTTTATATAAACATGAAATGAGGTGTATATAATGTAATTTTATTTTTATTGAGTACGTTGGGAATATATTTCAAGCAAAAATTGTCAAATTATTTTTATTTAAATTTACAAGTAATTCGTTGGGGAGTTTCCATTGTGCTGTAAGGTGAAAAAATTAATGTTAAACACTGTAAGCTGTCTGGTTTGTCATTCAATAAAATATTATCTGAGAGCATTGAGAAGGTAAGACTTGAGGTTGTGGTGTGGTTTTATTGCAGGTCATCCTAAACCTATTGTAATTTAGAAACAAATACTGTATATATAAAGTAATATGTGGATGAGAAAAGTCTCTTAATAAAATTGCCTATGTATCTCTTAAAGGTAATTAATACAAGTCATTGCTTTTTAATTGTAATGCAACAAGTTTGTGCTCTTATTTTGCGGCTAAAAATTTAATACCAGCATATAATAGTACTGTACATATATCTGTATATCAGTGTACAGTGTTTAAATAATTTACTGAGCTTTGTAATTCTTGCTCATAAAAATAAGTTGAATGTCTTTGACATGACAGGTGCAGCAACATGTCTGCAACAATGCAAGTATCAGGCAGAACCACATTTCTCATACTAGATCCTGCAAGGAGATTGTGTCTTCCATAAACCTTTATTATTTTTTCCAAGTTTTATTTTCAGCTCTTGAGTAAACGATTATATATGATGTCTTTGCCAGGGTAACTTCTATATGTAATGCTTTGGAGAGACTACTGACTTTAGTGGTTGTGCAGACATGAATAAAGACTAAGTTGGCTTTCAGGTCTTTTTATTTCCAGTTTAAGTGATAAAATTTGATTAAGTTAGGTGGTGAAAGATAAAATAAAGGTTTTAGGATTCTTGTATTAATCAGTATACTGTATTTATATATTTTGTAATTCTTATGTTTATTTATGCAAGTACAGTGCTGTACTGTAAGTGAATCAGCTGTTTGGTTTAACATGTTCAAGTAATTTCATTCTGCAATTCTGAACTCTTCTTTTCCATATGAATGAAATTATTATAAAATAAATAGCCACAATTTGTAGTTTTAATTATGCACATACAGTACAATTATACTTTTAATTGTAATTATAAGGGTAGGGTATTCCAGAGCTTGGTAACATCGAGGATCGCATGATTAGCACCAGCATTAGTTCTATTGATGATAAGTGGGGTGGATTGTCTTGGGCCAAGCATAACCAGTTTTGATGTTTTAAGTGTTTATTTGTAAATTACTTCATCCTGGTTAGAGCATAGAATTGATTTAATGGATAATAAGGGTTGATAGACAAGTTGTTTCCCCACTTGGTATAATATCTATAAGAGTGACTATTATTGCACCAATGTTCTATATACTGGTATCAAGTTCCCTAATGGGTGTTGACTTAACTTGTTCATGTGTCATTCTTGGGCAGGTGTGTGTAGCTTCAGCTCCCCTCTCCTGCATGTTGTGGCAGCGTACAAGTGTTAATGCCCACTGTGCCTTGTTTAGTCTGGACACCTGCTAAGAGGATTCTCCTCTGACGGGCCCCTGTGTGTGGGTAGATTTTTGAGTCTACTGGGTTGTGAGGGTGGAGAGGGATCAGCATCTGAGCCGGCAAACTGTGCGGATCAGTGATCTTCCCTGTTGAAAAGGGAGTGCCACTAGGAACGAGGTATCATATGTCTGCACCAGCTCAAACGTGGCTTCCCTCACTGCTCTGGTAAATTGTATCCCATGACCCATGGCTCTAATCTGGTTCTTTCCTTACCCATGGAACTTTCACTCTATTTCTAACGTGGGGTTTGAGGGCATTATTCGAGCCTAGTAGGCTCTGTTGGCTGGTTCCTTCAGAGCATGCTGGGAAAGTATAAAGCTCGACCAAACTTGTCAACGACTTTCCTACCCATACATGGTTAATGGTAAGGTGGTCATGGTACTATTATTATTAACATCTTTATTGACAAAATTAATTACAATTTTGCCTAATCTGAGGATTTCGAGTAAGTATATATATATCATGGTGTGAGAGTATGTCTCTCAAGATTCTCCCACAGCTGACTTGAATGGCTCATTGCAGTGCACAGTGCACCGATCTTCGTGCACAAGCCCTATCTCTGTTAACCCTGGATAGTGACCTGGCATGTTGGGTATCTCCAGAATGCCCACTTAACCAGGAACACGTTTATAATACGGAGGCCACCGTATGTCCAGGCAGGAAGTAGATACAGGGAAGTTAAGCATACTTGCCACAAAGGGTCAGTGAGTACATTGGCCGGTGCAAAGCGTGAGAGAGGGGAGACGCCTGCGAGGCGACAGTCTGACCCTGAGGTCAACCTCAACCAGCACGATGGAGAATAACAGCTGTGACGTGGTCGTGACGTGTTCATGACGTCACCTGTGCTACTGATCAGGGAACGACCAATATGATTGGTGCCCGCTCATTTGCTGCAATGCTATTGGTCAAATTGTAATGCTTTGTGTATGTCCCACGAGATGCCCTACAGCCGCTGGCAAGAGCATTCACATGAGGAAGCCCTTGCACAGATGACGTGTCCTGTTCTGTCTATCGGCCAATAGACTGAACACTGTCCATTCCTCACCGTCAAGTTAAACTCAGCGTCTTTTCGATATACCAACGCTCGCCCTGAATCGCGACTGTGACTATATTGTTCAGAAGCCTATAGTGACAAAATCACCAGAGCGAAACAGACTGGTATCAGGTAACCCCTGGTGACAAGTAGAGATCGTCTGTGAGTGACCTAGAGTGAACTAAGGCAGTGCTGCCGCCAAAGTAACCTGTGTGTGACTTTTACCACAGTGTACCATATGGTACCATACAGCCGCCACGCTGTCCCGAGCGTGTAGCCTCGAGTCGCCCTCACTGTACCACATGACGTCACCACCCTTACTCACCGCCAGTGCCAGGGTGTGTGCGTGTGTAGGTTATACATACAGCACGCCCTCCTGCGAGTACCCCGTGTCAAGTACGGTTTGTGGGAAACCCTGTCGTTAATGATCTCACGTCAGAACGAGCGCCCAGCTGTCAGACCACCTACGAGTTCTTGCATAAATGTGCCTGAGTGAGTGAGTGAGAGAGGTGCCCTATCTGTAAGTACAAGATCTTGTCATTGTTTTATTGTGTCTGTCTGTGTTTTTCTGAGAGTATCAACCACAGTTCTCACCTTTCATACCTGACACAGATTATAGGTGAAGGCACCCGACGGTGTATACATGTTTATCTGAGGTATCACGGCATTACACTCGTCTGTGAATGTGAGCTTCACATACACCACACATTTAGTTATTGTGTGACATTATTATTGTGCATGTTATTGCCTATCTCATTGACAGTGCCATAGTGATTTATTGCGCATCATCATTACCCGAGTATCCGGTTGGAACTCTTGTGATCCCAATTTGCACACCAGCAGTTAGGTTTGCCGTGTTAATGACTGGCTGTCAACTGTGTTAAGTTATGTGTTTCTCCACGAGTGGATCCAAATCGATTAGCCAGACGTCAAGAGTTATTATTATTAACATCTTTATTGACAAAATTAATTACAATTTTGCCTAATCTGAGGCTTTCGATTAAGTCTTATTAAAGTGAGGATAATGCTGGTATTCACTGTCACGCAGGACAGAGGGTCATACATAAGACAATAGGTCTAAATTGTAGGCGGAAGTACATATATATCATGGTTACAATCAATGTTTTAATATATGGATATGTGAAAACAATTTTCTATTGTGCACTGCCACAGAAGGGCAGGGATGGGTTCATAAGTGATGCAGCTTAGAAGTAATATAAATAAAAATTGTTCTTCATTCTTTAAAATGGACAAGCAAATTTTGGATAAATTGTTAGGATGTCGTCCAGAACACCTGAGTCAATTAAATGTGTAGTTACACAGTTGGTGGTACAATAGGCCAGGAGGTCTAAAGGCCTTTACGGTTTCACATTCAACAATATAGTGTTCTAGTGAATGCATTAAAGGTTTATCACAGAGTTTACAATCTGAGTATTCTGGTAGTGGCTCAGCCTCACTAACCTGCCAGATGTGTCTATAGCCAAGGCGAATTCGCGCAGTGACTACATCACCTTGCCTGGTTCGGTTACTGTGCTGAACCTATTATTACAAAACTTGTCATAACTTTTAATACTGCAGCTTTCAGGTCTCTGGGCATTTTTTAGTTTTTCTAAATCTGACTTAATTTCTTTAATTTGCATGTTTCTAATAATTGCATTAGATAGTCCAAAGTCATAATCAATGTTTTCTTTCCTGCAAGCCTCATTGGCCAATCGATCTACAAAGTCATGTTTTCCAACTCCAACATGGGATGGGATCCACACAAACTTTATACAAGAGTTATTATCATTGGCAAAAATTACATTCCATTTAATATTACAAGCTAGTTCCGACATACATTGTGAAGGGTTATTTAAGGACTGCAGAGCACTTTTAGAGTCACAGAAAATAACTCCACCACCATTGAGCTTAAGGTATTCAGTGGCTAGATAAATGCCCAATAGCTCGGTCATGGTACTGTGTACACCAGGGGGTGAGCTCTGGTAATGCAAGTTCGAACTCTGGTTCGGTCATAGAGTTCTTAAATGATTTATGGCTTGGGGACCATTCTAGCTTTCTGTTACATGTATATATATATCACGAATGCGGATTAAGGCTGGCGAAGAGATTACGTCGCAAGGTCTTGTTGATACACGACGGTGTAAGCTGAGAAGGAAGTTGGGGGGGGGGGGGGGTTGTTTGCTTATCTAGGTCGACCCTCATGTTGGCTGTTTGTAGAGGGAGAATGATGACGGTGGTGTAATTACCTAAGTGTAGTTACAGGATTAGAGCTACGGTCGTGGTGTCCCGTCTTCCCAGTACTCTGTCATATAACGCATTGAAACTACTGACGGTTTTGGCTTCTACGATCTTCTCACTTAACTTGTTCCAACCGTCTACTACTCTGCAAAAGAAAACTTTCTAATATTTTTTCGGGACCTTTGTTTCCTTAGCTTGAATCTGTGTTCTTGAAGTTGCAAAGAGCGACGGTTTCAAGCTCAACAAGCCACAATATAGGACTGATAATGGGACATGCTTTTTCACCCATAGGGTTATAAACCCATGGAACTGCCTACCCGCCGAAGCCGTAAATGCCAAAACTTTGTTAACTTTTAAAGTACAACTAGAAAAGTTCAAGGCAAATGGGGGGACCTTCGACAAGCCGCCGGCTTCCTGTCCTCGTCGTGGTCACTAGTGTTAGTGGCTTTCAGGTAAACATTTTGACTGGAGAGTCTACCCAAAGGTTCCGCCTACATGTCACTTGTCAGGCTGGAGGGCCATGGGGGAAGACGAAGCCAACTGTTCTTCAACAAGGCAAGAAATGTACTGTGTAAGATGTCTGATATTAGGTGATAAAAGCTGATGACTTACTGACCCTATGCATACAGCGAAGGAAAGGAGCGAGATCTCCTGAGTTTTACATTTGCATCGTAGTCCATATATCAAACTGTCAAAGTATGAGCCCACCTACTCTTCACTGACTCAAAATCAGTTGTAAAACCTCACTATAATCTTCCAAAACCCCTCACACATTTGTAAACCTCTCCCTGGAGCCTGGCACTCTATATATATAAACACTGGAGGAACCTTATATTTCTGTGCTCTCAACTCCAGGAGGTACTAAAGAACAGAGGTCAAGTCCACGACAAGCTCTTGATTGTTACAAAGGAAGAAAGGGAGAAAACCTTTCTTGAATTGTTACATGGTGGTGGTGGCCCATGCAGAAAAATCTCTAAGAAAAATAAATATTGTTACCATGGTTATCAACCCTTGTTACCATGTTCAACGCAGAGGTGATGACCATACAACACAGTTAGTGCTCCAGAGCGGTAGTGTCTAGGTCGGGGGGATGGGGGTGAACGGTCACGCTAACCGTTCGTTGGGGTTTGAGGGAAAGCTTCTTCAGGATTCTGTAGGTACGCGGAGACGGTAGTGGCTTCATGGAACGTTTCTTCGTATGATTGCCTGTAGGTCCCGTGATCTTAGTGGAGACCATTTTCTGGATCCTGTAGTTTCGTGGAGGCATCGGGGGCTTGAGGGAGAGCTTCTTCAGGGTCCGGTGGGTCCGTAGAGGCAGGGAGGGTTTAAGGGAAAGCTTCTTCCGAATCTTGTAGTTACGTGGAGGCGTTGGAGGCTTTGGTGGGATTGACGGGGCCATCGTAGAAGGAGGTCGTAATTCGCTGACCAGCTGACATTGCTGTTTCTTTGACGGCTTTTCCAACTGACGCAGCACCAGCAAGCACTGCCGGTAGTGACGATGATTAAGGAACAGCTTCATGCAACACGATACTTATGTGTCAGTAAAGGCACTTGCATATATTTCTAAACATTTGTTCTTACTATTATCAACGTACCTCTTTGTGTACATATATGAGAAACTCATATAATTATGATACTCTTGACTGAACTTCTAAATGAAAACTATCACAGTTTTTGTTTATCTCACGTTTATAATTAATCTCGCCAAAACGCTAGAAATAAATAACAGGTCGATTTCGTCAGTAGATGACGCCTATTTTGTAGGTATGTACCTGCTTAGCTGATGTCCATCGCTGGTAATACCTGAAGGCCAGGCAGAGGGCAAGGCAGAGGAAGAGAAGCAGTGTCGCCACCGCCGCCACCAACCCTGACAAAATAAGTAAATAAATAAATAAATGTTTACTTAGGTAACAGTACATACATACAAGATGAGTTACAAACAGAATGTTGGGTTTATAGATAGAGCTAGTACATACTATGCCTAAGGTCACTAATACGCATAGCGTTTCGGGCAAGATGTGGGAAAAATACTTAAAAGTAAGACTTGAGAATGGTCCGGACCGAAACGTCGTCGTCCCTTCACTTTCTAGTGTGTGGTTTGGTCAACATAAAACTAAAATATTCGTGTTACTCAAGTGTGACGCTATTAGCCATACAACACACAAAACAAGTATAATAAATAAGTCACAATTAAACACAGGGAATTATTAGCACAGTGAAACATTGAAATATAAACATTCTTTGCTTGGCCTCCTCCTCCCTTCACTCTGGCCTGCAGCTAATACTGTGCAGACCAGAAATGTTGGAACACGTAAGGTAAAGCTACAACGGTTCTTACAATACACGTAGATGTTGGAACACATGACACACAACGTCACAGTCCACGCTGGTGATGGGACACGTAAAGGAGAACGAGTCACTCCTGCACTCTGAGATGAATCTTATCTCCAACTGAGTGGTGTTGTGGAGGTGGTATCCACTTCCTCCATCTTGCCCGCCTTCCTTCCAAGAAAACATATCATTCACTTTTGATAAGAATATCTCGTTTACCTTTATCAAACAGATTCCATTTTAATAACTGGAATGACGGCGTGCCTGATATTTGTTTTTTCAAAAATGTTCAACACCTATTTATGTAAACTAGTTTGTAAAACACGAAATGCATTAATGTGATTAACTTTTAATGTGGCTTGTAAAACAAAGTTGTGATAAACTGGACAAAATCCTCAGAGAGTCACTACAGACGCGTGCCTTACTGTGGACCACGATATCCTAAGCCATAATATGTGATAAACTCTTATGTATATTTTGTCAATATATAGCTCCTCTTTGCCTTGTGTAAGGAATATTGACATACCACATACTGAGTGACTAAGTTAATCTAGGTTAAACCAACTTGTCTAAGACGAAGGCCCAGAATTACAAACTAAAGAGGCTTTGATCACTTATTTCTTAGAAAGTTTCAGGGCTATTTAAGAATAGAGTCATTAGTCTTAGCTTTTTGTATTTAAACAACGAACAGTATTTTAGGTAAGGTCAGGTAATTTTCAGGAGAAAGTACTAAGTCATTACAACTATATTGCGCTTGGAAGGGATATGAGGCTAAGGGTTTAGGAAAAAAAGAAGTGAAGGAATGGTGCCTAACCACTTAGACGGTCGGGGATTGACCACCAACCTGTATGAAGCGAGACCGTCGCTCTACCGTCCAGCCCAAGTGTTTTACTCATCAGTAGTTTTTCTGGTCCAGGACGGGCCGAAACGTCGTCGTCCCTTCACTTTCTAGTGTGTGGTTTGGTCAACATGTCTAGTTTCCTTCATAGGCTTCCAACTTTCCAGAAAATACATTACTGTAAGAGTTGTTCTGCCTGTGGTTGTGACATTCTGAAAATCATTCATTTAGTGCTAATGTACTGCCGTTCCTGCGACGGCGCTGGAACCAATCGTATTGGCGTATGTCTTTCCATTGGAGACTTTCAGCGCCGTGGAGAGGGGGGGGGGACCTGCTGCCTGGGTAACAGCTTCTCCCCCGAATCAACCTACCCTGACTTTGCGCCCTGGTGAGGCCACTCCAGACCGACAACCAGAGCGCAACTCCATAGTCTCCTGAGACTGATGGATGCCTACTACTACTACTGCAGGGTAGTGTGCTAAGTCCTTGTTGTGGAATGTTTACATTAACGAGCTACTGTGCTACAATCCCATGAAGTGCAGGATCAATGAAACTCTGAGCAATGAGAATTATGAGTATTTACTTGGAAAAATTTATGAGAAATAGTTTTGTATTACCAGGAGATGGAACACGTACGGAGTTGGAACTCCGTATTAAGATCGGAGTTCTGGGAGAATATAGGCAATTTAATCTGTGGATATCATTTCATGTATGTACTAAAGCAATACGTAGTTACTTAGCCTTAGATATATATAGACAGTTTGCCATCTTGAATCGCATGTGATGTATTGTGTATTAAGTACATTGCCAGACGTAAAAGTATATTAGAGCCTATAGTATCCAGTGTTATAGCCTATAGTATCCAGTGTTATAGCCTATAGTATCCAGTGTTATAGCCTATAGTGTCCAGTGTTATAGCCTATAGTATCCAGTGTTATAGCCTATAGTATCCAGTGTTATAGCCTATAGTATCCAGTGTTATAGCCTATAGTATCCAGTGTTATAGCCTATAGTATCCAGTGTTATAGCCTATAGTATCCAGTGTTATAGCCTGTAGTACCCAGTACCGTTATTGTGATGACTGATGGTCTCATAGCTAAGATGTTACAATAACGCTAGGAATTGACTCCGGTGGCGTTTGAGGTTGTCGAGTGTGTTTTGCGTGAGTGTGTCAGCGGTACGATAATTGCACAACCCGGCGCCACCCACATGAATGAGGAACATTCTTCAGCGCGTGGGGCCCTTTGGAGGTGTCCTGGGTCACTGGGTGCATGTCCTGGTTACATATCTTTTCTGCGTTAGTATTTAGAACCACCGGGTCTGTATTTATGACTGTTTTGGAGAACGTTCAACGCCGGACAATAAAACTCATTCTAGAACTAATTCGCCTTCCATACCAGGGACGACTGAGGGGCTAACATGATGTCTTGTTAGGTTACTTTTGCTAGGTTCGGCAAGGGTTTGTTGAGCGAGGTAGTATAGGAAGTTTGAGCAGACCACACACTAGAAGGTGAAGGGACGACGACGTTTCGGTCCGTCCTGGACCATTCTCAAGTCGAAACTTCATCGTCCCTTCACCTTCTAGTGTGTGGTCTGGTCAAACTACTTCAGCACGTTATTGTAACTCATCGCCTGCATAGTAAATAGGAAGGTGTCGCAGCTCAAATTGGTGTAAGGAGCAATGGAGACCCATTACAACTGTCCAGCGGGTGGGGGCTCATCCGGACCCCTCTCCCACCCGCAACAATCACCCCCTACTACCTATTAACATTTGCTGCCATAACGGCATTAAGCATTCTCCTCACATTAAGCATGCTGAGCTCTAGTGTGCTCCCTCACGTAAAGTGGGCACTCTACATCTAACTAGGTCGTGTAAGCGTTATGAATAATTCCTGTGGCACATTTCTTTAGTCACGTTTTCATTCAACTGTAAGCGCTCATCAGTACTTAGGCTTGTTCCGGCGTGCGCTAAATACTGTGAACTTTTAGCCTTTAATGTGATTTTTAGTTATGTTTATGTGGTACGCAAGTATTTTACTGATATTTAAGTTTTATAACTTACCATAGTGTTTTTATCTATCGCACTATATACTGTAATCAGGCTATAGTTCTCCGTGAAAGATAATTACAGTTACGCATTAATTACAGGTTACACATTATCAATTAGTTCTGTTAATTCAATTATAATGCAACTTTATATTTCACGCCAAATTTTATGCTTATCTACTTTCAATTATATTTAAATAAAATTACTTTTACTTACTAAAATAATTTGTTTAGCTCGACACGAGTACCAACAGCCTAGCCAAAAATAAATACGAATAACCTCTCATAACACGCATATATGTATTATTAAATATGACTCAACAGTTAGAGCAATGACAATAGAACGAGTCTTTTCTATATTTCTTATGTTCTTTACCTGGAAGGAAGTTGAAAAATTAACTGTCCAAATTATTTTTACTGTTTTATTAGGCCGACACATGTCGCTGAAGGACACATTTTGTTGAAGGTGTCTTCAACATGTATATATGTAGCCAGTGGGTACATAGTGTTGACCAGACCACACACTAGAAGGTGAAGGGACGACGACGTTTCGGTCCGTCCTGGACCATTCTCAAGTCATAATCGACTTGAGAATGGTCCAGGACGGACCGAAACGTCGTCGTCCCTTCACACTTCTATGTGTGGTTGGTCAACATAGGTCTTGGGAGTACATTCATATACCAAGTGGTGAAGTGTCTGAGGTGAAGTGAGAGGTTACATATAGTCAACAGAGATCTAATCATCTCTGTCCTCCTCCAGGAACTTAATGACGTCGAAGTCGTTGGGCACAGTCTGTGCTCTCTCCTGGACTTCTTCGAACGTGTAGTCTACCAAAAGTTTTCCGTTCTCGAACACCGGTACAAGTAGGTCCTGAAATACAAAACCTGGTTCAGAATAACAGCTCCTGGTGAATATATTTACCTGAGGGCCACTTATACTAGGGCTCGACGAGGACAGGAAGCCGGTCGCTTGTCAAAGGTCTCCCAATTTTCCAAGAACTTTTCTAGTTGCATTTTAAAACCCAACAGAGTTTTGGCATTTGCGGCTTCGGCGGGTAGGTGGTTCCATGGGTTTATAACCCTATGGGTGAAAAAGCATCTCGCAAACATCTCACAACTTACGTCTAAGCTTTCAGAGCTTTCATAAACTGGTAAAGATCTTACTAATGCTAAATTAATAGTTCTTATTACGTTTTTTGTGTAGTCTTAATTTTCAATATTGCATCTTTAAATAGTGTCGATCAGCACGTGTTAATGAGCTATTACAAACTCCCTGACCTCCACAAAGAGGACACTGTACCCATTAATATTTCACGTTTTGCACAAGTGAAGAGTTTGTACTAGATCTCAACCACTGTCGTCCATTGTTGCTAATAATCTTAATACTGCAACCTCTGGCCTGCATGTG
>WNGS01111181.1:8652566-8708410 GCA_020271785.1 Procambarus virginalis | reverse complement strand
AAATGGCAGCCCTAAGGTGAAGGCAGATGATGTGAATGATGAGTGAATTAAACAGCTTGTATGAGCTGTTACAATTTTTCAGTTTTGTACTTGTTGGATGTTAGATTGATGTATAATGATGACTAATCAGTCTTATCAATTATCATCAATAAGGTATTAGCATTGAAATTGCAGAAAAAGTGAATAGAATCCAAGTTTAATTGATTAGTAAAGTTGGATGCATTCCAACATATATAAATCACACAGCACTGTATGGTTTACATTTTCAATAAAAAACTTATTATTAGTGTTATTTTTCTCACCAAAAGAAAGCCATATGACTGTAGTAAAAGTTGTTTGGTGGCATGTGAACATTGTGTTAAAAGGCATTAATTAGTACATGGTAAAATACGTGTTTGTTTTGATCTAGAACAGTGTTCATGTTCAACAATTTATATGGTTTACAAAGTGATTTGTGTAGATACTATTTAATATATAATTTTATATCAATGGTCTTTTTGTTTTGTTTTTGTTTATATCAATAATGTAAGACACTGACTTGAGCAGTATTTAATATTGGTCTGTCATGCATGTCAATATTTCAAACTACTACTAAGTAAATTATTTTGAATACTGGGTTGATTAGGTAATGGGAATTTCAGGATGGGATTTTGTAGCTTGAGGTTAAGAATAATCACATTGAAACCAAGCTTGCAATGGTTTGATGTGCTAATAGCTGAAAATGACAGCCTGAAGAGATGTATTAATTTAAACTTTAAACATTGGCATGTGTGGGATGTTTACAAATATTTTTGTTATTTAATGGTTAATTGAGTACTTACTATAAGGCACATGTAGGGTGTGTTGGTTTTAGAAACTATAGGGCTGGATCTAAGCAAGATTCAAAGGATAATGTAATGAGCATTATGAAAGATAAGAATGAAACGGAAACCTGCCCCTTACTGTCCTAATTGTATTGTTTAATCGACCATTTCATGGTTTTAAATAACATGCAATATATATGAATGTCGATAAAATATTCTTTAATTAGAATGACACTACTGTAGACAATCTCCATAGAAATTGAGTGACTTATTATCATTACATAATATATATTTACCAATATTAAGTTAGGAGGATCTTTCATTGGATTACGCAAGCCAATTTGGTTTTAAGGAAGTTTTCTTAAGCTGATGCAAATTAGGAAAACTTGTACAAGTGGGATGATTTATTCAAACAGTCTTGAGCAACCTGTTCTCGTGGAGGACGTAGTCTCTTTAAAACTCCATTGTTAGGGAAATGTTAAATTTGGTTGGATACCTTTTTCAAAAGTGAAATGAAATTAGGAGACCCTAATATAGTATACCTTAAAATTTATTTACAGAAATTTTAAAACTAAAATTGAGCACCAATGAAGGAAAATTTAAATGGAACTTGTACACTCTAGTACTTTAAACCAACAATTTACAGTACAAAGCTATACTTTGAAAGTATTCTGTTTTGAACGATGGTTCACTTGCCAGTTTACAGGTATGGTAGCATAATATAATTTCAGACCACAAATGTGTACAAATATTCAGGTGTTAACCAGGGCGACCGACCGTCATTAGAATCATTCACCTAAGAATGTCATGGTGTTGAGGTTTCCTTGAGATGGTTTCGGGGCTTAGCGTCCTCGCGGCCCGATCGGCCCGACCAGGCCTCCTTTGACATTGGAAACTAATATTTTTGCATCTCATTTTCAAATTTTTTTAATTTTAGCTAGATCCAATAGACTTTGATCAAAGGATTCTAGAGTCAGCTGGAGGCGGCCACCGGCAGGATTTCAAAACGAGGCACAACAAGCAGTATCCTACAGCTATGTGAACTACTGTATTGTATTTCAAATTTGTAACGTGTTGCAAACATACCATTAATGTGACGAACAATAATAAGACAAAAGTACCGACAAGTGCCTTTTGAGATCCTAAATTCTATGCCTTCATAAGAAGTAAAACCAAAACAAAAGACTGTAGGACCCTTAAAAGATGAGACTAAAGGATAAAAGAGCAACAAACACTGAATAAAGCAGTGTTCACCCTGGCTACTCAAAGGACTTCCAGTAAATATAGTATACAGTGTCTGCTAAAAGACACTATACTATAAAGTGAAAGATTGGCAAATAAATGGCAGCTTACTAGAATGCATAAAACATTGATTTAAAGAAAGCAAAGGTCTTAAACGGGAAGGATTCTGACTGGAGAAATGTGATGAAGGTGGGGGGGTGCCACGGGTTCATTTTGGATCCAACCCTTTGTCATTATACTTCAATGACATGACAAAGTATACAAGTTGGTGCTTTCATCACAAAGTGCACAGTTATTTTTATGGTGTAATGCACCTTACTAATTAATAGATAAGAGTATTATAAAAATCACACAACGTGTTTGATTTGATTTATTAAAAAAAAAATTCGTTTTCATAATAATTATCAAATAAAGAGTGTGTTCACTTTGATATAGACATTGAAGCTGGCAATAGACATGAAATCAAGAGCATGATTGGGTGGTTGTGTACCATTATCTCTGTTATAATATATGTGAATGTAGTTCGATATAATAATTGACCTTTTCAACAGTAATTCCAATCTGGATGTAGCAAATGGACATGTTATCATTCCGTTTTTGTTCTCAAAATCCCTTGCCAAGATGGATTTCAACTTCCATCTTTTAAAGATTCAAAGGAATTGAATTCAAAGTTGGAATTTATCCAACTTGGTCAATTCCATCTTTTAAAGATGGATCTTTCATTGGATTACGCAAGCCAATTTGGTTTTAAGGAAGTTTTCTTAAGCTGATGCAAATTAGGAAAACTTGTATAAGTGGGATGATTTATTCAAACAGTCTTGAGCAACCTGTTCTCGTGGAGGACGTAGTCTCTCTAAAACTATCCATTGTTAGGGAAATGTTAAATTTGGTTGGATACCTTTTTCAAAAGTGAAATGAAATTAATCTTTCCATCTTTTAAAGATGGAATTGACCAAGTTGGTTGGATTCCTGCACATTTGGATTTGTGGCAAAATTCCTTTGTTGCCCTGATTTCTTGTCAGTTCTTACAAAAGCATCCTTTGTGTTCATTGACTGAATTCAGTTATCATCTTTATGCCTAATATTATCTCTAGTTGGATGTTGTCCATGTGCAAGATGTGTAAGAGGATGCAGCTGGCGTTCGTGTGTAGTGATGGGCGCGGCAGTCACTCTACCAGCTGGTGTCGGGGAGCTGGAGCACGCATGCCACCCGGGGCCGCTGGTCTGGGTGCACGTCATGCTGTCATGCACCATGGCGTCACCACCCATCACAGGCAATATCAACTCCCGACAAATATCAGGTCCAAACTCTGTACCGTCCAACTGACACTTATGGATTGTCCACCACAGCCCAACGCCACCTAACTTACCCTGCACCCTGTGTCAAATGAAAGAAAATCATGAGTATATGATTAAAGGTAAGCAATTTTAATGTTTTAAATTGTTACCTGTATCAAGAGTTATCGAGGAGGGTATGATTACTAAGCAAGTACCCATACCATGGTTGTGGGGGAATAGCTGGAAAAACTGACCATGTATTTTCATGCATGGAGAACATATGCTGTAAATGCAGACGACAAGGCACAAAAACGTGACTGAAGATATGATCAAACCACACGTTAGAAAATTAAGAAACGACGTCGTTTTGGTCCCTCCTGGACCATCACACGACTATAATGGCCCAGGAGGGACCGAAACGTCGTCGTTTCTTTAGTTCCTGATGTTTGGTTTGGTTAGCAGACCAGCGAACACAACCCAGGAAGATTGTGTGATGTCACTATGGTGTACACCCTCGGCACCCACCCTTTGTACACCTGTAACACAGTGATGCTCTTACCTTTATGTACACCCTCAGTATCCACCCTTTGTACACCTGTAACACAGTGATGCTCTTACCTTTATGTACACCCTCGGCACCCACCCTTTGTACACCTGTAACACAGTGACGCTCTTACCTTTATGTACACCCTCAGTACCCACTCTTCAACGCTTCTCCTAAGTAGAAAGCTGCCTTGTATAGATCAATTCCTTCAGCAGTTTCAGCTTATTGAAGTCTCCTCTACACCAAATACCGACTCTTTCCAGGATGGAACCTACAGTAGCTGCCTAATTCCAGGTTGTTGTTGTTGTTTTAGATTCAGCTACTCTAAATAAAAACTTCCAAGTAGCACGGGCTATGGTGAGCCCGTAGTGGACTTATACCTGGCACAGGAGCCAGGCTGTAACTGTGTAATTCCAGAGTACCTGTTCACTTATAGGTGAAAGGAAGCATGCCCATCCGACTGTCCTGCCGTGGGAGTCGAACCCAGGACCTCCAATTACTCTCTTCTAAACCCCTAGCCTCCAAAATACCACCAGGAGCTACAGTGTCTCCAAAAGAACACTAAAGTCTTACCTATTAGAGAAAGGAGGCATCAAATTTGTATGCCAAAATAAAATGATTTAATTACAATATATAATTAAAAAATAAACACTTTTGTAAAGCTCATAAGACTCACATTAACTTGTATAATTGTGTAGTTGAGGGCGAGGTGGTGTGCCCATCTGCCCGGGTGACACGGAGACGACCAGCTGCCGTGGCCCCCTGAGCGTGCCCTGCTCCGAGCAGGTAGAGTCCCCGTAGTGCTCCTGGGTGTAGGACAGGTGCCCCGCCAGCTCCCCACCTGCCATACCCATACACCTGCAAGTGAACAGGTGCTCAGTGACTGTGGTACTGACAGTACTGATGTACGGACAGGAAAGTTGTCCAGTCACTGATGTACAGACAGGAAGGTTGTCCAGTCACTGACGTACAGACAGGAAGGTTGACCAGTCACTGACGTACGGACAGGAAGGTTGTCCAGTCACTGATGTACAGACAGGAAGGTTGTCCAGTCACTGATGTACAGACAGGAAGGTTGTCCAGTCACTGACGTACGAACAGGAAGGTTGTTCAGTGACTGGCAGCGACAGCGACCAATGACTGGAACAGCTGTGTGGATATGTCGCATAGAGAGCAGCTAAAACTAGCTGCAGGGAAAGTTATCACTCACCACAACGGCTGCAGGGAGGGTAGTCTAAGTGAAGGAGTTAGTGGGAACGTCTTAAACATGGTCTTAGAATTGTCGTAGGTGAGGTAATAAGCGTGGTGGAGGTGACATGGGTGAGGTACTGGGCATATTGGAGGTATGTCGTTAATGAGCTGTTAATTGCCTGGGAACATGTACGTACGTGTGGTGTAGTCCGACGACCCTCCTGGTGCAGGGACAGGCAGGGTGGGGCAGGAGGAGCGGCCACCACGCCATGCACCGTTCACCTCCACGGCGAGGGGCGGGCACCGGCGTCGCCTGCAGGAGACACACAAGGTCAACTAAATCGTCTAGGATGACACACCAGCGTCGAAAGTTACTTATTTAGTGATAAAAGCCAGTTCATTTACAGAACGTTTACATTAAACGTCACAATATTAATTATAACAGTCTTGAGCCTTTATTGATTTCCGACTCTTACCAGCTATTTAAAAACAGGATGTGACGAAAGAGTATGTGTGAAGAGTACACGTACAGAACAGAATCAAGTTGTACCAGTCCAACTTACAGAGATCAGATTACGTCTCCTGGCCAACGGGGCAAGCACTGGGTGTGACTAAGCCATGGCCACTCACTGGGTGTGGCCGCATAAGTGTAGCAACGCCTCCAGGTAGCTGTAGAGTTCTCTGCTGTCACCTGCCCAGTAGAACTTGTAACGATAACTGGGGAAACCTTACCAGCGTCAATGTGAATTTCAGTTTGCATGAAAGGCTTGTAGTATACTTTACCAAAAAGTGGCTAACGCCTCAAGCTTCTGTTTAACATTCCTGTTGGTGCAAATGGCGGTCAGAAATGCAAATAGGGTTGATAAGACGGGCCTATATGACAAGGTATATACTTTTTATTTATTTATTTAAATATATACAAGAGTTCTTACATTCTTGTACAGCCCGTATAGCCCGAAACGCTATACTAGCACGTATAGCGTTTCGGGTAAGTCCTTAATGCTAATTATTTTACCCGAAATACGACCCGCCAAATTGTTTAACAACCAGGTACCCATTCACTGCTGGGTGAACAGAGGCTACAGTTAAGGATTGGCGCCCAGTCAATCCTTCCCGACTAGAATTCGAACCCAGGCCAAAGCGCTTGCGAAGCGTGAAGGAACGTCGTCATTCCTTCATTTTCAAGTGAAGTGGTTTGGTCAACATAGTTCAGCCACGTTATTGTGACTCCTCGTCTGCAACTGCAAGTTGCTGCACGTTATAAACCAAACTCTCACTGCAACTTGACAACGTTGGCATAATTGTCCTGCCAATGCCAAGAGTTGCTACAGTGCCTGGTGAGGAGGTGGTCCTTACCTGAAGGCGTCGTGCTCCGGGAAAAGGTGGCTAGGTGGCTGAAGGTGCCCCTTGATAGCAAGGCTGGCCAAGCAGAACATACCCGGGCCTCACCACATCCCGGCCATCCACCGACGGATCCCCAAGCTACTCCACCTGAAACAACACTCCATCCTTACTAGAGCATGTGTACTAGGAACATCAAGGTCTGGAACAACACCTACTCATTACTGGAACACTTTCTTAGTTAGCCTAATCACTTAGAACTGTTCAAAAACTGCTCTAAATTCGCTCTGTGTTAGCTAAAGTACTGCAGAAATTGAATTGAAATTGAAATAAGTTTATTGAGGTAAAATACACACAAAGGGATGAGGTAGCTCAAGCTATTCTCACCCCGTTCAGTACAACGTGTTCATACATATATAGACACATCACAAACAATAAACACACTGCCGAACATTCTGAGAGATAAACATATACGTTTCCTATACTGCTGAAGGGTTCTGAAAATTAAGTATTTTTAAAAGTTTGTGCTGAGTAAATCTTAATAAACAATCAAAGCTTTCTAATCCAGTCAACTTGGATTGGTCGAATTGTGCACATATGTCTGGACATAGTCTTTGATTAATATTAAATTATCGTATAAACGGAAAGTGAATACAGTATTTTGGGGTTTGTGTAAAGCCAAAATCTACCATCACCTACGCCGGTTTGTGTAAAAATCTGATTGAAATAGGATTTTATATTATTTTATTATTTTAAAATATTTATCATTATTTGCTGTGTGAATTAATATTACTACTAGTTGAAGGTTGTGTATATTAAAAAACAGGAATTATTTTGGAGTATATAAATATACTGGAGTGAAGCCTGAGACTTACCATATGGTGCGAGACGAGGCTTTGGGCTCTCGTGCTGCAACTGGAGGAAGAGAAGTTTCAGGCCGGAAGCGCTGTCAACTCTTGACTCAAACACTTCGATGTTAAGTATTAAGATATAATTTGGTCACATTATTTGACTAAAATTAAATTCAGTCTTGTGTTTTGGTACCTAGACGTGCAAGATGTTCACTCCGTGGTTCCGGGCGAGCCCTGTAGCCTTGGTGCCTTGAGACCCTCTCCATCACATCATCTTGATTAAACTCCTTGTATACAATCTTCTTGTGACTTCCCAGTAGTGCTAAAGAACCTTCGGTGAGGTATTCTACTCATCTCACTGACCTCGCCTTCAGCAGTCACTAGTTGATAGTAGAACTTCTTTGATGACTCAAAAATCCTTATCTTCGTAACTCCACTTGTACCTGGCACTCCATCGTCGTAAGCATTATCATATACATCTGCGTGAAACGTTTGACTAAATATAATGCACAGTTTAAGACACGTCGAAAAATACGAGTTAAGTGCGTTGAATGGACATGGATTGACAGTGTGCGGTACAGTGTTCTCTACAGTTCATGTACAACAGTTTACGTACGAGGAATAAATACGAGTCACGGAAGAACAGTAGAACAGCTGTAGTTTTTTTATGTGACAGCAAGTGGTCAGAATACCTGGAGTACGTCAATATGTATTCTTATGTGCGACTCCGAAGTGAATATTGTGAAAGTTGCGAAATGTGCTCAGTGAGTCTGCTCTAGGGCCAGCCTCGAGCTTGCAGGACCTAGGATTTTGCTGGTTGGGCCCTTAGCTAACGAGGAAAGACCCTTGTAAGTAGTGGCGTGACTCAAGTGTTCTGTCACTGGGCCTCTGTTCAGGTTACTGGGACCTTTGTTAATCCCGAAGGACCGGTCCGTCTGTCTGAGGGACCAAGGTTTATCTCTGCAGGACCTCTGCTAAGGCAACTGGGGCCCTTCGTTAGCTCGCTAGGACCTTTATTTATATGGCTCGGGCCTTTATTTAGCCAGGCTGGGCCTTATTTAGGTTTCCAGGGCCTTTCTGTTGCCCTGCAGGACCATGGTGGAGCAATGATGGTCCCACATTTACCCCAGACGGCCCTTTGCTGAGCCCTAAAGATTTTCGACGTGGTTGTGGATAGAACTGTTTGGCTCTATAGTCTTCTGTGGCAACACTACTGAAACTGAAAGATCGAACTCTGTCGACACACTCTTCAACCTCTCTTGACCTCGTGTTGGACGTCTGCAACTATCTCCTCCCCTGGACCCTCGACGCTGGCGTCTTGCTCAGTAACAGATGACTCACTAGCTAATGCTTCAGCCCCTCCCTCCTCGCTCTCTTGTATTTCTTCTTCTGTGGGACTTAAAACATTCTGAAGGAGTTTATTGATGTTATTAAAGGAGTCTTTGTTGCTGTCTTCCTCTGAACGTTCGGGTACCTTTTTGACTCGTTGTTTTTCCTGCTGTTCTTGTTCGAGTTTTTTCTGCTGCTTTCGTTCAGCTTCTAACTGTTTCTGCTCTTTTAATTGTTGATTGAACTGATGTTGTTCCTGCTGTAGTTGATGCTGCTGCTGTTGCAAATGAATAAATTGTTGTTGGATTTGATACAGTTGTTGTTGTATAGGGTGCTGCTGCTGTACCTGATGGTATTGTAGTTGTTGTCGTTGTATGTTATGCTGCTCCAACAACTGTTGTTGCACCTGCTGCTGCTGATAAATTAGCTGGCGATAGTGTACTTGGTTTTTCTGTAATTGAACAAACCTTTTTTGTTGCTTCAGTAAATCCTCATACTGTATTCTTTGTTGTCTTTGTAAGCTCTCACATTGCTTTCTTTGCTGCTGAGATAGTATCTGCTGCTGCTGTTGTAATTGTTGCTGATGTTGTAGTAAGCTTTGCTGCTGTTGTTGAAATTGCAGCTGTCTTTTCTGAAACTGCTGTTGCTGCTTCTGCTTCTGCCGCCAATGTGCTATGGTTGCCTGTGGGTCTAAGCTGCTCTCCTCGGCATCAACAGCACCTTGTAAATACAGCACAATATCGCCCAGGTCAGTCTTGCTTGGGGTACTGGAGGAGGAGGACGAGGTGGGCGTGGTTGTTTCCTTCAGAAGCTTCTGTCTGTTTCTCGATGCTTGGATCGTCTTGAAGAATACGCTCCCTGTCGGTGTCTTCGAGCGATGCTGTGGTGAGAGGGAGCGCGAAGGCCCTTGAGGCGAGCTGATGAGTAAGAGGTCGAGTAGGAGTCGAGTAGGCCGAGGAGAGAGAGCGAGAGGGTCTTGGGGACGGGGATGAAGGCTATGAGTGGGTTGGGTTGGGACAGGGCCACTCTCCTGGGTCCTCTGGGGCACCCAGGGGTCTTCAAGCTTCTCCGGGGACTTCTTAGCCTTTCGGGATTGGCGGTATTTCCCTGGGCCTCGTGGGTCCTCACCCTCACTCATCAATACGTTCTCGCCGTGTTCCGCTCGTCTGTACAATAACAAAGAAAGGTCTCTTGACTAAAAATTCAGGCATAAATATAAGTCTTAGGCTTGTGTAAGATCTATTGTGAATGTGTCTCAATGCAAGCTATTTCCGTTCAAAGTCAAAACGTTTACAACTGTTCAAAGGCGATTAATAATGAAAACATTACTCAGACGAATGATTACAATAATTCATAAGGAATTTATTTAAAAATATTTTTCTCAGTCATCTGTAATACGATAATAACGGCTCTGACCATGATGAAGAATTGTATATTTACTTAAATTACACAATTAAACGGATTAACATCGTAAATAATATGTGTATGGAACATAACTACAATTTGACGAAAAAATCCAGACGAAGTAAAGGAAGAAATATCAGCACATACGACAAAGCCTCGCCAACAAAAAGCAAACATACAATGTCGCAGCAAATTATATTATTTTGAAGTGATATGTTGCCATGGTGCTACAGTTATCATGACGGACTATTTTATCTTACCTCTGAGCTGCATATATATAAACTCATCTTACCAATCCATAGGCCGGTTACAGCCCCGCTCCTGTGCCAGGTAAGTCCACAACGGGCTCACCATAGCCCGTGCTACTTTGGAACTTTTGTTCTGAGTAGCTGGATCTAAAACAACAACAACAATCCTTAGGATATATTGCCTTTATGCTGGTCTCTCGGAGATCATGTCTCTCTCTCTCTACCTTATCTCTGTGTGACTATGTCTCTCTCTCCCAGTGCTAGTCTGTCTCTCTCTATCTCTCTCTCTCTGCCTCTGCCGGCTGAATGGACAGCGCTCGGTATTCGTAGTCCTAAGGATCCGGGTTCGAACCCCGACACAGGCGGAAGCAAATGGGCAGAGTTTTTTTCTCACTCTGATGCCCTTGTTCACCTAGTAGTAAATAGGTACCTGGGAGTTAGATAACTGATACGGGCTGCTTCCTCGGTGTAATTACCTAAGTGTAATTACGTAAGTGTAGTTAGAGGATGAGAGCTATGCTCGTGGCATAGCGTAGTAAGTAAGAATTTAACTGTGTGGAAACAAATAAAATATAAATAGTTAATGACGGTTGAGAGGACGACCCAAAGAGCCAGACCTCAACCCCGCAAGCACAACTAGGTGAGTATCATAATATACCTTACAGTAATGAAAAACACAGTTAATATACGTATATATGTCCCGCGCAGCCCCACCAGTGATGACGGTGACGGCTGTCACCGTCCATCACTGCCACGTCACTGAGGCCAAGTTAGCGCTGACGGAGCTTACTAGTCTACCAAGAGAGAAACTAAACTGTTGAGAGGTAACAACGTGAAGAGCTTGTAGAGTGGTTCTATGGTACCACACCCCGAGTGGTTCCACTTGTAGAGTGGTTCCATGGTGCCACACCCCGAGTGGGTTCCAGTTGTAGAGTGGTTCTATGGTGCCCAACCCCGTGGTTCCACTTGTAGAGTGGGTTCTATGGTACCACACACCCGAGTGATTCCACTTGTAGAGTGGTTCTATGGTACCACACCCGAGTGGTTCCACTTGTAGAGTGGTTCTATGGTACCACACNAAAAAGTATTTGCCCAGGAAAGACCTGGGTAAATACTGGTTCAGTAACAGGATTTTTGATTTGTGGAACCAATTATCAATCCGTAATCCTCTTCCCCTCCGGAAAAAGTCGCATTCAATTGTAAGAATTGTGCGTAAGTATTGGGGTAAGGTATAAGCAATCCCCTGACCCCCGATGACAAGGTCGAGGATATAAATTAGCTAGACGGTAGACGGTGCTCCTATTGTCTCATGTGCTCACAAGGTAGGTAGAGTTTCGAGTGCGTGTTTGTCACTTGAGACTTTAGGTAGGCACTATATGTCTCTTGCCCGGCCAAGTGCCGACGCAAGTGTTGCCTGCAGCTGTCAGGGTTACCACAGGTAATGTATACCCAAGAAACTTTAGGGCAGTATTTGTTACGAAGTGCTTTTGTTATGGATTTGTTATGAATTTGAACATCGTGTCTGTGTAGGGCGTATGCTTGGAAGTACCAGTGTACTTGCGTTTCCGGCTACCAAAAATTATAAATGTTTTATAATTATAATACATGTAATAATAATTAAATATTAATTATATATGGCTGTTGGTGTGCCTACACTCAGTGTGTTTATGTTGGCGTCAGCATGATGCTTCCGCTGTTCCTCTAGTAGCTTTATACTCTAAGCTCTGAACATTGCAAGTCATCATTGTAATTACACAGCATAGAGATGCGATATTAATAAAAAAAATACTCTGAAATAAACAATATGACGAAGACAAATATTCGAATCGTTATTATGCATATACGTCTGAAATAAAAATACTTCATGTATACATTGAGTGCAACCAATTTATTTGATGAAATTTTATTCACTCAAGATTAATGAAACGAAATAAATCAGATTTTTAAGCAAATGCGAAACATAGTTGTATTTTAAGCAAGGATGAAGTATGAAAATAGAAGAATGGTAGAGAGAACCATGCGGCCGGCGCTGGTGATCGATGGAGGAGGCAAGTGGCGCCAGTCTGAGCGTCTCCCGGGTGATGGCGGCCCGCTCCTCCACCACTCCCGCCCTCACACACACGCTACACACCGTCTGACCACAACACCAGGTGAGTGGGTGCGGCCTGGCGGCTGCGGCAGGGCCCTGAGGGCCGCGTGGTGCCGCCTGCGGCTGGTGACGGAGGAGGTAATAGCGGTAGAGGGCGAGGAAATGCGTGTCCCCCCTCGCGCGTGCAGCGACGCCATGTTGGGTGCGTGCCGCCCCTTCTGGCCTCCCTGGGGCACGCCGCTGCCCTCATACCCTCCCAAGGGTGCCCAGTACCCAAAACTAACTAGAATGACCACATTTACGGTGCTAGCGGCTTCCCAAAACGGTTGATTTTGTTAGAAATGATAATTACCATATGTTCCACTTGTGTTGATAATTTCTAGAGATTTCGTGGAAAGTTTTCAAACTTCAGGTTACCGGTAGGGGGCGACGGCCCCCCCGAACCCCCCCTCCCTCGCCCTGTGGTCTCTTGTAACCGTTGGTGCCTGTGGATTGGTTGTTACTGTGAAGTTACGGTGTGTGGGGCACGGTACATTTTACTTTAAAGTAAAATAGCGAAATTATATTATAATTTGCATATAAATGATGTGGATATTCCTAGTAAGGCTTCAATATTATTTTTAAGCATTTAAACCCATATATTTTGCATTAATTTTACTTAAAAAAAGTTAAAAAATTTCTTTACGAAGTGCTTGACAAAATTTTTGCTATAGGGATATTTTTCTAGTCAATTCAATAGACATTAAAAAAAAATGCAAGTGTAGTGATCCTATTGTATCTTGGATTTGCAACCAAGAGCAACTTTGTTGGCACTAACATCATGTACAACATTTACAATTTACATTTTATTTTACATATTAAACATTTACAAGAATGACAATATTGATTTACTAGTGTACCAACATATTAACCCAAAAATACATTTTGTGATCCTAATATTTTAACATGTAATTCACTTGTCATTTTCCAGTTTGTTGCATATTTAATTGGTTAATTGCTTATTTTTCAACAGGGTGAATAATTGTAAAAATGCCAGCATCACTTGATTGCAAGGTGTATGTTGGAGACTTGGGCTCGGGAGCATCGAAACAAGAGCTCGAGGAAGCTTTCTCATACTATGGCCCATTGAGAAATGTCTGGGTAGCCCGTAACCCTCCGGGCTTTGCTTTTGTAGAATTTGAAGATGTTCGTGATGCTGAAGATGCAGTTAGAGGACTGGATGGCAGGTAAGCTTATGGTTTTTATTTTTGTTTCCTTTTGAGGTTATCTTTAGATGCTTTCGGGGCTTGGTGTCCCCGCGGCCCGGTCCTCGACCAGGCCTCCTCCCCCCAGGAAGTAGCCCATAGCAGCTGACTAACTCCCAGGTTCCTATTTACTGTTTGGTAACAGGGGCATCAGGTTGAAAGTAACTGCCCATTGTTTCTCGCCGGCACCCGGGACCACAGGATCACGCGTCCAGCGTTCTGTCCGCTCGGCTACCCTGCTCGCTGCTGTCCTCATAATATGCTATTAACCTTGAGTGGTTATTGTCATACATGAATTCATGAGATGTGAGTGTTGCCTGGTCGACAAAGGGCCGCGGGGACGAATCATTTCAATGTATCCATATCAAGGTGGTAATGAAGTCACCGGCAGGTTTTACATGTATGATGATGCAGATATGGGTATATATATGCATCATACAAATATATGATGGTATAGCCATCATATATACACAGTATAGTGTATGCAAATATACGGAGGTATAAAAGCTCTGTGGTTGTAAATATAAATTTTCACTGATATAACTATCGGTGAAATCAGAGGATCAAACAAGGCATCAGCATGGTTGAGCATCAGGTGTAACCTTTAGTGACGCTTGATGCTCAACCTCTGGCCTCTGCCCGGTGAAATTATAAATGGTCACTTATTTTAGATTTTTCTTACTTTTTGCATAAAATTTTATATTTATAATTAAAAATTGTTTGCTGGATTTTTTTTATTTTGTGCATAGGTGGGGGTTTGACCATATCTGGGGGTTAAATAATGTATACAAAAAAATTCCTGAAATTTTCTTAATTTTAATTGTAAAAGTTTGTTCCAATCATGGTAAGAGATATGTATGTGTGTGTGTATGTGTGTGTGAATATGTACATGTATATACATATACACGCGCGCACACACAAATACAATCATATTACTATCAAAGCAAAGTAATTGGTTATTTTATTCATCATTAGTGGCACCAGGGCCTCCGATGTGCACATCTGTACTGAGAGCTTCAGCTGCGTGCATGCAGTACTGAGGCTCTCGGCCAGGAAGGATGCAGACAATTGTTCAAGATGGCGTCTGTGTACTTGAGCATTATAGTATGTAGTTCATTAGAATTTATTGTAAAGTTAACTTTTTCTACTGCTAAATATCTAATTACAGGACAATATGTGGTCGCCGTGTGCGTGTAGAGCTATCAACTGGTAAATCTCGAAGCAGATTTCGTGGCCCCCCTCCTCGTCGAGGCAGGCCTTTCCACCCTGAGGACCGTTGCTATGAGTGTGGAGAGCGTGGCCACTATGCTAGAGATTGCTATAGGTACAGCCGACGTCATGGATCAAGGTATGTTTTGTGTGTTTGGGGGGAATGGGAATGCGTGGCTCTGCATCTGGTGGTTATTGCACGAATCCTCAATTCCTGAGCTTTGGTCAATAAGCACTATTCTCATTGGAGGCCAATATCAGATCAAGTTCACCTGGTTCATATAGGTCATGACTAAACTGAACCTGCATTCATATTTTTCTTTTTATTAGATTTATTTGTTTTTGATGCTTAATCAGTGCATTAGCCCTGTCATGTGGACTTGTCTTGTGTGGTCTACTTAAACATATCAAATAAAGCTAAGGGATTATCAACTGGTGGAACTGCTATTGACAGAACACTCATATTTTGTAGGCAAAACGGCTGAGATCCCCATTCCCAAACCTCGAGTAGTCAAAGATCGGCGCTCTGTCGATTGATCGTCGCACTACAACTTGAATTTGACCTTCTGGCCACACCTTGAACTTCATGGCCTCATTTGTAAAGCTTACTGCCTGCCAGTCAGTCACCGTAGACTTCTCTCGTGCTCTACTCGAACATCGCAGTTACATGAGCGTTCAGCGCTGGTTAAACAACGCAGTTACATGACCCTACCTACGTGATCGAACGTCAGACCTTCAGACAACCTCTCTTCCGAGATTCATGACTCTTGACAGGCACAGTAAGCTTACTGGTGTAAAATTTAATTAATGGTTGTTACTTTATTTTAGGTAGTGTTCACTATTCAGTTTAGTCCCCTTACATTGTTTTATCAAGCGTTTTCAGCCAGAGGCAGTTCATGTAAGTAAATAAGATCCATCTTTAAAGGTGTTCCTGTGCAAATCTGATTTATGGTCCACTATTTTACATTGCCACTATTGTAAAATGTTAAATATTTCCCAATAAGTCTGCTTAATCATAAAGTCCAGACGAAATTCACATATATTTTAATCCCTTTGGTAAAGTAGTTGTGGCATTTTTGTAAGGTTGACCATAATCTGGGATGATCAAAATGATCTTGCAGTGCTTATCATGCCTATACTCTTCAGCACGCCTGGTTGAACTGAAGCGGTTTCCAACATCCAAGCCGTAGTTCTGTGCATGGCAGAATGTAAAATAATCAGTGTGTATGGATGTTAGCAGTCCAACACAGGCACCCTGGAGGCTCAGATAACAGATTTGCACATTTACTAATTAATTGCTTTCACAGTCTAAAGTACTTCCTGCGTGTCAGGTACTCAAGGTCCCGAAGTCGAAGTCGCTCGCCTCGTAGGAGAAGATCATACACAAGGTCCAGATCTCGCTCAAGAAGTAGGACTAGGGACCGCTCCCACTCACGTGACCGAAGCAGATCTAGGGAGAGGTCCAGGTCTCGCTCACGTACCAGGGATCGCAGTCGCAGTCGTACACGTGAAAGGTCCAGATCACCATCAAGGGAAAGGGATCGGTCTCGCTCAAGAGATGACAAAGGGTAAGTTGAACAGTATCATAATAGTTAAACAGCATCAACTCCCTATTAACAATTTTTTTTTTTTATATATCATTTCGTGCTCAAAATAAGCAAGTTTATATATACACATACATACATATACACACACAGGAAATGCACCCAACCATTTGTTCTGCTTGGAATTCTTGATTGAGTCAAGAATGAAAGAATGAACCTGACTGTACTACTGGGATCCTTAAACAGGGACTACTGGGGTTTGTGTTATTCAGTGTAACCTTCAGCTTTTAATAACTTTCCATTTCATTCTTGCTAACATGCTAACAAATTGTATGCACTGCAAAGATCTTCATTTGGCATCACAACATCCTTTCCTTATGTTGTGCTTTGAGTTATCCCTCCTGTGGGCCCTGTTCCCTTTCCCCACCTTCCTTTTTCTGTATGGTTGTCTTGGTGTGTTGCAAATATTTCTCGTCATTCCATCTTTGCCCCCATGGAGGGTTCGACTTCCAAAGTTTTACAAAACCTTTACCCACAAGGCAAAGACCTCCTACAGTTCTGTAACTTTTTTTCCTTGCTCACTTCTCCAACTCCATTTCCGTCTTCATAGATGGGTCTAATTCTGCTGACTGTGTAGGCTACTATGTTGTATTTCCTGATGACACCTATGTCACCTGCCTCCAGAGAATAGCATCTTTACTGCAGAAATTTGTAGTTTTGTATGCTCCTTATAAACTTGCTGTTAGCATACCTTTGTCATTGTAGTTAACTCATGCAGTGCACTCCTGGCTCTGGAGTCATTTAATCCTATCCATCTTGTGGTGGTAGTTGAAATTCAACATGGTCATTTCTAATCCCCAGCAGATTTTAAGTGTGTCCTGGCTTCCAGGACATGCGTGTCATGCTTCCCATCTGTCCCTCATTTATCCCTCGATGGAATCCTTGGTGAATCTGAAATTATTTATCTCGCACCTTGTGTCCTTTTGTTGTTCTACTGGCATGCTTAGGATTATCGGCCGAGATCCCCATTCCCAAACCTTGAGTAATCAAAGAATGGCGCTGTCGATTAATAGTCGTACGACAACTTGAATTTGACTTTCTGGCCACATCTTGAACTACAGTGCTTCATTTGTAAAGCTTACTGCCTCTCATGGTTTACTCGAACATCACAGTTAAAGGAGTGTTCAGCGTTGGTTAAACAATGCAGTTACAGAGCCCTTCCTACATGATGGAACATCAGACCTTCAGCCAAATAGAAATTCGTGATATTTAGCGCCTTTTGAATATCCTGCACCTTTGGTGCTATGTAGTTTCCCTTGGCTTTGATTACTTGTTCCCAATTACTTGTACGTTTGGAAATTGGCTACGGCACTGCAGTGTGTACAGTATTTTCTGCCAGGCTGTGCATGATCTTGTTCAAAGATAATGTAGTCATTTGAAACTATACAAATAAGCCTTCACAACGATCTTTGAATTAATGGTGACCCTTATTATGCATTTGAAAGGGAAATTACCTTTATACATATTGCAATGTTCCAACCTAAATGGCTTGACAAAAAATGTATATGTGCTTTACCTTGTGTTTTCTCCTTTTCTATATTATTGGACTCATAATGCATTGTTGGTAGTGTGTGTTGAACCTAATCTACCTATAATTGTTTGATGCTGGTCTGATTTTATCTTGCACAGATCTACCCCTTCTGAGTGGTAACCTTGAGCATTACTCTTGATTATGGTATTAAAGATGTTGATGGGTTTAAATTCCATGTTTGATGCTTCATCCTGTACCTTGCTTAGCATCTTATCATACTTAAGCTTGACATCCTATTCAGTAAGAAAAAATAAGTTATCCCTTTATTAATGAATGTGCTTTTGTATAGATAATTTACCTAATATGATAAATACCCCTCCCATGATCAGGTAATGTAGTTTAACAATATTAATTTTTTTTCCCTGTACACCACATGGTTAAGAAATAAAGGAGTGCAGTCAGTGGTCAAAATACTTTTGCAACCATCCCATAAGTATTGTTTTTCTATTTAAACATTTAACAATTTAGACATTTAAACCCTAGGGCCAAATATTGAAGTGCTGCAACAAGAGGGTTAAATAGTTTTGAAAATCTTAGTAGCCATGATAGATTTACTTGAGACTGTTCAAGTTTATTAAGTAGTTTTGTAAACGTTTTATTGGAAATATTACTTTTGATCATTTTCATTTTCATATTTTATTTTGAAATAATTGAAAATGTAATTTTAATTTTTTTGTAATGAACCTTGTATTTATACGTTTTTTGTTTTCCAGGGACCGAAGCCGATCACGAACTCCAGTTCAAAATGGCAGCCCTAAGGTAAAGGCAGATGATGTGAATGATGAGTGAATTAAACAGCTTGTATGAGCTGTTACAATTTTTCAGTTTTGTACTTGTTGGATGTTAGATTGATGTATAATGATGACTAATCAGTCTTATCAATTATCATCAATAAGGTATTAGCATTGAAATTGCAGAAAAAGTGAATAGAATCCAAGTTTAATTGGTTAGTAAAGTTGGATGCATTCCAACATATATAAATCACACAGCACTGTATGGTTTACATTTTCAATAAAAAACTTATTATTAGTGTTATTTTTCTCACCAAAAGAAAGCCATATGACTGTAGTAAAAGTTGTTTGGTGGCATGTGAACATTGTGTTAAAAGGCATTAATTAGTACATGGTAAAATACGTGTTTGTTTTGATCTAGAACAGTGTTCATGTTCAACAATTTATATGGTTTACAAAGTGATTTGTGTAGATACTATTTAATATATAATTTTATATCAATGGTCTTTTTTGTTTTTTTTTTGTTTATATCAATAATGTAAGACACTGACTTGAGCAGTATTTAATATTGGTCTGTCATGCATGTCAATATTTCAAACTACTTCTAAGTAAATTATTTTGAATACTGGGTTGATTAGGTAATGGGAATTTGTAGCTTGAGGTTAAGAATAATCACACAGAAACCAAGCTTGCAATGGTTTGATGTGCTAATAGCTGAAAATGACAGCCTGAAGAGATGTATTAATTTAAACTTTAAACATTGGCATGTGTGGGATGTTTAAAAATATTTTTGTTATTTAATGGTTAATTGAGTACTTACTATAAGGCACATGTAGGGTGTGTTGGTTTTAGAAACTATAGGGCTGGATCTAAGCAAGATTCAAAGGATAATGTAATGAGCATTATGAAAGATAAGAATGAAACGGAAACCTGCCCCTTACTGTCCTAATTGTATTGTTTAATCGACCATTTCATGGTTTTAAATAACATGCAAATATATATGAATGTCGATAAAATATTCTTTAATTAGAATGACACTACTGTAGACAATCTTCCATAGAAATTGAGTGACTTATCATTACATAATATATATTTACCAATATTAAGTTAGGAGGATCTTTCATTGGATTACGCAAGCCAATTTGGTTTTAAGGAAGTTTTCTTAAGCTGATGCAAATTAGGAAAACTTGTATAAGTGGGATGATTTATTCAAACAGTCTTGAGCAACCTGTTCTCGTGGAGGACGTAGTCTCTTTAAAACTATCCATTGTTAGGGAAATGTTAAATTTGGTTGGATACCTTTTTCAAAAGTGAAATGAAATTAGGAGACCCTAATATAGTATACCTTAAAATTTCATTTACAGAAATTTTAAAACTAAAATTGAGCACCAATGAAGGAAAATTTAAATGGAACTTGTACACTCTAGTACTTTAAACCAACAATTTACAGTACAAAGCTATACTTTGAAAGTATTCTGTTGTGAACGATGGTTCACTTGCCAGTTTACAGGTATGGTAGCATAATATAATTTCAGACCACAAATGTGTACAAATATTCAGGTGTTAACCAGGGCGACCGACCGTCATTAGAATCATTCACCTAAGAATGTCATGGTGTTGAGGTTTCCTTGAGATGGTTTCGGGGCTTAGCGTCCTCGCGGCCCGGTCGGCCCGACCAGGCCTCCTTTGACATTGGAAACTAATATTTTTGCATCTCATTTTCAATTTTTTTTAATTTTAGCTAGATCCAATAGACTTTGATCAAAGGATTCTAGAGGCGGCCACCGGCAGGATTTCAAAACGAGGCACAACAAGCAGTATCCTACAGCTATGTGAACTACTGTATTGTATTTCAAATTTGTAACGTGTTGCAAACATACCATTAATGTGACGAACAACAATAAGACAAAAGTACCGACAAGTGCCTTTTGAGATCCTAAATTCTATGCCTTCATAAGAAGTAAAACCAAAACAAAAGACTGTAGGACCCTTAAAAGATGAGACTAAAGGATAAAAGAGCAACAAACACTGAATAAAGCAGTGTTCACCCTGGCTACTCAAAGGACTTCCAGTAAATATAGTATACAGTGTCTGCTAAAAGACACTGTATACTATAAAGTGAAAGATTGGCAAAGAAATGTCAGGCACATGAAATAAATGGCAGCTTACTAGAATGTATAAAACATTGATTTAAAGAAAGCAAAGGTCTTAAACGGGAAGGATTCTAACTGGAGAAATGTGATGAAGGTGGGGGGGTGCCACGGGTTCATTTTGGATCCAACCCTTTGTCATTATACTTCAATGACATGACAAAGCATACAAGTTGGTGCTTTCATCACAAAGTGCAGTTATTTTTATGGTGTAATGCACCTTACTAATTAATAGATAAGAGTATTATAAAAATCACACAACGTGTTTGATTTGATTTATTAAAAACAAAATCTTGTTTTCATAATAATTATCAAATAAAGAGTGTGTTCACTTTGATATAGACATTGAAGCTGGCAATAGACATGAAATCAAGAGCATGATTGGGTGGTTGTGTACCATTATTGTTATAATATATGTGAATGTAGTTCGATATAATAATTGACCTTTTCAACAGTAATTCCAATCTGGATGTAGCAAATGGACATGTTATCATTCCGTTTTTGTTCTCAAAATCCCTTGCCAAGATGGATTTCAACTTCCATCTTTTAAAGATTCAAAGGAATTGAACTTGGTCAATTCCATCTTTTAAAGATGGAATTGACCAAGTTGGTTGGATTCCTGCACATTTGGATTTGTGGCAAAATTCCTTTGTTGCCCTGATTTCTTGTCAGTTCTTACAACAGCATCCTTTGTGTTCATTGACTGAATTCAGTTATCATCTTTATGCCTAATATTATCTCTAGTTGGATGTTGTCCATGTGCAAGATGTGTAAGAGGATGCAGCTGGCGTTCGTGTGTAGTGATGGGCGCGGCAGTCACTCTACCAGCTGGTGTCGGGGAGCTGGAGCACGCATGCCACCCGGGGCCGCTGGCTGGGGCAGGGCACAGCCCGGGAGTCTGGGTGCACGTCATGCTGTCATGCATCATGGCGTCACCACCCATCACAGGCAATATCAACTCCCGACAAATATCAGGTCCAAACTCTGTACCGTCCAACTGACACTTATGGATTGTCCACCACTGCCCAACGCCACCTAACTTACCCTGCACCCTGTGTCAAATGAAAGAAAATCATGAGTATATGATTAAGGTAAGCAATTTTAATGTTTTAAATTGTTACCTGTATCAAGAGTTATCGAGGAGGGTATGATTACTAAGCAAGTACCCATACCATGGTTGTGGGGAATAGCTGGAAAAACTGACCATGTATTTTCATGCATGGAGAACATATGCTGTAAATGCAGACGACAAGGCACAAAAACATGACTGAAGATATGATCAAACCACACGTTAGAAAATTAAGAAACGACGTCGTTTTGGTCCCTCCTGGACCATCACACGACTATAATGGTCCAGGAGGGACCGAAACGTCGTCGTTTCTTCAGTTCCTGATGTTTGGTTTGGTTAGCATATGCTCTGAATTCCCCTTCATCTGGTGGTTACGTGTGCCCCGGCCCAGCTAGGGGGGATGGTCAGGGGATTCAATCTGGAATCATTAAATCAGTTTTTAATTGCAAGATTGCAATTAAAAACAGCAATTGAACTCTTACCCCTTAATTAAGCATGCATATATAACTATGCCTGGCTTTAGAGAAAAACATGCTACAATTTGCTTGCATTCTCAAACGTTGTTTGAGAATGGATTAAAGGTATTCTCAAACGTTTGAGAATGGATTAAAGGTATTCTCAAACGTTGTTTGAGAATGGACTGAATTGAGAATCAAATTTGCTTGCATTCTCAAATGTTGTTTGAGATCAGTATTATATTTGTAAAGCGCCCAAATACTAATTTTTACCGTTAATTAATAAGTGTGTTTACCTGAGTGAGGAGCTTTGCTGATTGGCTGGGAGAAGTTGGTGACATGGCCTATGTGCCTTGACCCGACACAAAGGTCAAGGTTGGGGTTGGAGCAGACCAGCGAACACAACCCAGGAAGATTGTGTGATGTCACTATGGTGTACACCCTCGGCACCCACCCTTTGTACACCTGTAACACAGTGATGCTCTTACCTTTATGTACACCCTCAGTATCCACCCTTTGTACACCTGTAACACAGTGATGCTCTTACCTTTATGTACACCCTCGGCACCCACCCTTTGTACACCTGTAACACAGTGACGCTCTTACCTTTATGTACACCCTCGGCACCTACCCTTTGTACACCTGTAACACAGTGACGCTCTTACCTTTATGTACACCCTCAGTATCCACCCTTTGTACACCTGTAACACAGTGATGCTCTTACCTTTATGTACACCCTCGGCACCTACCCATTGTACACCTGTAACACAAGTGACGCTCTTACCTTTATGTACACCCTCAGTACCCACTCTTCAACGCTTCTCCTAAGTAGAAAGCTGCCTTGTATAGATCAATTCCTTCAGCAGTTTCAGCTTATTGAAGTCTCCTCTACACCAAATACCGACTCTTTCCAGGATGGAACCTACAGTAGCTGCCTAATTCCAGGTTGTTGTTGTTTTAGATTCAGCTACTCTAAATAAAAACTTCCAAGTAGCACGGGCTATGGTGAGCCCGTAGTGGACTTATACCTGGCACAGGAGCCAGGCTGTAACTGTGTAATTCCAGAGTACCTGTTCACTTATAGGTGAAAGGAAGCATGCCCATCCGTCCTGCCTGCGTGGGAGTCGAACCCAGGACCTCCAATTACTCTCTTCTAAACCCCTAGCCTCCAAAATACCACCAGGAGCTACAATGTCTCCAAAAGAACATTAAAGTCTTACCTATTAGAGAAAGGAGGCATCAAATTTGTATGCCAAAATAAAATGATTTAATTACAATATATAATTAAAAAATAAACACTTTTGTAAAGCTCATAAGACTCACATTAACTTGTATAATTGTGTAGTTGAGGGCGAGGTGGTGTGCCCATCTGCCCGGGTGACACGGAGACGACCAGCTGCCGTGGCCCCCTGAGCGTGCCCTTCTCCGAGCAGGTAGAGTCCCCGTAGTGCTCCTGGGTGTAGGACAGGTGCCCCGCCAGCTCCCCACCTGCCATACCCATACACCTGCAAGTGAACAGGTGCTCAGTGACTGTGGTACTGACAGTACTGATGTACGGACAGGAAAGTTGTCCAGTCACTGATGTACAGACAGGAAGGTTGTCCAGTCACTGACGTACAGACAGGAAGGTTGACCAGTCACTGACGTACGGACAGGAAGGTTGTCCAGTCACTGATGTACAGACAGGAAGGTTGTCCAGTCACTGATGTACAGACAGGAAGGTTGTCCAGTCACTGACGTACGAACAGGAAGGTTGTTCAGTGACTGGCAGCGACAGGAAGTAAAACCAATGACTGGAACAGTTGTGTGGATATGTCGCATAGAGAGCAGCTAAAACTAGCTGCAGGGAAAGTTATCACTCACCACAACGGCTGCAGGGAGGGTAGTCTAAGTGAAGGAGTTAGTGGGAACGTCTTAAACATGGTCTTAGAATTGTCGTAGGTGAGGTAATAAGCGTGGTGGAGGTGACATGGGTGAGGTACTGGGCATATTGGAGGTATGTCGTTAATGAGCTGTTAATTGCCTGGGAACATGTACGTACGTGTGGTGTAGTCCGACGACCCTCCTGGTGCAGGGACAGGCAGGGTGGGGCAGGAGGAGCGGCCACCACGCCATGCACCGTTCACCTCCACGGCGAGGGGCGGGCACGGCGTCGCCTGCAGGAGACACACAAGGTCAACTAAATCGTCTAGGATGACACACCAGCGTCGAAAGTTACTTATTTAGTGATAAAAGCCAGTTCATTTACAGAACGTTTACATTAAACGTCACAATATTAATTATAACAGTCTTGAGCCTTTATTGATTTCCGACTCTTACCAGCTATTTAAAAACAGGATGTGACGAAAATTAGAACAAGAACACATTCTTGTTCTTAGTATGTGTGAAGAGTACACGCACAGAACAAAATCAAGTTGTACCAGTCCAACTTACAGAGATCAGATTACGTCTCCTGGCCAACGGGGCAAGCACTGGGTGTGACTAAGCCATGGCCACTCACTGGGTGTGGCCGCATAAGTGTAGCAACGCCTCCAGGTAGCTGTAGAGTTCTCTGCTGTCACCTGCCCAGTAGAACTTGTAACGATAACTGGGGAAACCTTACCAGCGTCAATGTGAATTTCAGTTTGCATGAAAGGCTTGTAGTATACTTTACCAAAAAGTGGCTAACGCCTCAAGCTTCTGTTTAACATTCCTGTTGGTGCAAATGACGGTCAGAAATGCAAATAGGTTTGATAAGACGGGCCTATATGACAAGGTATATACTTTTTATTTATTTATTTAAATATATACAAGAGTTCTTACATTCTTGTACAGCCCGTATAGCCCGAAACGCTATACTAGCACGTATAGCGTTTCGGGTAAGTCCTTAATGCTAATTATTTTACCCGAAATACGACCCGCCAAATTGTTTAACAACCAGGTACCCATTCACTGCTGGGTGAACAGAGGCTACAGTTAAGGATTGGCGCCCAGTCAATCCTTCCCGACTAGAATACGAACCCAGGCCAAAGCGCTTGCGAAGCGTGAAGGAACGTCGTCATTCCTTCATTTTCTAATGTGTGGTTTGGTCAACATAGTTCAGCCACGTTATTGTGACTCCTCGTCTGCAACTGCAAGTTGCTGCACGTTATAAACCAAACTCTCACTGCAACTTGACAGCGTTGGCATAATTGTCCTGCCAATGCCAAGAGTTGCTACAGTGCCTGGTGAGGAGGTGGTCCTTACCTGAAGGCGTCGTGCTCCGGGAAAAGGTGGTGCTGAAGGTGCCCCTTGATAGCAAGGCTGGCCAAGCAGAACATACCCGGGCCTCACCACATCCCGGCCATCCACCGACGGATCCCCATGCTACTCCACCTGAAACACACTCCATCCTTACTAGAGCATGTGTACTAGGAACATCAAGGTCTGGAACAACACTACTCATTACGGAACACTTTCTTAGTTAGCCTAATCACTTAGAACTGTTCAAAACTGCTCTAAATTCGCTGTGTTAGCTACAGTACTGCAGAAATTGAATTGAAATTGAAATAAGTTTATTGAGGTAAAATACACACAAAGGGATGAGGTAGCTCAAGCTATTCTCACCCCGTTCAGTACAAACGTGTTCATACTATATAGACACATCACAAACAATAAACACACTGCCGAACATTCTGAGAGATAAACATATACGTTTCCTATACTGCTGAAGGGTTCTGAAAATTAAGTATTTTTAAAAGTTTGTGCTGAGTAAATCTTAATAAACAATCAAAGCTTTCTAATCCAGTCAACTTGGATTGTCGAATTGTGCACATAGTCTGGACATAGTCTTTGATTAATATTAAATTATCGTATAAACGGAAAGTGAATACAGTATTTTGGGGTTTGTGTAAAGCCAAAATCTACCATCACTACGCCGGTTTGTGTAAAAATCTGATTGAAATAGGATTTATATTNCTCTCACAGCTACTTGAGCACTACGACAAAGTCACTGAGGCATTAGAAGAAAAACAGAATGCTGATGTGATATACACGGACTTCGCAAAGGCTTTCGATAAATGTGACCATGGCGTGATAGCACACAAAATGAAGTCAGTGGGAATAACCGGTAAAGTAGGACGCTGGATACTCAGTTTTGTCAAACAGGACTCAGCGAGTAACGGTCAACCATATAAAATCTAGCCCAAGTGCAGTTAAAAGCTCTGTACCTCAGGGTACAGTCCTTGCACCGCTGCTTTTCCTTATTCTCATATCAGATATAGACAAAAATACAAGTCACAGCTTCGTATCATCCTTTGCAGATGACACAAAAATCAGTATGAAAATTACCTCGGCTGAAGACATTGAAAAACTTCAAGCTAATATTAATAAAGTTTTCGACTGGGCATCAGAAAATAACATGATGTTAACAGTGATAAATTCCAGGTACTCAGGTACGGTAAAAATGAGGACCTTAAACATAATACAGAGTACAAAACACAATCAAATGTACCCATAGTAGGAAAACAGCATGTAAAGGATTTGGGAATAATAATGTTTGACGACCTAACGTTTAGGGAGCATAACCAAGCAAATATTGCGACAGCCAGAAAATGATAGGATGGATTACGAGAACTTTCAAATCCAGGGATCCCATTACAATGGTTGTACTCTGCAAGTCACTTGTGTTGTCCTGTCTTGAGTACTGCTCAGTACTCACTTCCCCCTTCAGAGCAGGAGAGATTGCTGAAATTGAGGGAATACAGAGAACATATACGGCACGCATAGACGCAATAAAGCACCTAAATTATTGGGATCGTCTCAAAGCTCTCCAAATGTACTCACTAGAAAGAAGACGAGAGAGATATCAAATAATATACACCTGGAAGATACTGGAGGGCCAAGTACCAAATCTACACAGTAAAATAACAACGTCCTGGAGTGAACGATATGGAAGAAAATGCAGAATAGAACAGTGAAGAGCAGAGGTGCCATATGCACAATCAGAGAACACTGTATAAACATCAGAGGTCCGCGGTTGTTCAACGTCCTCCCAGCAAGCATAAGAAATATTGCCGGAACAACCGTGGACATCTTCAAGAGGAAACTAGATTTATTCCTCCAAGGAGTGCCGGACCAACCGGGCTGTGGTGGGTATGTGGGCCTGCGGGCCGCTCCAAGCAACAGCCTAGTGGACCAAACTTTCACAAGTCAAGCCTGGTCTCGGGCCGGGCTTGGGGAGTAGAACTCCCAGAACCCCATCAACCAGGTATCAACCACGTATCGGAGGGTGTTGCCAATGACAATGGGCCTGATTTCTCCATCCTTTTTCAACAGAGTGCTGCTCTGTAGCGAGTTAATCTTATACTCGCTCCATTATCTCATTATCTTCATAGCATAACTAATTACAGAAGCTACAATCCTTTCCCCAATACTCTCCTCACCTTGTTGGAGGGAGCTGAGGTGTAATCACCATATAACCCAGCGATGGGAGAACAGCAAGGCAGTACACTCTCCAGTCAAGAATGTAGTACTCGGCTTGGGCAGTTCTAATCGACCAGAGACGCTACAGCTTCGACACAGAGCAGACAGCAGACTACGACCACATCGAGCCGCCACGCTCTCACTCCCTGAGTTCAGACACTCGCAATTCCCAATCGAGCCGCCACGCTCTCCCGCATAGAGCTCCACGACTCCGGCCTCACTCAGCTCTCTGCTCTGCTCCAGGCTTCGTCTCAACGTCTACGACACTGCTGTATCCAGGACTACTAAATAAATATGAAACACTAAACACTGTGTATCTAATCAACGTAGCAACGTAACATAAACGTACGTTACAGCTCCATAAAAGAGAGGCCTGATGTCCTCAGGAATGCCACCAGCCAAACACACATTTTAGAATGTGTTGCATTTGATGTGTTTGATGTAAGTTCCACTAGAAGGAGCTTTGTGGCATCTCGAAGCACTGGGTTCAGCATGTGTTTGATGTGCTGGGGTCTTAGGCCTGTGAAGTTCCCCGCTGAACCTGTTGGGAAAGACATGGCTGCTTTGTACACCTCAGATTCTTGAACAGTTAAGGGTTCTATGCCAGTTATATTTTCCTGGGGATCCCTGCTACTGTCTGAAGCTCGATGTGGGTGTTTGTCTTGTAGAGCCTGTGCTGTCGTGGCGTTCCTAGGGGCAATAGTTTTTTTATTATTATTTTCTACCACAGATGTGGCCACACAGTTACAATGCTAACCAGCATATATACATTTTCTTCTGTCCTCCATGGACAGGATTAGAGATGTGTTAAACATATAGTTCAAGGGTTTATTGAACAATCGACCACAGAAGGTGATTCGGTGCTTTTAAAATGCTAAGCTAACCTACATATGTAAATACATAGATACACAGATTTACGTATGCCCTACATAAAGTGTTTGATGTGTGTGGCTTTTACATAGTGTCATTAATGTGCATTTACAAAGGTGAAATGTAATTCTGATCAGCTTCCATATATACTTTATACACATACATATACATACATACATATACATACATATACATACACACACATGCATTCACATACATTTGTCTCTTTTACTCTGACAGGGTGAGATAGCTGATAGAGAAACTAGTGTGCAATTAAGCACTTAATCACTGAAGGTGATTAAGGTGCTTTTACAAGCTCAGGTTATATAGTTACATCACATACATACATTGTATAATGGATACATTACATGGTTAATCTTGGGTACAAGTCCAATATATCATCAAGTGTTCCAGTAGGGGCAATAGTGTTATTGCTGGTTATGATTCTGATTGCACCTGTGATATTGCCTTCTTCTATTTTCTTGTAATCTGTGCTCTCATTTTGTGGTTCTCAGGTGAGCTATTATACATGTACTGTATAAAATATGTACAGTACAGTATATGTATAGGGGGGTACCACCACTGGTTGCATTTGTAGGGACCCTCGAAGAAGAGGATATGTAGAATCCCGGGGAGCCTTGTGGGGCATCCACGTACTCACATATTGTCTTCTACTACCCCCTATATATAATATATTTTATTGTGTATATGTACGGTCGGCCGGGAGCCAGTCGGCCGAGCGGACAGCACGCTGGACTTGTGATCCTGTGGTCCTGGGTTCGATCCCTGGCGCCGGCGAGAAACAATGGGCAGAGTTTCTTTCACCCTATGCCCCTGTTACCTAGCAGTAAAATAGGTACCTGGGTGTTAGTCAGCTGTCACGGGCTGCTTCCTGGGGGTGGAGGCCTGGTCGAGGACCGGGCCGCGGGGACACTAAAAAGCCCCGAAGTCATCTCAAGATAACCTTAAGATGTATATATGTGAGCTACCACGGTAACACTAAGAGGTGCTTCATTTCATTCATTATATTTTTTTTCCCCAGGGTGTCAAGGTGGCGGTATTGTACCATAAGCCTCGTGCTCTGACAGAGGCTAAGGAGGCTACTGCAACACCACTATAGTGTAGGCAATGAAAGATGTTTATCGCTCACGTACTACTTAAGTGACTATTAAGATACAAAACAATTCTTGTTATCGTTAAAGGTTTTGGAAGCAGTAGCTCTGTGCATAAATATAGGTAAAGTTTTAAAATTAGGATGGAAATGTTCTAATGGTTAAATAAAATATAATCAGTGGGGGTAGTTGTGGGACTAAATTTTAAGTAACAGAAGTTAACTAAAGATGATTTATGTTTGTTGAATCACAAGAGGGATAAAACTTATTTGTGATATTTTCTCGGGCAACATTGTTAGAGATGGCTCTTTTAGTTGGAAGTTAAGTTAAACACAGCACAAAGTACTGATTGTGATATAAGAAACAGCAGAGATCTCTACAGAGTTTCTACACAGTAGTTAAAGATGATGCATGAAATGTAAGATTTCATAAACGTTCTTACAGGCAGTGTCACATCTTCAATGAAGTTTCCTTTCAAATTTGTATACAGTACATTGCAACCTCAATTATCAGAAGCAATTGGTACCTCCGAGTGTCCAGATAAAGGTAAAAGTTTCTGAGACATATGTTTTGACATTTTTGGTTATTTCGATACATTTTGTTTATATTTTTGTTAATATGAATGCACCAATGTATATGATGGAAAACAATAAATTGTTGGTATTATTTAGTATAAATAAATATCCTTGAATACATTATTTAGTATAAATAAATATCCTTAAATATCCTTGAGTATGCTGATACTTCAGCATGATGCAACGAAATACCCACATAAAAGTGGTCAAGAAGTGGCATACAGCCTTCGCGAGGGATTTAGCCTGGGTTCGTATCCTGACTGGACACCAATCCTTGACTGTAGCCTCTGTTCACCCACCAGTGGATTGGTACCTAGCTGATAATCGATTTGGCAAGTCGTATTCCGGGGAAAATTAGGATTAAAGACTTGCCTAAAATGCTATGCATGCTAGTGGCTGTACAAGAATGTAAGAACTCTTGTGTATATAAATAAAATTTATATATATATATATGTATATATATATATATATATATATATATATATATATATATATGAATGAAAACTCACACCCCAGAAGTGACTCGAACCCATACTCCCAGGAGCAACGCAACTGGTATGTACAAGACGCCTTAAACCACTTGACCATCACGACCGGACAAAATGAGGTGATAGCCGAAGCTATTTGAACCACCCCACCGCCGGCACCCGGATGGTTATCTTGGGCATAGCATTTTACCAAATCACCTCATTCTTTGGGGCACACGTGAGGAACACAAATGCGAACAAGCCTGAATGGTCCCCAGGACTATATGCGAATGAAAACTTGGTTTAAGGTTTAAGGCGTCTTGTACATACCAGTTGCGTTGCTCCTGGGAGTATGGGTTCGAGTCACTTCTGGGGTGTGAGTTTTCATTCGCATATAGTCCTGGGGACCATTCAGGCTTGTTCGCATATATATATATATATATATATATATATATATATATATATATATATATATATATATATATATATATATATATATATATATATATATATATATATATATATATATATATAATTAGTGGTAATGGTTTGGCACTTTCCCTGATAGTTCCCTTCCCTTGGGAGTACCCAGAGCATAGGTTCGAATCCTCATCACGGCTCCTACTGATTTTCTCATTATATATCACTTTAATGTAATCTCTCGTGCACGAGGGAAAGCGTGTGTACCCAGGGAGCCACAACAACACGAGGGAGGGCGTGTGTACCCAGGGAGCCACAACAACACGAGGGAGGGCGTGTGTACCCAGGGAGCCACAACAACACGAGGGAGGGCGTGTGTACCCAGGGAGCCACAACAACACGAGGGAGGGCGTGTGTACCCAGGGAGCCACAACACGAGGGAGGGCGTGTGTACCCAGGGAGCCACAACAACACGAGGGAGGGCGTGTGTACCCAGGGAGCCACAACAACACGAGGGAGGGCGTGTGTACCCAGGGAGCCACAACAACACGAGGGAGGGCGTGTGTACCCAGGGAGCCACAACAACACGAGGGAGGGCGTGTGTACCCAGGGAGCCACAACAACACGAGGGAGGGCGTGTGTACCCAGGGAGCCACAACAACACGAGGGAGGGCGTGTGTACCCAGGGAGCCACAACACCACGAGGGAGGGCGTGTGTACCCAGGGAGCCACAACAACACGAGGGAGGGCGTGTGTACCCAGGGAGCCACAACAACACGAGGGAGGGCGTGTGTACCCAGGGAGCCACAACACGAGGAGAGGCGTGTGTACACAGGGAGCCACAACACCACGAGGGAGGGCGTGTGTACCCAGGGAGCCACAACAACACGAGGGAGGGCGTGTGTACCCAGGGAGCCACAACACCACGAGGGAGGGCGTGTGTACCCAGGGAGCCACAACACCACGAGGGAGGGCGTGTGTACCCAGGGAGCCACAACACCACGAGGGAGGGCGTGTGTACCCAGGGAGCCACAACACCACGAGGGAGGGCGTGTGTACCCAGGGAGCCACAACACCACGAGGGAGGGCGTGTGTACCCAGGGAGCCACAACAACACGAAGGAAAGCGTGTGTACCCAGGGAGCCACAACAACACGAGGGAGGGCGAGTGTACCCAGGGAGCCACAACAACACGAGGGAGGGCGTGTGTACCCTGGGAGCCACAACAACACGAGGGAGGGCGTGTGTACCCAGGGAGCCACAACAACACGAGGGAGGGCGTGTGTACCCTGGGAGCCACAACAACACGAGGGAGGGCGTGTGTACCCAGGGAGCCACAACAACACGAGGGAGGGCGTGTGTACCCAGGGAGCCACAACAACACGAGGGAGGGCGTGTGTACCCAGGGAGCCACAACACGAGGGAGGGCGTGTGTACCCAGGGAGCCACAACAACACGAGGGAGGGCGTGTGTACCCAGGGAGCCACAACAACACGAGGGAGGGCGTGTGTACCCAGGGAGCCACAACAACACGAGGGAGGGCGTGTGTACCCAGGGAGCCACAACAACACGAGGGAGGGCGTGTGTACCCAGGGAGCCACAACAACACGAGGGAGGGCGTGTGTACCCAGGGAGCCACAACAACACGAGGGAGGGCGTGTGTACCCAGGGAGCCACAACAACACGAGGGAGGGCGTGTGTACCCAGGTAGCCACAACATCACGAGGGAGGGCGTGTGTACCCAGGGAGCCACAACACCACGAGGGAGGGCGTGTGTACCCAGGGAGCCACAACACCACGAGGGAGGGCGTGTGTACCCAGGGAGCCACAACACCACGAGGGAGGGCGTGTGTACCCAGGGAGCCACAACAACACGAGGGAGGGCGTGTGTACCCAGGGAGCCACAACAACACGAAGGAAAGCGTGTGTACCCAGGGAGCCACAACAACACGAGGGAGGGCGTGTGTACCCAGGGAGCCACAACAACACGAGGGAGGGCGTGTGTACCCAGGGAGCCACAACAACACGAGGGCGGGCGTGTGTACCCAGGGAGCCACAACAACACGAGGGAGGGCGTGTGTACCCAGGGAGCCACAACAACACGAGGGAGGGCGTGTGTACCCAGGGAGCCACAACAACACGAGGGAGGGCGTGTGTACCCAGGGAGCCACAACAACACGAGGGAGGGCGTGTGTACCCAGGGAGCCACAACAACACGAGGGAGGGCGTGTGTACCCAGGGAGCCACAACAACACGAGGGCGGGCGTGTGTACCCAAGAAGCATCACCGGAAAAAGTGATGAACAACTTGCTGTGACGTAAGAGACCAAATGGGTTTGCTGACGCGATTTTATAATTAACGATTTAAGCGTAGTCTACTGATACATGACACTGGCTCTCTTTAAGCTTAGTCTACTGATACATGACACTGGCTCTCTTTAAGCTTAGTCTACTGATACATGACACTGGCTCTCTTTAAGCTTAGTCTACTGATACATGACACTGGCTCTCTTTAAGCTTAGGCTACTGATACATGACACTGGCTCTCTTTAAGCTTAGTCTACTGATACATGACACTGGCTCTCTTTAAGCTTAGTCTACTGATACATGACACTGGCTCTCTTTAAGCCTAGTCTACTGATACATGACACTGGCTCTCTTTAAGCTTAGTCTACTGATACATGACACTGGCTCTCTTTAAGCTTAGTCTACTGATACATGACACTGGCTCTCTTTAAGCTTAGTCTACTGATACATGACACTGGCTCTCTTTAAGCTTAGTCTACTTATATAGAGCATCGGAATTGTTTTAAGCTTAGTCTACTGATACTGCTGCTGGCACTGTTTAAAAAGTGCTTGTGCTGTACAAGTAGAGTTAGCTTAAGCAGTGCGTTAACATAGTAGCAGTTAGCTTCCAGGGGAAGGAGCAGTATGCCAGGGGGTACTTACGACCACCCCAGCTCCTGAGGAAGGAGGGCTGGGAATGATATGATCAGGGCTATTATATCTCTGATATAATAGACCTGATCATCAAGACCTCGTTAGCACGCTAACAATAGATTCACTTACTGTCCGTGCATAAGGACTTGCCTGCAGTTGCTTCACGTAGTCTGGGACAGGATGTCTGTTAGTCTCATTGAGGTCTTCCTAGGCCAACTACTCCCCTTCCCTAGGATGCAACCCACAATTGCGTATGTTATAGATTCAGCTACTGGGAACAAGTTCCAAGTAGCACAGGCTACGGTGAGCCCGTAGTGGACTTCCCTGGTACAGGAGCGGTGCAATTGCATAATTCCCAGGTGCTTATTTAGTACTTGTGACGACAGGCATCAGGAGGAAGGAAACGTTGCTCAAACTTTTGTCCTGTAACGTTATTGAGCCTCAAGATCACAAGTCTGTTAGTGTAGGAGGGTTGTATAGCTACTTCGTGACCACTGCCATCTTGCACCAACATGTGACTGTGATCGCCAGCAATTATAAAACCAGTCATGGGATGAATCACGCACTCATGGTTTGGGACAGTGCTAGTAGGACAGCACCTTAACTCTCGCCCCTTCCTAGAGTTCTCGACACTTCAAAAGATAGCTCTTGGTTCATTCAATACGCGAGGCTTAGAAACCCCGACATGATGTAAACTCCACTCCTACGTCAGGATACGTTCCATTCCAGTTTACCTTCCTGTCTTCTTGAAAACTATATTCTGAATGATTCCCAACTTCCGATCCGACCTCATATAATATCTGATTTAATCTTTGAAGAGGTGATATGCTTAAACGATCGCGCTGGTTGTTGATGGGACAAAGTGATTGTGTTTCACTTTGTCTCAAATTTGGTATCATGTATTGCCAGACTTATGTTGTCTAAATTTTGATAACTAGTATGAGTATGCGTGACTGTGTTTTCATAAAGAGAAAATTTATAAAATATGGGGCCTGTGTAATTTTCCAAGGCTTATGCAAATATTGTCTCGGCTCACAACACATTAAGATTAATAAACTTGAGAAAAATTAAAGTAAATAATGTTGAGTGCAACTCAGTGATGGACTCAAGTTCTCCAAATACTATGCCTCTTGGGAGCTGTTGTTTTACATTCAGCTACTCTGAACAAAAAGTTCCAAGCAGCATATATGAAAGTATGGTGAGCCCGTCATACTTATCTAGCACAGGAGCTGAGGCTTGGGAGCTCTTGGCAGGACCAGCGGGCGAAACGAGTCCGGAAACAAAACCGAAGTCCTTGGTCTGCGTTGTTTACGTCAATGGTGTTCCTGAGGTGAGGCCTGTGTGACTCACATCCTGCAGCTGGCCCAGCTCTCGCCCTCCTGTCTTCACTCGTGTTCTCCTCACCTCAGTCCACCACTGACGCTTGCCGTTCCTCGCCCTCGACACTGAAAGTAGCCAAGTAGGGTGTTGACTGGCGGTGCGTCGCATTCTTCCCGAACTCGTCCTAATGGAGAAGAAAACGACAAAGTTCAGCGCGTCACATACGACCTATTTGAAGATTTTATTACTTTGTATAATAATGAGTATTCCGCTTGTAAATTGCCAATTGTCTCGTGATATTCTGATTAGCCAGCTACAAAAAGAGCAGCAGGAAAGTCTTGCCTCTGGCAGCATTAGTGAAGAAGGGTACGACACAGATCTGGCGATGAATGTCGTAAGTCTTTCCAAACGTAAGGTCAGAAGCAGGAGAGAAACTGTGGAAAATTGTTCTGAAGTTGAGTCTCCAAGCGGATCGGGGCTCCATAAGATTAAAGAAGTCCGGTTATCCCAGTATAGATTCTTCATCAAACCAGACCCCGAATTTCGTGAACTGGTGTTCAACATGATGATTGATAACATGTGGAACGTCAATGATCCATACATAACACCCGAGAACCTCGTCATTAGAAAAGGGGAATTGGAGACTGACTCTGAGGACTCGTGGCTGGAGGTCGAAGTACAGTACTACAGACACGTGGTCCGCTACGGGAAAGACAGACACGGACTGCGAGTGACAGTGGGAGCCCTGACTAGGACCATGCACTCCAGACAGTGGTGGCGGACCCACAGCTTCGAGGGTTTCGTCATTTCTGTACGAGGACCATCTAAGATGCTGTTCGACTGCTACACGTCAGACTTTTCCAAGCTTCTGCCCATTAAAGCAGAGTATCGTCTGGTGTTGCTGGGGTGTATATTGAGCGCGGTCTTCCTGCTGGTGGTGGTGTTGACCTGGGTCTACATTGTCATCAGCAGACGACGACGCCATGCCAGTAACCACACGCCACCGGTCCCTCCTCCAACAAAGTCCATGGTAAGCAAAACATGAATGTGTTGCGCATATTGAACTACATTTCGTTCCAGTAGGCATATATAATCTCGGGCAGACGAGTCGAAACTTGTCAGTCATAAATAATGCTACCCTGAGAGTTGGCTCTTGGGGCTGCCCTGAGGGTTGGCTCTTGGTAGTCTTTCTGTTTCTCATTTTGAATAAGTCCTCGTTGTTAACTGTGTCAATTCCCTTAAATATCTTTTACTTTGTTATCATATGCCCCGTGTTTCCTCCAGTGTGGCGAGGTTGAGTCTCTCCAGCCGTGGTTTAGTCGTCTTAATTGTGGAACGAACCTTGTAACATATCTCTGGATCTCATCCAGAGATCTCATTCGGTCTCATCCTGTGTCATTCATGACTGGGGCTTCAGGCCGGAACTAGAATCTTGATGTCGGGTCTTACATTATTGTATAGTATCCCGCGGGTCTCCTTCCTTCCTTAGGTTCCTGAAGGCTGTGTGGACATTTGCCAGTGTGGTGCCCGCCTTCGTGTAGCATATCAGTGTGTTTCCAGCACCATGCTGGAAATACTTCGAAGTGACGGTGGCCTGTAGTTGAGGGCTCTTGCTTTCCTTCTTGGTGTATTTTTAGCATTATTTCATATCTTTGGTAATTCACTCATTTGCAGTGAAGAGTTTAAGAGGACGTCAAGAACCTCTTTCAGCACCTATGGTGTGTTGCAGTCTTCCTGGCTTGATGCCTTTTGGTAATTGCTTGTGTGTCTGGTTCATAGTTGTGACCTCCAACTAAATATTTATCTGCTTCTCTTCTAGTCCCTTTGTACTCATTCACTGCTCTTTTGTATTTGTATATGTCTAAGGCGTGTAATGTTCACGTTACAATTGTCTTCTTCAAGTCCATCCCGCCCACCCCACCTGCGGCGCCCCACGGCCGCACACTCTTACCAGTGCTTCCTTACATCTCTGCGGCTCATCTGTTTTATCAGTGTTCACCGGTACTCACCTAGTTATGCTTGCGGGGGCTGAGCTTCGGCTCTTTGGTCCCGCCTCTCAACTGTTACTCAACTGGTGTACAGATTCCTGAGCCTACTGGGCTCTATCATATCTACACTTGAAACTTGTGTATGGAGTCAGCCTCCACCACATCACTGCCTAATGTATTCCATCTGTTAACTACTTTGACACATGAAAAAGTTCTTTCTAACGTCCCTATGGCTCATTTGGGTAATAAGTTTTTTATTAAGAAAAAAATTAACACATTTCTGGATTTAAGTGTTCAAATCCTGGGTGGGACAGACATGGTTGGGCGCATTTCCTATCAACTAATGTTCACCTAGTTCACGTGTTCATTACACCTGTGTCCCCGTGTTTGTGTACCACCCGTACTAAATAGTTTGTCTTTACTCTGTCAGTTGCTCTTTGAATTTTATAGGTAGTGGTCATGTCTCCCCTAGTTAACTATTCTGTCTTCCAGTGTTGTGTGGTTCAGCTCCAGTAATCTTTCCTCGTAGCTCAGTTCAACCCCTTGGGGTGGACGGTAGAGCGACGGTCTCGCTTCATGCAGATCGTTGTTCAATCCCCAAACGTACAAGTGGTTGGGCACCATTCCTTCCCCTCCGACCCATCCCAAATCCTTATCCTGACCCCTTCCAAGTGCTATATAGTCGTAATGACTTGGCTCTTTCCCCTGATAGGCCCCTTAGCTCGAAGACTAGACTGGTGGCATACCTTTGAACCTTTTCTAACTTCGTTTTGATTGACTAGATATGAACTCCAAGCTAGAGCCGCATACTCCAGTATTGGTCTGACATATGAGGTATACAAGGTTCTGAATAATTCCTTACACAAGTTTCTGAAAGCAGTTCTCATGTTCGCCAGCCTAGCATACGCCGCTGATGTTATCATTTTGATGTGGGCTTCAAGGGACAGGTCTGGTGTAATACCAACCCCCAGAACTTCTCTTCCTGACTCCTGAAGGAATTCTTCACTCTGTTATTGCATGCTTTATTCTTCTTGTAAACAAAAATAAAATTTTATTATATTTTGTCTATTCTTCCCGGTATCTTATACGTCTGAATCATGTCTCCTGTTGGTCGTCTCTCCTACAGTGTATGAGACTCAGTTTTCTTAGCTTGTCATCGTAGCTCAGGCTTCTTATTTCCAGAAGCTATTTGGTTCTTCAAAATTTTATTTTTTCTTATGGTATAGTGTTCAGTGGTGGCGCAACATACTCGGCTACTGGTCTTACGCAGATTGTAAATAATGTTTTCAAAGGATACTTATTTATATTTCAAAAGTATGTCTTGTGTCCGCTAGTTTTGAGAACGTTGATGACGTTATTAAAAACTTACGCGCATTTTCCGTCAGAGCTTCTTGTGTGATAACCGCCCTGGCGTTATTTGTGTGTGTACACCTATTTGTGCTTGCTGGGTTTGAGCTCTGCTCTTTCGGCCCGCTCTCAACTGTCAATTAATCAACTGTTACCAACTACTAATTAACTTTTTTTCACAAACATACCCCCAGGAGCAGCCCATAACAGCTGTCTAACTCCCAAGTACATATTTATTGCTAGATAACAGGGGCATCAGGGTGAAAGAAACTCTACCCATCTGTTTCCTCCGGCGCGGGGTCGGGAATCGAACCCGGGCCCAGGACTACGTATCCAGCGTAGTCCATTCTGCATTTCCCGACCAGTTTCTTAGATGAACAGGTTGCACATGTGTTCAACACACATGCAGTAGCTTCTTATTTAACAAATGTTAGTTCATTCGCTTTGTAAGGTGTTTACGAGGACTCGCGGTCCTTTGAAGTCCGGATGACTTCAAAGGATGTCCGGATGAAGTCCGGATGACGTATCCAGCGCGCTGTCCACTCTGCCACCAGCGCGTCTGTGTGTAATTACCTAAGTGTAGTTACAGGATGAGCTACGCTCGTGGTGTCCCGTCTTCCCAGTACTCTTTGTCATATAACGCTTGTGTGTGTGTGTGTGTGTGTGTGTGTTGTGTGGTGTGTGTGTGTGTGGTGTGTTGTGTGTGGTGTGTGTGTGTGTGTGTGTGTGTGTGTGTGTTATTCATTTGTCTTAGCGGTGTTTGTTATATCACTGTGCACACAACTGACGCTGTCGTTCGATCCACAGCTGCTGTGGCGGAGCCGGGTGAAGAGCGACCCCGACCCTGTTTACGAGGAGTTCGGGGAGGACACACTGGCTCGCCTCCGTCAGAAACTCGACCCCCAGACCTTCGGCAGCTACAACGCCACCTCCGGAGCCACGCCCACCGACCAACACAAGAACCTTAAGGCCAACGCGAAGGAAGACGTGCCGGAATATAGACGTGATCATGACGATAATTTTAAGCCCCTCTCCTCTTGGAGCAGAAGCAGAAGGCGTGGCTCGACGAGCCCAAGGGAGAACCCCCCGAAAGCCACTACGTGGAAATGCACGGTATAATCAACCGCAACTCAGAGCTGGGAACTGAAGCTCTCGCACTGTCTATTATGACGCATGGCGTGTCTTGCATTTCCCGACCAAGTGTTCTTAGATGAACAGGTTACACATGTGTTCAACACACGTGCAGTAGGTTCATTATTTAACACGTGTTAGTTCATTCGCTCTGTGAAGGTGTTTACGAGCACTCGCGGTCATTTGAAGTCCGGATGATCGGCAGGTTGATATCAGTTTCAAGATTTCAGGTTCTTGACCAAAATGAGCTGTGAGACTTAACTCAGGTGTGGTAGGTGAGTTTGGGAGTGCAGGGTAATCCCACACCTGTCACTGTGTGTGTGTGTGTGTGTGTGTGTGTGTGTGTGTGTGTGTGTGTGTGTGTGTGTGTGTGTGTGTGTGTGTGTGTGTGTGTGTGTGTACTCACCTAGTTGTACTCACATAGTTGTGTTTGCGGGGTTGAGCTCTGGCTCTTTGGTCCCGCCTCTCAACCGTCAATCAACAGGTGTACAAGGTTCCTGTGTGTGTGTGTGTGTGTGTGTGTGTGTGTGTGTGTGTGTGTGTGTGTGTGTGTGTGTGTGTGTGTGTGTGTGTGTGTGTGCGTGCGTGAAGGCTACCGTGCTTGTAGAAATTGAGCCTCAGCTCTTGGACTTCTCCTCCTGACCAGATGTGGAGACCCATAATGTGCACATGGATGTGTGTACATGTGTGCACACATGAAACTATACTTGTATACATGCTTGTGATTGTAATTATCATGTATCTCTGATGTGTATAATACTTTATGTACATATGTATAAAGAGAATTTGTCACATACTCATCCTGTGAGCGGTAGTTTATTGTGCACCCCATACTCATCCTGTGAGTGGTAGTTTATTGTGCACCCCATACTCATCCTGTGAGTGGTAGTTTATTGTGCACCCCATACTCATCCTGTGAGCAGTAGTTTATTGTGCACCCCATACTCATCCTGTGAGTGGTAATTTATTGTGCACCCCATACTCATCCTGTGAGAAGTAGTTTATTGTGCACCCCATACTCATCCTGTGAGTGGTAGTTTATTGTGCACCCCATACTCATCCTGTGAGCGGTAGTTTATTGTGCACCCCATACTCATCCTGTGAGTGGTAGTTTATTGTGCACCCATACTCATCTTGTGAGTGGTAGTTTATTGTGCACCCCATACTCATCCTGTGAGCAGTAGTTTATTGTACACCCCATACTCATCTTGTGAGTGGTAGTTTATTGTGCACCCCATACTCATCCTGTGAGCAGTAGTTTATTGTGCACCCCATACTCATCCTGTGAGTGGTAATTTATTGTGCACCCCATACTCATCCTGTGAGAAGTAGTTTATTGTGCACCCCATACTCATCCTGTGAGTGGTAGTTTATTGTGCACCCCATACTCATCCTGTGAGCGGTAGTTTATTGTGCACCCCATACTCATCTTGTGAGTGGTAGTTTATTGTGCACCCCATACTCATCCTGTGAGTGGTAGTTTATTGTGCACCCCATACTCATCCTGTGAGCAGTAGTTTATTGTGCACCCCATACTCATCCTGTGAGCAGTAGTTTATTGTGCACCCCATACTCATCCTGTGAGCAGTAGTTTATTGTGCACCCCATACTCATCCCGTGAGTGGTAGTGCCCAATGGCCATGTTTAAACCACAGTAATAGGTTATCGGTTGCTCCTTGTGTAATCCTGTAATTACATTGTATAACCTAATTCTAACTGCATTGTTAATTGCACAATGTATATTTATACTGTATTGTATTCTAATTGCTGTATATATGTATATAAAAATAGTGAATGTTGGACTTGAGTCATTATATTTACACTACCTTTATATCGATGGTATTTATAGTTTTTATCGAGAATGTAACATTATTATCTACAAAGATTGCCTGTTTATGTTTTAATTGAAGCTATGAGAAGTAAAATTTAGATCAGAGATACAATTTAAATCATGTGTTATTTATCAATATATCACTTATTACGTGTAGCAATAATTTGAACTGTCTGTATCTGTAAGAGTGACGTTGTTGTTGTTGTTTTAGGTTTAGTTACTCAGAACGAAGTGTCCATGTAGCACGGGCTATGGTGAGCCCGTAAAAAAAAGTAAGAGTGAATGTTCGTCTGTTTATGTCTGACCAAGGTTGGAGGTCAGATGCTTAGAGCGTGCTTCATTCAACTTTGCAGGGAGCGTGGCTTGGGGGTATGGGATGGCCATAGGCTGGCCATGGTAGGCCTAAGTAAAATGCTTTAAGAATTACGAGCATGCAATTTTCCAGGCATCACGTGCGAAATATTTGGCGTGTTCCCCCTTGAGTTTTGAGCGATATATTGTCTGAGACAGTCGATTCAGTGCTTCTTAAAGTTTCTGAGAAAGTGGTAGAGGGGAGGAAGAGGTGGATGACGAGGGAGGGACCAGTGAACATAAGAACAAAGGCAACTGCAGAAGGCCTATTGGCCCATACGAGGCAGCTCTTATTTATAACCACCCAATCCCACTCATATACATGTCCAACCCACGCTTGAAACAATCGAGGGACCCCACCTCCACAATGTTACGCGGTAATTGGTGCCACAAATCAACAACCCTGTTACCGAACCAGTATTTACCCAAGTCTTTCCTAAATCTAAACTAGGGGATAGTTTAGATTTCCTAAATCTAAACCAGTGGGGATAAGAGATGGGGTAAATAGGGGAAAAGGGTGGAAATTGTGGGGGGGGGAAGCGGGTTTAACTGGGTTCCCGTTCTATCTATAGTAAAGTCAGTTTGTCCATCTGTTTGCCTGTCCAAGGTTGTCTGTACCAAGTGCTAGAAAGAAAAGGAGACATAATAGGGACGTTTAAAATACTTCGGGGGGAGTGATATAGTGGAAAAGAGGAATTTGTTTAAATGCATACAACAGCACAAGAAGGCATGGGTGAAGGTATGACTCAGATATGTTATAGAGATGTTACAAAGCTTTATTTTAGCATAAGAGTAATGGGAAAATGGAATGAACTACACGATCACGTTGTAGAAGAGTACTCCATTCACAATTTCAAAAGTAGATCGATGTGATAGGGAAATAGATCACATTAAGACATTACATTAGATAACCAGCTGCTTACAAAAGGCGGGGTTCAAGAGCTAAAACTTGATCCTGCAGGCACAAGTATGTGAGTACACACACACACACATACACATATATGGGTGGTGACTCTACTTGTGTCTTAAAGCTCTTTAAGTACACTTAAGGGTTTTCCGGCGATAAGAGAGCATTCAGGTGACGGAAAGTGTGACTTGCCTCTCTCTCACCCCGTCTGGCCGCTCCACAACCTGTAAATCATCTACATATGGTCTGCTGTGTCGCCCTCTCATACACTCATCCTATAATACAATCAGCAGTAGATACATAACAGGGCAACAACAACAGGTTATTTTTATTTGTTTATTTCGCCATAATCAGTTTCTGACACACAAGTGAACTAGTTATTTCCAGTCATCACTAAGTTATCTCCCGAGTCATCACTAAGTTATTTCCTGAGTCTTCACAGAGTTATCTCTCGAGTCATTACTAAGTTATCTATCGAGTCTGTACAAGTTATCTCTTTAGTCATCACTAAGTTATCTTCAGAGTCCTCGGCGAGTTATCTGGCGGGGTCCTGAGCAAGAGGCAGCTATAGCACCTCGCCAGCACTGACACCACCATCAGGCGGACACACAGGCTCGCCACAGTGTGTGTAGTACACATCACAGTGTGGCGAGTACACATCACATCCGACCACAGTCTACTCCACACTGCAATTCCTCGCGTTTCCTTTCAGCACGGCAGTTTATATGTCATTTATTTAGTCTTTTCCATTTGCGGGACACATAGACCAATAGATGATTTTATTTACATAGTAGTAACCGATTTTGATCTTGTATAGAATATCGGAATATTGATTGTCAAGCTGCATTGATCCTAGGGGGACATTAAGCACGTCAGGTATCGTTGACTGAACGTCGAAGTTACATGGTGGGCCCAACGTGTGTCCGCTGACGATCTCATCGCTCTCCCGCCGCCGTTCTTGGCGTCAGAAGAGGCCGCCTCGGCTCATAATATTCCTACTGACGTTAGCTCTGATGAAGGAGAAGATGGCCATGAAGTTCTCGGTGTTGGTGGCCTCTGTGAAGCGGACGACGAAGTGGCGCCCATGGCGGAGGGCCACGTCCTTGTAGAGCCCCGCGATGAAGTCCCGACCCGTCAGCTCGTCGTCGATGGGTCCTGCAGGTGCAAGTGTAGGGAGCGTGAAGTTTATTGAGGGGCGTGGGATGGAGGTTGAGGGGTAGGGGCGGGTAGGGGGTACAGAGAGGGGCAGGGGTAGATAGAGAGGCAGGGGTAGATAGAGGGGCAGGGGTAGATAGAGAGGTAGGGGTAGATAGAGGGGCAGGGGTAGATAGAGGGACGGGGGAGAAGAAAGGGGTGAGAATAAAGAGACTTCACTCCACCTCCACGACCTCATCCCACTCATCCTGCCCATGTTTTTGTTTTTCTTAGTAAAGAAGATGACGAACACAGATAAAGGGAAAAGTTTACAAATGGAATATATAGTTTGAGTTATAATAGCAGGTGGGTTGTTCACCTTGTTGACAGGAAGTGTGTGTTTGGTAGCCAAGCTTGCTCTCTTTTGTTGTGTGTACCCACCTAGTTGTTGTACTCACTTATTCTCCTTTATACTCAGGAGTTCTCCTTTATACTCAGTTGTTGTACTCACTAAGTGAGTTGCTTTACTCACTTACTAAGTGAGTTGTTATACTCACTTACTAAGTGAGTTGCTATACTCACTTACTAAGTGAGTTGCTGTACTCACTAAGTGAGTTGCTTTACTCACTTACTAAGTGAGTTGTTATACTCACTTACTAAGTGAGTTGCTGTACTCACTTACTAAGTGAGTTGCTGTACTCACTAAGTGAGTTGCTGTACTCACTTACTAAGTGAGTTGCTGTACTCACTTACTAAGTGAGTTGCTGTACTCACTTACTAAGTGAGTTGCTATACTCACTTACTAAGTGAGTTGCTATACTCACTTACTAAGTGAGTTGCTGTACTCATTTACTAAGTGAGTTGCTGTACTCATTTACTAAGTGAGTTGCTGTACTCATTTACTAAGTGAGTTGCTGTACTCACCTAGTTCTGCCTGAAGATCTTACGAGCAGATACACTGACTGGCTTACTGAAGATCTTACTCACCATCATAATTGGGGAAGTAATCTCTGAGATTGTGGTACTGGATCTTCCTGTGGAAAATATCGGACTTGTTGAGCAGGAGTATGACCGGGGTGGCCTTGAAGGGGGGATAGTCGAGCAGGTCCTCGAAGATGTCCAGACTCTCCTCCACACGGTTCTTGTCCTGTGGGAGAGGTGAGAGAGTAGAATAAGGGCGGAATGTAAGAGGTCAACATGCAGAGCACCGCTCCTGTGCCGGGTAAGTCCACTACGGGCTCACCATAGCCCGTGCTACTTTGGAAGTTTTGTTCTATGTAGCTGAATCTAAAACAACAACAAAGGTCAACGTGAGACGGAGGAATGATAACTCAAATGGAAGACACACAAGGGGATGAAATCCACAACCCCACTAATATATTTATATACTTAAATGCTTACATTTCAAGCAAATAAAATAGTCAAAGAGGTAAAAAGAGAGACGACGACCGAAACGTCGTCGTCTCCTCATCTTCTGGTGTGAGGTTTGGTCATCAAAAGCTAATAGGCCTTCTGCAAATTCTCCTTTAATGATCTTAACTCATCTAGTGTGGCGGTGTGTTAGCAGCAAGCGCACACACTTGTAATCAACTCACCAAGTGCTCAGATGTGGCTGTACAATGCATACCCAGATCGGATCAATGTACCTGCTTCAGAGGCATTTCTGTATCAAGACATTAATGAACACAAATCACCTGCTTTTCTTCAAGACCAAAGATCACATTCACTCCAAAAAATCTACCACTTCCGGGGCTATTTATGCCCGCGCCACCTCTTGGCTGGCTTAATCTGCATCACTCACCTGCTCCTCTGTGTTTGCAGCAGATACATGGACATTGCCTGATCAACATACATGGTTTTACTGGTGTTTTAGCAGGTATGTAAAGGCGCTTACCTCAGGCGCCTCCTCGACGTGCTGGTCATACTCTGAGAGGGAGGCAAGGAAGAGTATGGCGGTGGGGTCGTGAAGCTGGTTGACCCACTCACTCCGTTCAGGCCTCTGCCCTCCAATGTCGTGCATCGTCATTCTTATGTCACCGAGATCATACGTGGACGTCACGGAACCCCGCGTTGGGTACCGCATTCGCAATATGTCTTCCACGGTGGGTATGTAGTTCTCGTTGAGAATCCTGTCCGCATGGCTAATGAAGTGTTCGGCGTTAGACATGAGGTGGTACTCATTGCCTCGAAGATATACGTTCTGGACACCGGAGTCAGACCACAGCAGCCTCGTCTGCTCCACCAGCAAGGGGTCTATTGGGGCGTCCTCACGAAGAAATTCATCTAAGTGTTCCATGTCGGTGAACCTCTGAGCGGCAGCCTCAGTTTCAAGGGTGTCATAAATAATGTCGTAGTTGCCCATAGCGACGACAATCTTGTGTAGACTCTCTAACAGGTTGCGACGGATGTGGGGCTGGTGTCTGTCGGGGCGACAACCAACGTTCATGAAAAGAACAAATAAGGTGTATTCCAAGATTGTAAAAAATATATATGGACGTACTAATACAGTACTTAAAAATAAAAGTGCTTCAAGAGTACATAAAACTTTGAATGTTAATTTTCATACGATACCATTCAGATAGAAATAAATTCATCTCTTACTTATGAAAGAGGCACCTCTTTCTGACCTTCTGCGGACGTCGACGGGGGTACCCTCTCTTACCTCTGCGGTCGTCAACGGGGGTACCATCTCTTACCTTCTGCGGTCGTCAACGGGATACCCTCTGCCGAAAACGTGCTTCATCTGCTTCATGAAGGGGGACTTGCCGGTGTCGGAAGCCCCAGCACAAGCACCCGCGCTTCCTGCACCGGCGGCTGTTGCCCGGTACCCCACTGTCACGCCACACCGCACCGGAAAACATGGAAAAAGAATATGATTATTACTAAAAATAATAATGAGATAAAAAGTACTTAGCATCGCAAATAACATCCAAAATACACTAGCTCAGGTATCCAAAGGAACCTGATCAACCAGGCTGTGACTCATACGTCAGGCTGCGAGCAGCCGCGTCAAACAGCCTGGTTGATCAGTCCAGCAACCAGGAGGCCTGGTCGACGACCGGGCCGCGGGGACGCTAAGCCCCGGAAGCACCTCAGGTAACCTCAAGGTAGCACTTTGTTTTGGGGGAAACAGAGCAAAGATGTGATCCAGCAGGACAAAGATTTGTAAACGTGATGATAAAAAGTAAAAATAAGTAATTGTCAAAAGAAGGCACCAAGCTGGGAAGACTATTTAGCAGTCTGTGTTGCAGAATATTCGAAAGATGTCAAATACCACTCAGGATACCAACATGAGAACAAGGGGACGTGTGGGCGACATCAAAGATATCCGATTCCATGTCAGATTGATTCTGTAAGTCATTACTTTTGAATTCAATGAGTTTGATTTTGAATTTGGGGAACATTTTTGTCTCTGCCTCATCAAAGGTAATGTCAAATAACTTGAAATTAGCCTTGTAAGAAGGGCAGAACTCTAAATTACACGATAACGGCGACATATGCTAATGTGTATGAGTATATTTTCCTGCAGTGTAGAGAAGTGTGCAAAGGTCGGATATTCAGGCTGGCATTCCCAGAGATGAAGCTTCACCTCAAATGATACAATATGTTCATGAAGTCCTTTCACTGTAAATTGCGTCACTGCAGTTGCAAAATCAATTCACTTACGTGGGAAGTTTCCCGATTTGTAATAATGTTGCACAGAGATCACCCTTAAAGTGATGTGTGTGCAACATCGGGCAACAGCGACCTCTCACCAGTGTGAGCAGGCAACATTATAACACCTGACACAGGGACCATATCAATGGACCGAAACGTCGTCGTCGTCCCTTCACTTTCTAGTGTGTGGTTTGGTCAACATATTTCAGCCACGTTATTGTGACTCCTCGTCTGCATATCATGGAGCATCAACCTTGCAAGTGTTGTGTGACTTGCAACACTTGGAGTAAATCCCCGGCTCGGGGATTTACCAGTTAATTAACTTATGTTATTTATGATTAATTACCCACCGAAACCTGTGTCAACATTACCTGGGGCAACTTATTGGATGTTGACCAGACCACACACTAGAAGGTGAAGAGACGTCGACGTTTCGGTCCGTCCTGGACCATTCTCAATCGACTTGAGAATGGTCCAGGACGGACCGAAACGTCGTCGTCTCTTCACCTTCTAGTGTGTGGCTGGTCAACATACTTTAGCCACGTTATTGTGACTCATCGCCTGCATACTTATTGGATATACATTATTGGATGGGATACCCGCGTTGGATATTTTGCAACACATAAAGGGCTTTGATCAACTTGATCAAAGAACGAAACACGTATGGCGAAACACAAACTGCATATTTGTATTTCTTTAAATAAAAAAAATCGAGAACTGAAAAACACAAAATTAAATAATTTCCCAATACTTTGATTTAATTCATAGTTCCTCATAACGAAGAATAATTAATGCACTGTTTTAGCACAAGCAAATATTGGACGTAGTTATAAGTATTGAAAACTATATATATATATATATATATATATATATATATATATATATATATATATATATATATATATATATAATTATATATATATTTATATATATATATATATAATATCATATAATATATATATATATATATATATATATGATATATCTATATATATATATATATATATATATGTATATATATATATATTATATATATATATGTATTATATATATATAATATATATATATATATTATATATATATATATATATATATTATATTTCCAGCCTATTGACGGCGCAATCGCTCCTTCCTTAGCACACTGCAGGGTTATTGCCCTTGCAATACGGCAGGTTAACTCACCCTCCAGAAGATGCCTGACTCACCCTCCAGAAGATGCCTGACTCACCCTCCAGAAGATGCCTAACTCACCCTCCAGAAGGCGCTTGTAGCGAGTAAGCCTTATACTCGCTCCATTATCTCATTATCTTAATGGCATAACTATTACACAAGCTATAATCCTATCCCTATTTACAGGTAACGGTTTTTCCACCCTCCTATCTTACTGTGAGGTGTAGTCACCGTATATAAGCCAGCGATTTGAGAATAGCAAACCAGTACAATCTCCAGTCAAGAATGTAGAACTCGGTGTAGGCAGTTCTAATCGACCCAAGACGCTACAGCTTCGACACAGAACAGACAGCAGACTAGGACCGCATCCAGCTACAACGCTCTCCCACATAGAGCTCAGCGACTCCGGCCTCACTCAGCTTTCTGCTCTGCTCCAGGCTTCGTCTCACGTCACGACACTGCTGTAGCCAGGACTACTAAATAACATGAAACTCACTAAACACTGTGTATCTAATCAACCCAACAACGTAACATAACCGTACGTTACACGCTTAACTCACCCTCTAGGAGGTACCTGACTCACCCTCCAGGTGCTGGAGCGGGCCCTAAGCCAGATCCAGGGTCTGAGGCGTCGCAGGAACCCGACAACGGCTCGCCACACTCTGTGTAAGGCAGACCTCCTGCGGGTGGCGTCACCTTTACTCCGTTATCTGTAGAAGGCGAAGACGATATTAACATACTGGCAGTTGGATGGAACTGTTTGAGGTCACAGTTATACGTAAAAGCAGAACGTGAGTATACTGAAAATATTTATAAATACACAGATTATGTTTTACACACGAGAGAATACTGACGTATGCAAATGAGATGAAATGGTGTAAAGAAACAGGCAACCTTCTGAAAGGGGAACATTGAATAAGAGTGAAGGCCTGCGATGAAGGCAGAGCAAGCACCTCAGGATAACAAGGCCGTTGACGCTCCACACCATAGTGTGAAGTTAAACACCTGCCATACCTAGGTATGGCAGTGTTTTTTGCCACAAGGCACAGCAGTTTCCGCCGGCAGGCGACGTGAACTAGCCGCCAGGCTTTGCGCTTCACCCTTAACCCCGCATCCGGCACGTGTTGATTTAGTGGCGAGGACAGCACAACAACGGATATATATATATCCACCACGCTTCTTGGTGCCTATATACTCAGAGTTTACCGAAGTTCTGAATTATATTGGGACTAAAGTTTACTTGCCGGTTAATCAGTAGGCTAAGTTGACCAGACCACACACTAGAAGGTGAAGGGACGACGACGTTTCGGTCCGTCCTGGACCATTCTCTAGTCGATTGTGAATGGTCCAGGATCAGTAGGCTATATTGTGTGGCCTTAATAAACGTCCCGCGGGTTATAGATTAAACCTCAACACCAAACCTAAAGTAACCAGGCACAAAATAATAATATTTACATGATAGTCAGTGACTACCTAATCACCCGTAAAGGTTTTTTAATCTCTAACAAGCTGATGCTTCCTCTCGACAAAAAAAAAAGTTGACAATTAAAGACAAAACTCCAGTTTTGATAAATTCTTACTGGTTAATATGCAAAATGATTTTCAACATCTGCGCCATGGGTTCCTACCCAATTGGTGTCCTATTTTCGAATTTGTATAAGGGAGCTATTGAGCAGAAAGGCTTTGTTGACACAGACCAAAAAGATAACGTCTAGTGTAGGTATGTTGATATTCATGCAGGGAACTGATATTGAGCATTTGTTACAGTTTAATGATACATTCGAGCGAAGGTCCATGCTAAGTTTCACTGACGAGATGGAGAGTGAAGGTAGGATGCCTTTCCTATCACACCAACATAGGAAAGTACCTTAATGTTAGTAGTGAATGTCCTGACAGGTACAAGCAAAGTGCCGTCAACGGCAGCTAGCCGCGCTCTTACACAGCTCCAGTTGGAAGCAGGTTGAGCAGTAACTCAGTAGACAGGTCCTTGTTAATAATGGATAATCTAACGGATATGCCAAAGATATACAAAAATAAAGTGAGCCACCATGTTGCCTCTGATAAAACCGCCAACATCACAGTATCTGCCCCTCCTATTTTACAGGAGCTTCTTTTCCATGGCTCACAAAATGGAGGAAAGTCCTGAAGGATATAGATAGAAACATGATCCCTTCTGAAACCAACCAGATGATTGAGTTAATAATATATAGGAGCAATTTTTTGTTTTAATTATCAGGGGAAAGTGCCAAACCATTACGACTTCATAGCACTTGGAAGGGGGTCAGGATAAGGGTGTGAAGGGGTCAGGATATGGGAGGGTGTGAAGGAATGGTGCCCAACCACTTAGACGGTCGGAGATTGAACGACGACCTGCATGAAGCGAGACAGTCGCTCTACCGTCCAAAGTGACTGGGTTATATAAAAGCAAGATACAGTCAACTTGCTCATGAAGAACTCTTCCGATATAAGACCTTGAAAGAGACGAATGTCACCTTTGCCTTCACTTACCCAATTGTGACTGTCAGCCCCAACGATCTCAATATATAGACATGACAACATTTCTTTCACGGCGCCTGACAATGCACACACACAGCACGACACCATTAAGGCACATGTAGTTTCCACACACAACCAGATCGCCAGATATCCTGACAAACAGCATTGAAATAACAGTTACACCAACAGAATGAACAAATCCACAAGGGCCGTGACGAGGATTCGAACCTGCGTCCGGGAGCATCCCAGACACTGCCTTAATCGACTGAGCTACGACAGGGTAAAAGGGTTGAAACCGAAGTTCTACTGAACTTACTGGATCCCGTAGCCTCTCCAAGGCACAATCCAGGCTTCACGTTAGTGTGATCTCTGTGTGTGACCAACAGAATATTAGACGACAAAGCATTACCTGGGCTATGCCACCTGTCAGTGCTCGGGAATACTACGCTCTCTGGGCTTTGTCACCTGCCAGCGCTCAGGATTACTACGCTATCTGAGCTATGTCACCTGCTATACTCTAGTATATTATACCTGAGGATGATGAAAGCAAGAACATGACTGAACACTTACCGCCTCCATCCCTTCATAAGTATCACAGTCACCATGAAACTGGTTGGAAAAGTGGGCGCTCCTCTTGCACACGCCCTTAATTACCTGCCACACGTGCCCAGGCCGGGACGGGCATGGTGGGGCACGGGCTTCACTACCCAGTTGGACGAGAAGCTCCGGAGTACAGTACACTGCTCTGCAGGGGTCCGGCCAGAGGGCGGCCGGGACAGAGATAACGCAGGATGTACAGTTGCCAGATACGGCCCCCGACTCCTGTCTAACACTGCCTGGATTATGTCGGACACTACCTGCACTACCTGTCGACACTATCTGCATTAAGTTCGACACTACATACGTTATCTCTGACACTGTTGACCAGACCACACACTAGAAGTTGAAGGGACGACGACGTTTCTCAAGCGACTTGAGAATGGTCCAGGACGGACCGAAACGTCGTCGTCCCTTCAACTTCTAGTGTGTGGTCTGGTCAACATACTTCAGCCACGTTATTGTGACTCTTCGCCTGCATCTCTGACACTACTTGCATTTTGTCCGATTGCCTGGCTTATGTCTGACACTGCCTGTTGTTATTGTTGTTTTAGATTCAGCTACTATGAACAAAAAATTCCTAGTAGCACGGGCTATGGTGAACCGCGTAACGTGGTGGAGGTGGGGTCCCTCGATTGTTTCAAGCATGGGTTGGACATGTATATGAGTGGGATTGGGTGGTTATAAATAGGAGCTGCCTCGTATGGGCCAATAGGCCTTCTGCAGTTACCTTTGTTCTTATGTTCCCAGGTGAGGTATTTAGACAGAACGTTCTGTGCCAGAGATAAGAACATAAGAACAAAGGTAACTGCAGAAGGCCTATTGGCCCATACGAGGCAGCTCCTATTTATAACCACCCAATCCCGCTCATATACATGTCCAACCCACGCTTGAAACAATCGAGGGACCCCACCTCCACAATGTTACGCGGCAATTGGTTCCACAAATCAACAACCCTGTTACTGAACCAGTATTTACCCAAGTCTTTCCTAAATCTAAATTTATCCAATTTATACCCATTGTTTCGCGTTCTGTCCTGTGTTGATACTTTTAATACCCTATTAATATCCCCTTTGTTGTGTCCATTCATCCACTTGTAAAAATCTATCATGTCACCCCTAACTCTTCGCCTTTCCAGTGAATGCAACTTAAGCTTTGTTAATCTTTCTTCATATGAAAAATTTCTAATTTGGGGAATTGTGTTATATTCAAATTCAAACTAAAATTAAAGTCACCCATGACATAAATACTGTTAGATCTAGATGCCCTAGATATTTCATCCCATAGATGCTTTGCTTCCATTCTGTCTAAATTTGGTGGCCTATATATAACTCCTATTATAATATTATTTGCTTTTTCGTTTAATTCTATCCAAATAGTTTCTGTGTGTGGCTCAGTTTTGACGAGTTTAGCAGTTACCAGGGAGGATGTTCTTAAACAAATAGTAAAACTCAAACCAAACAAATCCCCAGGGCCGGATGAAGTGTTTGCCAGAGTGCTGAAAGAATGCAAAGAGGAGCTTTGTGACCCACTGTCAATCATATTTAATAAATCAATAGAGTCAGGCAGAGTGCCAGAGTTTTGGAAAGTTGCTAATGTGATACGAGAAGCTCCGGAGTACAGTACTCCGGAGTACAGTAAAACAAAACGATCAATGCATGAATGTTCGTAATAAGGCAAATCGGACACTCGGATTTATTAATCGCAGCGTTAGTAACAAGACACCTCGTGTGGTTCTCAAGCTATATCTTGCTCTGGTTAGGCCCCATTTAGATTATGCAGTTCAGTTTTGGTCGCCATATTATAGAATGGATATAAATTCACTTGAACGTGTCCAGCGTAGGATGACTAAGTTAATTCCCCAAATTAGAAATCTTTCATATGAAGAAAGATTAACAAAGCTTAAGTTGCATTCACTGGAAAGGCGAAGAGTTAGGGGTGACATGATAGATTTTTACAAGTGGATGAATGGACACAACAAAGGGGATATTAATAGGGTATTAAAAGTATCAACACAGGACAGAACGCGAAACAATGGGTATAAATTGGATAAATTTAGATTTAGGAAAGACTTGGGTAAATACTGGTTCAGTAACAGGGTTGTTGATTTGCGGAACCAATTGCCGCGTAACATTGTGGAGGTGGGGTCCCTCGATTGTTTCAAGCATGGGTTGGACATGTATATGAGTGGGATTGGGTGGTTATAAATAGGAGCTGCCTCGTATGGGCCAATAGGCCTTCTGCAGTTACCTTTGTTCTTGTGTTCTTATGTCAACCTGTCCTCGTCCCCACCCACATAGACTTGTTCGGCTGAAGGCATATTGTTATGTGTAATATGCCGTAAGTGAATTGTTATTTTGAGGCCCTTCTCTTTCCCTGATCATTTTGCCAATTTGTTTCTCCAACAAACACATATTTTTATTACCTCCTTCCTCCTTATCAATTTCCATACCACTATCTACTAACAGTTTATACCCAAACAAACACCTCTAACCACTGGTTCCAACGAGTTCGCAACAGCAACAACCCCAGCCCTCGATAGATGCACCCCTTCACGATCATACATTTCATTTCTTCAATAGAAGTGTTCCCAGTTGTCTATGAAAGATATTGCATTTTATTTGCAATATGTTTCTAGCCGGCAATTTTTGACACCAAGTGCCGTCGACAACCATTCATTCCCAACGCCCTTTCTTGGAAGAATGCCACATATGATCGGGATTCCTCCCTTGCTCCTAACTAATTTTATGGCTAAAAAGTATTTGCCCAGGAAAGACCTGGGTAAATACTGGTTCAGTAACAGGATTTTTGATTTGTGGAACCAATTATCAATCCGGTAATCCTCTTCCCCTCCGGGAAAAGTCGGCATTCATTGTAAGAATTGCGTAAAGTATTGGGGTAAGGTATAAGCAATCCACCTGACCCAAGATGACAAGGTCGAGGATATAAATTAGCTAGACGGTAGACGGTGCTCACGTATTGTCTCATGTGCTCACAAGGTAGGTAGAGTTTCGAGTGCGTGTTTGTCACTTGAGACTATAGGTAGGCACTATATGTCTCTTGCCCGGGCAAGTGCCGACGCAAAGTGTTGCCTGCAGCTGTCAGGGTTACCACAGGTAATGTATTACCCAAAGAAACTTTAGGGCAGTATTTGTTACGAAAAGTGCTTTTGTTATGGATTTTGTTATGAATTTGAACATGCGTGTTGTGGTGTAGGGCGTATGCTTGGAAGTACCCAGTGTACTTGCGTTTCCGGCTACAAAAAATTATAAATGTTTTATAATTATAATACATGTAATTAATAATTAAAAATATTAATTATATATGGCTGTTGGTGTGCCTACACTCAGTGTGTTGTTGGCGTCAGCATGATGCTTCCGCTGTTCCTCTAGTAGCTTTATACTCTAAGCTCTGAACATTGCAAGTCATCATTGTAATTACACAGCATAGAGATGCGATATTAATAAAAAAAATACTCTGAAATAAACAATATGACGAAGACAAATATTCGAATCGTTATTATGCATATACGTCTGAAATAAAAATACTTCATGTATACATGAGTGCAACCAATTTATTTGATGAAATTTATTCACTCAGATTAATGAAACGAAATAAATCAGATTTTTTAAGCAAATGCGAAACATAGTTGTATTTTAAGCAAGATGAAGTATGAAAATAGAAAATGGTAGAGAGAACCATTCGGCCGGCGCTGGTGCTCGATGGAGGAGGCAAGTGGCGCCAGTCTGATCGTCTCCCGGGTGATGGCGGCCCGCTC
>WNGS01111181.1:8574385-8652541 GCA_020271785.1 Procambarus virginalis | reverse complement strand
CTCCACCACTCCCGCCCTCACACCACACGCTACACACCGTCTGACCACAACACCAGGTGAGTGGGTGCGGCCTGGCGGCTGCGGCAGGGCCCTGAGGGCCGCGTGGTGCCGCCTGCGGCTGGTGACGGAGGAGGTAATAGCGGTAGAGGGCGAGGAAATGCGTGTCCCCCCTCGCGCGTGCAGCGACGCCATGTTGGGTGCGTGCCGCCCCTTCTGGCTCCCTGGGGCACGCCGCTGTCCTCATACCCTCCCAAAGGTGCCCAGTACCCCAAACTAACTAGATTGACCACATTTACGGTGCTAGCGGCTTCCAAAACGGTTGATTTTGTTAGAAATAATACCTTACCATATGTTCCACTTGTGTTGATAATTTCTAGAGATTTCGTGGAAAGTTTTCAAACTTCAGGTTACCGGTAGGGGGCGACGGCCCCCCTAACCCCCCCTCCCTCGCCCTGTGGTCTCTTGTAACCGTTGGGCTGTGGATTGGTTGTTACTGTGAAGTTACGGTGTGTGGGGCACGGTACATTTTACTTTAAAGTAAAATCGCGAAATTGTATTATAATTTGCATATAAATGATGTGGATATTCCTAGTAAGGCTTCAATATTATTTTTAAGCATTTAAACATTTAAGCATTTATATTTTGCATAAATTTTACTTAAAAAAAAAGTTAAAAATTTTTCTTTACCAAGTGCTTGACAAAATTCTTGCCATAGGGATATTTTTCTAGTCAATCAATAGACATAAAAAAAAATGCAAGTGTAGTGATCCTATTGTATCTTGGATTTGCAACCAAGAGCAACTTTGTTGGCACTAACATCATGTACAACATTTACAATTTACATTTATTTTACATATTAAACATTTACAAGAATGACAATATTGATTTACTAGTGTACCAAAATATTAACCCAAGATACAAGGAACACCACTAATGATAACGAATCGGCACATTCAGGTATGTTAAATTAGTCACTTATTCCGTTAGTGAGAAATATATTTACTAAAGTGTAATTCTCAACCCAATAAAATTAGGGAAAATGAGGATGGTCAAAGTAATGAGAGTGGGTGAATTTAATATGTAATAAAGATAAATGTGTGCAACAGTAAAATTATAAAATAAAGATGGAGTAAAATGAAGATGAAGATTATTGGGAAAGAAAAATAGTGTAAAGTATGGATGAGAAAATGGCAAATCTAAAAAAGGAAATAGTACTATAGGAAAAAGGTAGCAGGCTTCCAGAAAATTTCCAGTAATATGATTTAAAGAGTATTTTATGCAGTTAAACAATCCACATAATTGTTCCAATTTGCAACAGAGTTGTTGTTAAAGATTCGCTACCTGGAACAAGAAGTTCCAAGTAGCACGGGCTATGGTGAGCCCGTAGTGGATGATTGCAACAAAGTAAAACTAACTTTCCCAGGAGTATCCGGGTGTTGGTGCACGTCCTTGTATCACCCACATATAAACTACCTTTCCAACTTTATCTGAACCATTCATCTGTGTTCTTCGTCTCATAACAGTTACTTGTACCTAACAGGGGGGGATAATGGCGGTGACGGCAGAGCATCCAGGTCATCCAAGACAGGTCTTACTGCTAGACCACCTCACCATCTCCCGCAGTAGTCATCCAAGACAGGTCTTACTGCAAGACCACGTCGACTATGTAAGACCACCACACCATCTGAAGTAGCCATCCAGGCAGGTCTTACTGCAAGACCACGTCGACTATGTAAGACCACCACACCATCTGAAGTAGCCATCCACGACAGGTCTTACTGCAAGACCACGTCGACTATGTAAGACCATCACACCATCTGAAGTAGCCATCCAGGCAGGTCTTACTGCAAGACCACGTCGACTATGTAAGACCACCACACCATCTGAAGTAGCCATCCACGACAGGTCTTACTGCAAGACCACGTCGACTATGTAAGACCACCACACCATCTGAAGTAGCCATCCAGGACAGATCTTACTGCAAGACCACGTCGACTATGTAAGACCACCACACCATCTCCTGAAGTAGCCATCCAGGACAGGTCTTACTGCAAGACCACGTCGACTATGTAAGACCACCACACCATCTCCTGAAGTAGTCATGCAGGACAGGTCTTACTGCTAGACCACGTCGACAGCCTAAGACCGCTGCACCATCTCAAGAAGTGAAGATCCAAACATTACAGTCATCCTTGATAAGAGTTCATAATTTTTTCTAATAATTATTTTTATTTAAGCAACAGCTGAAAAAATATATAATTATAATGTTTAGAAATTAATTAGTTCACCCACAATCAATTTACAAAAAAGAAGAAAATAGGGCCTATTATGAAAAATATTAAACAAAGATTAAATTAAAATTTACTTCATTAATTGTGGTAACTTAATATACATATGAAAGAAACCAACAATGCAAGAATGAAGCAGATGCAAGGAACCAACAGATCCAAAGAACAACACTTGCAAGAATCCAACAGATGCAAGAATGAAACAGCTGCAAGGAACCAACAAATGCAAGAAATCAACAGCTTCAAGAAACCAATAACATTGGTCTTGCTGAAAAACTAATTGTTATAAAATTAAGATCTTAAATTGTGTATCACTTGCCTATACCACAATTATATCTTCCATTTTCTATTAATACTTATTCCAAAACAAAATAAAAAAAGTGTAGTGGTGGGTCTTGTGTGGTGGTGGTCTTGTGTGGTGGTGGGCCCTGTGTGGTGTTGGGTGCTATGTGTGCTGTTTTCACACACACCAGTGGTCTCAGCTGGTGGGTCCCTTGGGGCACCTTGTTCGATCTTTCTTGCTAAGCTGACTGCTGGCTTAGAAACCTCATTGAACGTTGTCTGCTTGTTGGGTCCTAACCCAGTCAATGTTTGAAGGGACTTAATCACAGTTATTGTGACGTTCTTAAAAAGCTTTTTCAACATACCAAATAAAACAATTTAATTTAATTTAAAACAATTTTAATTCAATTTCTCAGTTAATACACCCAAGTTCCTCAATGTATTTTATATTATACGAACGAACACAGATTAATATACATTTTGAATCCATTGCAATCCTAATGCGTTGCGTTTTATTGAAAATACACGTGTTAAAATGTGACAGGTAATATGTTTGTATGAATGAAGTGGATATCGCATATAAATACGTTCATTTTCCTTAATACATTATATTACATCATTACATTATATTACATCATCTGCTGGCCACTGTCAGGGGATATTTGCTGGCACCTGGACTGTGACGATGTCCCTGGGGCGGAGTGTCCCGTCTTCGTTATCCCTGATGGGGTTTACACTCCGCTGACTGTAGAAAGGTCAGTCCCATACTTGTTATAAATGTGGCCAGCAGGGCCACCTGGCGGTGGCTTGCTCCGTGGGAGTGACTGATTGTGTCAACATCCTCAGGGAGGGTGACTTTCAGCTCTTTCCGTACCCAGGAGGATTCTGTGGACGTGTTGCCTGATGAAGTTTGCCCATCTCCCAGCCTTCCTGAAGTTGCACCTGTCTGTGTCCATGTCCCGGATGCCTGCAAGGAGCCGGTACAACGCACTGTGCTCCCTAGGGTCGACAATCCGCCTGTGTGTGAATGGGGATATGCCTCCCGGGCTGTGTGTGCAGCCGTATGTGCCGGTGGAGGTGCACTGTGCGTCGACTGATATGGTAGCGGCTTCCCAGGTGGCGTCCCCATCTGCTTTGGGGAGCGTTTGAGAGATTATGTGGTGTAGAGTCTCCCCGGCAAAGCTGAGATGGGTGACAGATGGATGAATGTGATTAATCACATGGTAAACGTGTGCAAGCTGGATGAGGTTTTCCAGTTAACACGTTCAGTCTTGAAGCAAGATTATATAGAGGGGTCCCCCACTTTCAGTGGAGATGGATGACAGATGGTTGACGGCTGACCATGATGGATGAGGGTAATGGAGTCGTTCTGGGTGAGTGTGAGGGAGGGAACCGCGCTGCACCTCTGTCGCGCTCCTCTCTCACAAGGAGGGAGGAAATTATCAGTGAAAGCCCCAAGACATTACACCTATAGATGACAGGAGATATAATCATTCTCAAGACAACCGACTTGAGAATGGTCCAGGACGGACCGAAACGTCGTCGTCCCTTCACCTTCTAGTGTGTGGTCTGGTCAACAGATATATTTTCTTTATTATACACCCCATACCCCACCTCCCCCCCCCCCTCTCTCTCTCCCCCTCCTCCCTGTCTAGTTCATAGAAGCTTATGTTTTTGTTTATCAGTAAAGAGAGGTGTAAACTTTGTATCTGAAAATGACTAGTTCATAGAAGCATACGTTTTGTGGGGTCTCTCCCTGTGTCCTGAGGTCCTCTTCCCGACCGCTGCGATTAATGAATACAATATGGTTACTTTCTTGACGATCGACACCGCCCCATGCTGTGTTAATTGGCTGATTCCTCGCTCTGGGCCCATTCAGGTAGACACGTGGCATTAAGGAATGCATCGCCTCCCACGTCACTGAGCTCCATACCCTGCCGCACCCAGGCCGCTCTCTCTAAAACACACGGTTCAACAGAAAAGTTTATAACACAGGTGTAATGTGCCATTGGGAGAACGATATGCACTTCCATTCACATCATTCTAGATCATTGGTCTATTGGGTGAGAAATTGTAACCACTTCACATTCTATAGGGAAGTATACTCAGCTTATGTACAACCAGAAGAATAAGGAACCAGTTTCGTTAAAATTCACACTCGGCAGATTTGAATAGAAAGTTTTGTGACAAGTCCTCAAGTTGAACGTTCACTCTTCACACATTTCTAATGCTTTTTTTAGGTAAAAACTGTCTTGAACTCTCTTCAATATATAAATAACCTTTCCTTTCACATGATGTAACTGTTCACATAGCATTTCCTTTCACCTGATTCACCTGATGGTTCACATGGCAGTTACAACCATAAAAGACAGAGATTTGGTGAACATGTCCTTTCACCTCATGGTACTGTTCACATCGCGTGTCCTTTCACCCTCGGCAACTGTTCACATAACTCTTCCTTTCACATGATGCAGCTGATCACATAGCAGTTACACTCATAAAAGATAGAGAGATTTGGTGAGCATGACCTTCCACATGATCGGCCTGTTCACATAGCATTTCCTTTCACCTGATGCATACATTCAAATAAAGTTTAGTTCTTTGTCATGTTCTCATAATATTCTTAGCACGTTCTCTGATCATTACATCCTCTTCCATGATCTTTAAAAATCAAATGTACAAATGTTTGTCATTCAGTAACTAGTGCTTTGTCAAATATTTTCACCCACAGTACTGTCAACAATGTTAATGTTTCTGCTTATCAACTTATTATTTCTTACCAGCTCAGTTCTTAAACAAATCTGCACTTTATTCAGCAACAAATTTACCAAGGTAAATTTTTCCTGGCGTTACTCAACTAAATTATTTGTCAATCAACTGAAAATAGGCACTTTCACCTTTTCTTAACTAAAATAACATTTCTCTCCAATTGATAATAGTGAAGCTTAACTTCTTTTAACTCTTTAACACTCGTTATGCTTCTTGGAATAAGAAAAAATAGCCAAAGGAAGTGTTCACAAAACACAACACGCAAACACAACTCACAAACACACAAATCACAATCACAATCACACACACACACACACACTTGTTGGTGGCCCAGATTCGAATAACCCGTGTATTATAATGGTCCTTCTCTTTAGTAATTCATTGTCATGCCATTGTCATTTTAGTGTCAGAGTAGTTGACAAATGGAATGCATTAGGAAGTGATGTGGTGGAGGCTGACTCCATACACAGTTTCAAGTGTAGATATGATAGAGCCCAATAGGCCCAGGAACCTGTACACCTGTTGATTAACGGTTGAGAGGCGGGACCAAAGAGCCAGAGCTCAACCCCCGCAAACACACACACACACACACACGTGTGTGTGGGATTGGGATTACAAATAAAACTAGTGAACTTGGAGAGTGGGCACTAGAAGAAAACCCAGACATAATAGCACTCACAGAAACAAAGCTAACGAAAATCATAACAAATGCAGTGTTTCCACAGGGCTACTATGTAGTGAGGAAAGAGAGAGAAGGGAGAGGAGGAGGTGGTGTGGCTTTGCTACTAAGAGAAGGTTGGAGTTTCGAAGAGATGGTAATTCAGAACTGTGAAGGTTTCAGGGACTACATATCAGGCACCATTGCAACTGGAGGACAGAAAATTATAATAGTAGTCATATATAACCCCCCACCGAATGACAGAAGACCCAGACAGGAATATGATAGAAACAACATGGCCACCATCAATATAATAGAGAGAGCAGCTTCTGTGGCTAGCAGGAACGGATCCAGACTTCTAATCATGGGAGACTTCAACCATGGGAAGATAGATTGGGGGAACAGAGACCCACACGGAGGCCCAGACACGTGGAGAGCTAAGCTGCTGGATGTGGCAACAAGAAACTTTCTAAGTCAACACGTCAAGGGACCGACAAGAATGAGAGGAGGGGATGAACCAGCCTTGCTGGATTTGATATTTACCCTAAATGAGTCGGATATAAGGGAAGTTAAGTTGGAAGCCCCCTTGGGAATGAGTGATCATAGTGTATTGAGCTTTGAGTACCTGGTTGAGCTAGGAATTATCACCCCCAAAAAAGAACTGGGAACCAAAGGGCTGGCGTACAGAAAGGGAAACTATGAGGAGATGAATAAATTCCTATGGGATATACATTGGGACACAGAACTCGGAACCAAGTCCGTACAAGACATGATGGACTATGTCACCCAAAAATGTCAGGAGGCTGTAAGCAGGTTTGTCCCAGCCCAACAGGAAAAAACAGAGAAGCAAAGGAAGAATCCGTGGTTTAATAGGGAATGTATGAAAGCAAAAGAGCTGAACAAAAGGGCATGGAGGAACTTTCGTAATAACAGAACACCAGAAAGTAGAGAGAGATACCAGAGAACCAGGAACGAGTATGTCAGTGTGAGAAGAGCAGCTGAGAAAAGGTATGAAAATGATATAGCTAACAAAGCCAAGACTGAACCAAAGCTACTACACAGTCACATCAGGAGGAAGACAACAGTGAAGGAACAGGTGATTAAACTTAGGGTGGGCGAGGACAGGTACACAGAGAATGACAAAGAGGTGTGTGAAGAACTCAACAAAAGGTTCCAGGAGGTCTTTACAATAGAACAGGGAGATATCACGGCGCTGGGAGAGGTGGCAGCAAACCAGGTGACCTTGGATAGGTTCGAAATTACAAGAGATGAGGTCAAAAAGCACCTATTGGAGCTGGATGTGAGAAAAGCTGTTGGGCCGGATGGAATCTCGCCATGGGTATTGAAAGAGTGTGCAGGAGCACTTTGCTTACCACTCTCCATAGTGTATAGTAAGTCACTGGAAACGGGGGACCTACCAGAAATATGGAAGACTGCTAATGTAGTACCAATATACAAAAAGGGTGACAGACAAGAGGCACTGAACTACAGGCCAGTGTCCTTAACTTGTATACCATGCAAGGTGATGGAGAAGATTGTGAGAAAAAACCTAGTAACACATCTGGAGAGAAGAGACTTCGTGACAACCCATCAACATGGGTTCAGGGAGGGTAAATCTTGCCTTACAGGCTTGATAGAATTCTACGATCAGGTGACAAGAATTAAGCAAGAAAGAGAAGGGTGGGCGGACTGCATTTTTTTGGACTGTCGGAAAGCCTTTGACACAGTACCCCATAAAAGGTTGATGCATAAGCTGGAGAAACAGGCAGGAGTAACAGGTAGGGCGCTCCAGTGGATAAGGGAGTACCTAAGCAATAGGAAACAGAGTTACAGTGAGGGGTGAGACCTCAGACTGGCGTGAAGTCACCAGTGGAGTCCCACAGGGCTCTGTACTTGGACCTATCCTGTTTCTGATATACGTAAATGATCTCCCAGAGGGTATAGACTCATTCCTCTCAATGTTTGCTGACGACGCCAAAATTATGAGAAGGATTAAGACAGAGGAGGACAGCTTGAGACTTCAAGAAGACCTGGACAAGCTGCAGGAATGGTCGAACAAATGGCTGTTAGAGTTTAACCCAAGCAAATGTAATGTAATGAAGATAGGGGTAGGAAGCAGGAGACCAGATACAAGGTATCATTTGGGAGATGAAATACTTCAAGAGTCAGAGAGAGAGAAAGACCTGGGGGTTGATATCACGCCAGACCTGTCCCCTGAAGCTCATATCAAGAGGATAACATCAGCAGCATATGCCAGGTTGGCTAACATAAGAACGGCCTTTAGAAACTTGTGTAAGGAATCTTTCAGAACATTATATACCACATATGTCAGACCAATCCTGGAGTATGCGGCTCCAGCATGGAGTCCCTATCTAGTCAAGCATAAGACTAAACTGGAAAAGGTTCAAAGGTTTGCCACCAGACTAGTACCCGAGCTGAGAGGTATGAGCTACGAGGAGCGACTGCAGGAATTAAACCTCACTTCGTTGGAAGACAGAAGAGTTAGGGGGGACATGATCACCACATTCAAGATTCTCAGGGGAATCGACAGGGTTGATAAAGACAGGCTGTTTAACACAAGGGGCACACGCACTAGGGGACACAGGTGGAAAGCTGAGTGCCCAAATGAGCCACAGAGATATTAGAAAGAACTTTTTTAGTGTCAGAGTGGTTGACAAATGGAATGCATTAGGAAGCGATGTGGTGGAGGCTGACTCCATACACAGTTTCAAGTGTAGATATGATAGAGCCCATTAGGCTCAGGAAACTGTACACCTGTTGATTGACGGTTGAGAGGCGGGACCAAAGAGCCAGAGCTCAACCCCCGCAAGCACAACTAGGTGAGTACAACTAGGTGAGTACACACGTAGTAGGCCGCCGCGATGGGAGACACAAGATTAGTGATGTCCGCGGAAATTCGTCAGTTTCTCGGGACATTGAAAGAGTATAGAGGCTAGATCATAGTATTTGGCCTCTCGCAGTGTGTAGCTAGCAGGGTGCAACATAGAATAGTATATCGCCAGCGATAGTGCGAAAAACCAAAGTGGAGCTAGTGGCATCACCGGTGCATATACAGTGGGAGAACCGTGTGGAGCGACCTGACCTGACGGCCAGGTGGGACGGCCCGCCGTGGAACTGCCTGATTGTGTTTGTTGGGTGGTGACTGAGATCAGTGGTATAGTAAAGTTGTGAACTGTAACGATACAGTGACGCTTTGTGTAGATAGAGAAGAACTGCCATCATCAATCTACTAGCACTTAGTGAATCACCAAGTGGGAGGCGACAACGGAGCACCATCGTCAACCATACATCGTCACTACTCTAGTTGTGTGAGCGAAAGGCAGACTGGTATGTACCCCTCTGGTCGATTAATCAGGTGTACAATGTGAGGTAAAATATCAAATTCTTGTTCAGGATAGCATATATATTTAAAATCTCAAAGTGGCTCATTTTGGGTAGAAGTTACCGCTTACAGGAACTCGTGACACGCACACACGCATGCACACGCAAACGTTCAGTCAGGGAAGAAAGGATTAACACCTTTTGTGGAAAGAGGCAAGACCCCTCTTACCCCCCATCTGACCTGGTCGCCACCACCGCCCCTCCCACCCCCCCAGTCCCTCGCATCCCCCTTACACATACTCTCCCCCTCCCTCTCCCTGGTTCGTGGGCTAGATACTTTGTATCTAGCCCACGAACCAGGACCAAACAAGGCTTGGCACGTATTAGTATGGGAAGGGATCGTGCGAGTACGGCCCTGGCGGGGACGGCATTGAGAACCCCCAGAGAAAGGGGTTGAAAGATGCAGTAGTCAATGAGACTGAGCCGCACCAGGGGACGAGGTGGTCACCTCTGGGGGCATGTGGCTTGACCCAACCACAGAGGGAGGGAGGGGTGCAGGAGGTAGTCAGGATGGTCAAAGGAAGAGCTAGATCTGGGCCCAATGTAGCTGGGGGCTACAGAGCCCGATCTTCCAACACAGTCCAACTCGGGGGCTTGGTCGTCCACCCCCATGAGCTTGAGAAGTCATAAGAGGGAACAGTATTCAGCGACATGGAAACGAGAGGTAATACTTTCATTCACGAATGTGCCCCCGCACCCATCACGTAGCCACAATTAGAGGACAGGACAGCCAACAAGAGGCATGTTGCCGGTCTTGCCGGGGCCCCCTAGGGGTGCGCCGTGAGTATATGCCCTACAATCTCCACCTTAAGAACCATCAGTCCGTCGAGATCAGGTTCAGCGACGAAAAGACGATAAAAGCATCCCCTCGTCCGAGACGTTGGGTACTACAGTTCAACAGGTGAGAGTATGCCTCCCCAAACACCTGGGCATCAAAACAAAAGTCCGAAAAAATAATAAAGACTGGCAAAAGGTCAGTAAGAAATGACAATTAGAAAGGAGAAGCAGGGAGGGGGAAGGGGGGAGAAAAACAAAACATAAGGAAAAGGAAAAGTTATCCGGCACAATTCAAGAGGACAGCAGCAGGAGCATAAGGCTACAAAAGGACAGGACTGTCCCAGGAGCATCACACTCCGGCAGCCACCCACTACACCCCCTCACGGCAACAACGGGCCAGACAGGGTATTGGGGGTAGCACCAGCAAGTCATTATCAAAAGAAAGCACCAAGCCAGGGAGGCTATGTAGCACCAAAAATTGTGGGATAATCAAAATGCGCTAAAGATCACTAAGAATACCAATATGCTCTTTTAAGAAAACTACCAAATTTGAATTTATTTTTTATATATACTGTATATAAAATAGTTACACTAGAATTGAGCTACAGTATTGAAAATGTGGGTAACAGCTCACTCCTGCCACAAATATGTGGGTGTGATTGTGATCTGAATGAATTTGTACAATAACAGCTTTCATCATAAACCACACAAACCACATAAGTTACAAAAGTTTAAGACATTGTTCACCACATAAGGTGAACAATGTCCTAAAATATTAAATAAAATGCCTTCTTCAGGCACAGGAATCAGTCTGCAAATGACATCATTTTGTAAAATTATCTTTCGTAATAGAACAAAATATTCAATTTACTGACAAAGTTCCTGTAAGTTTAAATAAATTATTAGCTTAAATTTTCATGTCACAAACAATATGTATCAGTCTTTCATTCAATGTTACATCACATCAATGTTTCGTCACATCAATGTTTCGTCACATCAATGTTACATCACATCAATGTTACATCACATCAATGTTACATCACATCAATGTTACATCACATCAATGTTACATCAGTGCTCACTAAGGTTTCCTTACATCCACTTACTCATGAGTCATAAGCTTACAGATTCTTCACATACTGTCTGTAATATCTCGCTCCATTTTACTTTTAAGTACATTCACATTTTTGTTCTATATTTCTCAGACTTCACAAGCCAATTGTAAAACCTTAAATTACTATACACTCATATTTTCCTCATAGATACTATTGCTAACTATAGTCCCTTGCACAAGATGGCAAGAGAGGCAGCCAAANTTAGATCGTCGGACATCATTATTCCCCAAATCCTTGACATGCTGTTTTTCTACTATGGGAAGATTTGATTGTGTTTTGTATTTTGTATTTTGCAAACTTTTATTGAAAGACTAACCCAGAAAAAGCTGTAGTAGGCCGTTGCTTAATCTTTTCAATGACAATGTGATGCCTTACTACAGAGACAGCTTGCGAAGAAGGGAAAAACAAGCTTCCATGGACAGATTTGTTGCGAGTAAATCGAGCAGTGAGCCACAACCAGGATCTAGTGGTACGCAGGCAAAATGTGCCAGGGAGTGCACACCAGAAAGGTCCTCACTGCCCGATGTTATATTGGAAGAGGACTCCCCTTCCAAACAATAACACCTCTCCTCCTCCCCCCTCCTCACTATCTTCCTACGCCTACAGCATTCATCAACAAGGGCAAGTAATAACTTGAACATAATTTTGTAGGTTTATTTAGATGAATTAGGTATAAAATTTAGTTTGAAGTGAGGTTTTTGGGGTAGTCAGGAACGGATTAATTCATTTCCCATTATTTCTTATGGGGAAATTAGCTTGGAATACGAGTTTTCGGAATACGAGCTGTCTGCAGGAACGGATTAAACTCTTAAACTGAGGTACCACTGTAATGTATTGGCTCATTATATTTCTATAATACAAAAATTTACACAATATTTAACCAGTTGTTACTTACGAGAAGAATATAATATATAAATGTTCCTATGGACATACTTCCCAGATGGCACAGTTAGGGTATTAAAACTAATTTCTAGTTAATTGTAAATTATTTTTATTTTCTCTATAAATTTCTTATATTTTATATTTTTGGAAATAAATCTTGTTTACCATAAACCTTAGCTATAATAAAATATATGCATACTACAGCATAATAATATGTATGTGTTTGTATGAATGTATATATAATATGTAGGTACTATATGGGATGGTGCCCGGATCGACCCAAAAGTGTCACTTAAGTGACACTTTTGATGTGGACGGTGTCACTTAAGTGTTGGGAATCTCAGAATGCAAAGCTGCCATCAGAACATGAATTTAATATGTGTGAACAGATGAAACACTATGGGTTGCCATGGAAGCCGACCTCACCTTAACCCTTAAACTGCACATGGCGTATATATACGCCATGAATAACATGTCCCACAGTGCGCATGGCATATATATACACCATAGGGTGCCAGGCACGATTCAAATGGCCCGCGGCTACACGGGGTTCACATTAGCTTCCTCAGGGCTCTTGTAAACAGACGCCATTTAAAAAAAAAATCGTGGGCAATATTTTCAGGTGTGAGAGCCACAGTACTGTTGGAGCAACCAAGGCTGGCGCACGCAGCATGAGCGAACAGCATTGCTGTTCAACTTGTGACCACAGCATCGCCGAGAAATGTCAAAATAAATATATAATTGCTATTATTTAGCGATGACAATATTACAGATGACCCCTAACTGTGATAAAAATAACCAGGGTTGTGATAATAGCAGGATTGTTGTAATAATTAGCGATGTGGGAGGAGTGGTGCTGAGGGACGGAGGGAGATTGCATCGTTTACTGACTGTGTGGTCACCTGTTATTGTCTGTATTCACCATACCAGCTCAGTGGTTCTCTATGGTGAACACAAATGTAGATATTTACATATAATGTGTGTATTAGTGTAATAACAGCAAAAGGATTATGATGGGAGGAGCCATTTGAGTGACGGAGGTGACATCGTCTGCATGATTTGTCAGGATGTGTAGAGGGTGGCCACTATGCTCTTTGGGCGCTCTACAAGCTTAGGTGTACAGTTACGGTGCATACAGCATGTAGATACTTGTATATAATATGTGTATATAGTGTAATAACACTGCAAACAGTATTGTTGGGGGAAAAAGTTTAGTGCGTGTGACCTGGAATGAGTGAGGGAGCCGCCAGCTGACTGTGTGTGTAGCGACGACTCTTAGTGCCTGAACTAACTATATCAGCTTAGTTGTACAGTTGTGGTGAACAAAACATGTAGTTTCTTATATACAATGTCTGTATATTGTGAATAAAATATAAAACAGGATGGTGGGAGGAAAAAGTGGGCGAGTGAGGCGTTGTTGAGGGAGTAGCAACGAGTGACTGGCTGGTGTGTGGCGGTCACTCCTCGTTGCTTTTCGACTCTCAATACCAACTTAGTGTTCGTTATGGTGAACAAAACATGCAGATACTGTACTTCTATATAACATGTGTATAGAGTGTAATAGCAGTAAAACTATGTTTATTGTTTTATGAACATAATTGAATCACTAATATGCACACCATATTTTTGAGTATAGCAATTATTCACCACTTTTATTATATAAATATATTACAATACACACTACTGAATAATATTACTGCAAAAAACTAAGAAAAATAAATCAGTCATTGAAATAATTAAGTGATAATATCTTTGTGGCAACTCCCACCTGTCAGCGCGGGTGACGCTGACCGGCCCTGACGACCGCTCTGTCAACGCCCACTTTTTGCAAGACTTCCTCGGTCTATTGCACCCAAAATATGTCACCTACGAATTTTTTTCCCCGTGCTCAGGGAACACAAATTAACATTTTTAGAAGACAACATAATTTTTTATAATTTTTTTTTCTTGTGCACAGAGGTGTAAATGTCCTTAGAACCCCTTAGCAGTGGAAGGTTAAACACACATTACAGTCCCCCTAATACCCACCAGGCACCCAGCAAAGTTTAATGAGCCTGGCCCCAAGCACCTAGGCTTATACCTTGGATGGAAAAAGACATGCTACAAGATGGCTTCTGGAACTGGAAAACAGAGCTACAAGGAGTGGCTAGAGATGTTAAATATGCCAAAGCTAGTAGATATACTGTAATCAGGAAAAAGAGGCAACATTATCTTTACATACAAAATAGTAACAGGAATCAACACGTTGAATTCTTGAAATCTGTAACTTCAAGAACGAAAGGTCATAGATTCAAGGTAAGGAAACAAAAGTACTGAAAAAATATTAAAAAGTTCTCCTTTGGAAACAGAGTGGTAGATGGTTGAAACAAATGTGGTGGTAGAAGCCAAAACTATTAGTAGTTTAAAAGTGTTACATGACCAAGAGCACTGGGAAGACGAGCCACCACAAACACGTCTCTCATCCTATAACTACAATTAGGTAATTAACAGATACCAAAGCCAGACCATCTAGGCTGCCTCAGAGATGGAGAACAGCTCACAACTGACCACACCACTGGAACATTATCAAATAACTCGTAGTTACAAACAAAAAAAAAATTTCCACAGAGACTTGTGTCCAATGTGTTTATCAACATCATAGTTGTTAAATAAAATGGACATAACTTTACTCATGCTAAGCCCTTAAGGAAAACAGAAGCTTGTTAGTGATCCAGGAAGTACGAGGAACCTTATACCAGAGCCAAAGGGTGGAAACCGACCTGAACTCAAGAGGGAGGGGGGGGGGTTCCATCAAGTTAGTGTTGTCTGGATCCCGCAGAAGGAACTGAATGAAGTTTGCCTGTGTCAAGGAGTGCACAAAGTGGGATGACAGAAACAAGATTCATCTGCAGAACCTAACTGGACACGGTATCACACCTGGGGAAGAGCAGTTGTTGATGGTTTTTGCAAAATCTGTATCATCAACATTTTGCTTATCTTCCATGGCAAATAAGCCCACATCATAGTGGTGTAGCAACTGTATAAGGCAGGATCACCCTGTCCTGTACCCAGGGTTATGTAAACACTATGATTCCATGTGTTTTGTGATCTTATTTCTTGGCATACTTTCAAAGATATTTATGATGTATGATAGTTACTGGTTTCCAGTTTTTTTGCATGAGCTTTACTACTGTACTTCCTTTTTGAAGTGATGCAAATGCTGCTGTTTTAAATTTCAGGGATAACACCAGTATCTAGGCTCAGTCTCCAAACAATGGGGTAAAAGGTAATACCTACCCAACAGGGAGACAAAAAGATACAAAAAAAAGTTTAGCAAAACCAGCAGACAACCCTCAAACTCACAAGTAGCAAGTGCAGGCTCGATGGGTGGAATTAAAATATACACCAAAGACCTGTGGGGCTTGCCAGGATCTGATGGTACGGGCAAAGTGGGACACCCAGGTGCCGAGAATACTTGCCAGGAGAACTGACACTGAACACGGCCTACAGGATAAATGCAGTTATGAAGGGTGTTGGCAGCATGCCATATATATACAAGCACTTGAACCTCAATGCACCACACCATAACAATAAACCCTGATTTCCATCACCCACAGGGCCATGCAATGGAGTTGAAGACCAATGCACTGCACAATAGGATGGCCTCTCAGGAGCAAACTCCTGAGCTCTTCAGAGAAGTTTCTGTCAGAGTAGGGGAACACTAAATGAGCGAACAAGGAAGGGCTACCTAAACATGTGCAGCTTGAGGGGAAACCAAAAGCTATGTCCACACAACAAATGGAGCATGGAAAGATGCACTGGTGAAGCAAACACTAAATTTGGAAACCATACACAAAACAAATGGCTCCCACTGGTCAGAATTGAAAAGACAGCCCACACTACAGTATCTTAGAAAAAACCTTGACCCACTAAAGCTGGTGATAGCAGGTGGTCTCACACTCGTGGATATCAACGACAGGACTAAGGGTCTGATAACGTGGAAGCTGGGAGCTTCCTCGGTGGTGCTGCCAGCTATTGGTGGCCAGCCATGACTTGAAGGTGGAGGAGTCCACGAGTGAATTGTGTGTGTTTACTGCCTCAGTTCTTTTCTCTCTGTGAACCATGTGGTTATTTGTACTGTATTGCTTTTCTTACTTTCTGAATATTTTCTTAGTGAGGGTAAGCATAATCCCATGTTCCCTGTTCCTCCATGAGGGGGGGGGGGGGCAGGTTCTGGCTCTTGACCCCACTAGGCCATTCAGGATGCTTAAAGCCAATGTGACTAGTGTGTGTGTGTGTGTGGAAGTATGTTAATGAGCTAGCTTCAGGGAGCCACCATTCAGCCCCTCCAGATGTTTTTGAGACAAAAAAAAAATTAAAATTAAATACTTAAGGGTCAACCAATTTTTTTTTTTAATAAAGCTCAGAATAATCTAGGCTTTAAAATGGCAATACAGCATCGACAAAACTTACAAAATACAGACAAAATTAATGAATTGATTTGGGCCCCATAAACAAAATTGTGCATCCAATGTGCCTGAATTATGAATAGAATGTCACACACTAAAATCATAAGGTATTCAGCTTGGTAATAAATGGTTGTCTCGGTTCACTCCATGTGGAGTGAACCGAGACAACCATTTATTACCCACAGAAATCACAATAGCTCTTGTGGATTTGTTCAACCATTTATTAACTGCACAAAAACTGTTACTTGTAATATTTTCTAATACAGGAGAGAGCGATGACATTAACATGAATAGCATTAGTTCATAAGTATTCTTTGGAGCGCAAGACAAAGTGGAGAGTTTGACTCTCAAGCAGACGCTGCGACCACCATACCCTCCATGCTTCCCAAGTGGGTTGCTCGGGCCTGCAGCAGTCTCCTTTGCTTATTACAGCTGAACCCCTTCCATATGAGAAGTGCCACCAAATACTGGAAGTGTCTGTAAGGAGTGTCAGCATATGTGGGGATTGATAGCAAATGTGAGAAGTTGTTTCTGAATGTGGAAAGTGGCAGTGGGTGATGTGGGCATGTAGAGTATGATGCAGAGTTGGGATGGGATGGAGTGAACATACTTGTTAATGTAGTATTCTACTCGCTGCAAAGATACAAATGGCTGCCAGAGTAAGTGATGATGCATATTGTATTTATAATGAGTATTTGCCCAAGATAAACCAATTGAAGCAATTCAAGCAACTACTGCATAAAGGAGAAATACAGTTACATTAATACAACAATCCATAACAAATGAAAGGTACTATGTCAAGTGGTGATGGTGTGGGAGGCTAGATGGGAGGGAGGGTCTTGCTGGGCAAGTGAGGGGGTTGCTTTGTGTCTGGAAGTATAACAAACTTTAACGTATATACTGTAATTATTTTACATTTGTACGGCAACTAATTGTTCTATACAGTATTTATAATTTTGGCACTGAAATGATTGTATATGATTGTGCTAAAACAAAAAAAAGGAAGACTGCATAATAACTATATTGCCTATCAATTTTGGAAGTAGAGAAGCATGGTTTAAAGCTTGAGGCAACTACACACTGGTACTGTATAATATAATATACATACCATACATTTGATTTTCAGTTTCATTTAAAATGAATAAGTCTTCCGATATGCAAATTTTCTCAAATAAGCTAAAAAATAAAAACTTTATATTAGTGCTAATAAAAACAAAAAACAAAATAAGGCCTAAAATTTCACAGAACTGATATTTGTACTGTACTGTCTATGCTGGGTAATACGAATCATACGGGGCCCACCTCCATTAGTTTCCCAGCTTTCTTACCAGGGATGTCCAAAAATTAACAAATTCACAATTATTTTTACTACAACCCAGTTTCTCCTACCATTTACCCCCCCCCCCCCCCCAGTTTCGTGGGTACTTGTTTACCTCCTCCGTTTACTGGAAACAACGAACGCGAATTTAATTAGATTACCAAAATTTGGATTACCAAGCTCTTATGTTATATCCATAAAAAGCCCAAGAACTGAATGAAGGCTAGCACATTAAGTTGCATTAATGAAGTTGCTGTAATGAAAAACAAGCGAAAGTATCAAACTTAGAAATTATCAAAGACAAAATACTGGTTTTGTTTAATGGATAAAAGTACTGTACGTATATAGCATATTTTAAAATCCCTATTAATGCATGATAAAAAGCACCAAATAAAAATGGTACATAGAGCAAACAAGACTTGTGTAAAATAGCAACAGGTTACAAGTGCTACACTTTAACTCACACTGGTGAAACCAATATTTATGCAGGAACAAAAAGAATAGATATTCATTAAGATAATTAATGTTTTGTGCTGCTTGAATGCAGCCGTTATACTCTAGAGCAAACGCTTGGCAATCGATAAAAGCAAATATCCTAGAGCCTTTAAAGGGATCAAGTCTCTTCCTGTAATTCACTTCTTCACAAATTCACTTCAAGTAATTCACTTCAATGTAATTTCACTATTACTTCCCTGAACCAGCCCATGGATCATGGTATGATTAAAATCTTAAGCAATATATATACAGTATATACTGTATTGCCAGAAAATCTAGCTGAGAAACTCTTTGAGACTGTCATGGTTACAGTTAAAACTTTGGTAAATTTCTCATTATCAAGTACTGCTTCTTGCCTGGAGCATACCTCAACCCCTGGAGGTGGTTCTGGGAGTTCTTCTACTCCCGAGCCCAGCCTGGGGCCTGGCTCGGCTTGTGATAACTTGGTCTAACAGGGTGTTGCTTGGAGTGACCTGCAGGCCCACACATCCACTACAAACTAGTTGGTCCTGCACTCCTTGCAGGAACTTATCTAATAGGTTATTCAACAAGTCCACCTTTGTTCTGGTAATATTTCTAATGTGTGCTGGGAGAGCATTGAACATCTGTGGACCTCTGATGACCATACAGTGTTGTCTAATTGTGCCTATGGCACCTTTACTCCTCACAGTTCTATTCTGGATTTCCTTCAAGTGACCCTGACTTTCCTGCTTCCTTAAATGATCCATTAATTTCATCAGCAGTCAACAATATAGGAAACTCCATGCCTCTAGCAGAAGGCACCAGTTACCAGCTTCAGTCCACTCTCGGCAGCATATAATCCACTCCTTCATGCTTCAAATTATATCACCTTCCTTACCAGAATTACAGCATTTTTTTTTTAGCCAAGAACCAATTAATTTTTTTAGTGTAAAATTTAAAAAATTCTATATACAGTATATGTACATTATCATAGTTAATACGACTTGCTTATCTGGAGAGTCCCCAAGTATTTACATGCAAGTTGATTTTTCAAGTACCAACAATACCGACGTCATGGATAATAAATAAGGCACCATTTAGCTACAGTTCACAGAGCAGAAATACTGTAGTTTTGTTTAAAATCACATACAGTAATACCTAAATCATATACAACCCTTCTCAACTGTGGCAATACAGCCATAAGTAAGTACTCCAATCACCTTATCAAGTATAAAAAAAATGATGGCAGTCGCTGATAATGAGTGACAAATAGAAATTAGTATGCAAAACATTTTCTTTACTGCAAGTTTAACAGACGATCCTTTTCAGGTGCTGGCAAGACAATTCATATACTGTATGCTGTATTATATTATTACCTGCTTTACTATTATGCATTTGTGTTTTACATTATTTTATGATGTATAATCAAAATGTTATTAACAATAACTAATTTTTTCTTAAGAATTTGATGAAGCAATGAAAGTTTTATGAGTTGACATATGACTTCTTAAATGACTATTTCGAGCAAAGTTTTGTGGACAAAAGGGGCATGAAAATGGTTTTTCTCCAGTATGAGTACGGATGTGATTGCTCAGAGTGCCTTTTTGGACAAACCGAGATGGACAATAAGGACACGCAAATGGCTTCTCTCCTGTGTGGGTACGAATGTGCATAATTAAATGGTCTTTCCTGGGAGTGAAGTATGAACAGAAGGTACACTGGTGAAGCTTGGAGCTAGATGTGAGGCTTGTTCTGGTCACAGCAGCTTCTTCCATACCAGGTCTCTCCCTGTCATCTCCCGCCTGTAGGAGATGTTTGGCTATTGTCATTAACCGAAAGTGTATCATATGCACTTATTATTTCATTTATTCAGCTATTAAAGCATTATCACTTAATTATTGTAAGCAATATACTGTAAATATATGTATATGGTTCTAAAGTCCAAAGTTACTTTTGGTTTTCGTCTAAAAGCCTCAATCCTACAGCCTTTACTGCCTTTTAAGCAACAAAATCATCGACATTTGGGCTATGCACGCACCGTATTGTTTAAGATTAAAGTACTGTAATAACAAAAACAATCCAAATGAATGCATGTGTAAAAAAATGAATGGTACATAATTGCTTTTAAAAAGATTGTACAAGAATGTTATTAGAAAAATAAAAGATGAATAATAAATTCAAATTAGAAGTACAGTACAAGAAATAATTAATTTTATGGGTAGGAGCAAGTGGAAGTATCAACAGAGGAGCAAAAACCCGACCCCCCTTTTAAGAGTAAGGAAAGCTTTATAATGCATGAAATTTAACGATTTATGATGATAGTATCGTAGTAGAAACGATATGCTTTTAATATTCAACAGTAACCGTTCTATGTGTCCTATTATCTCAATAATAGTATATTATACTTGTCTATATAAAACCTGCCCATTCAAAATCTAATTGTTTTAACCCTTGGACACCAGCTATGAAGAAATGCTATGGAGAAGCTATGGAGAAAGCAAAAAAAATATGATCATACCAAAAATATTACTGTGCAAAAAAATATATAAATATAAACCAAAAAAAACCAATAGAATTATTAATTTGTATTCAAAATTTAAGAAAAACATATAAATAAATATTTACATTTTCAGTGGATGGAGGTGTTCTAAAAGACTGCATCGTGGCTATGTGGTTTGGCATCTATAAACACAGGATGCCAACTTTGCTGACTGACAGCATAAAAAGGCCATTACCACTGCCATTTGGCTTGCATAACATTACTATATCTTTTTCTAGACTTATGACAAACTTCTTCCAAAGACTGACGACACAGTAATACCTCCATAGTTTACCTCAGTGACCTCAAAATCATGTCTAGGGATGTACAGACTTACTTTCCAAGTTTAGAATGTGCCCTTCAGAAACTAGCTGAAGCTATCCTGAATATCAAACTTGGTACATGTAGCATCAGCAAAACAATACGAGATAAATTTCTAGGTCATCATCACTGTTGACTCAAAGATGAACATGGTTCAAATCTATCCTATGTCTTATGCTGTCGAAGATATGCAAAAGTTCAGAGATCTAGCAGGATTCTACCACCATTCATTTCCGGATACTCAGTAAATGCATCTTTTCTCGCTCATTTCCTTAATCTTTGAACTGCACAACACAGTCAGGGATGTTTTGCTAATTATCCATAAGCTGTATTCACCTAGTTGTTGTGTTTGCGGGGTTTGAGCTTTGCTCTTTCGGCCCGCCTCTCAACTGTCAATCAACTGTTACTAACTACTTTTTTTTGTTTTTGTTTTTTTCCCACACCACACACACACACACCCCAGGAAGCGCCCGTGACAGCTGACTAACTCCCAGGTACCTATTTACTGCTAGGTAACAGGGGCATTCAGGGTGAAAGAAACTTTGCCCATTTGTTTCTGCCTCGTGCAGGAATCGAACCTGCGCCACAGAACTACGATCCTGCGCGCTATCCACCAGGCTACGAGGCCCCCAGGCCCCGAGCTGTGCGACACAGTCTGGGATATTAAAACAGTTCAGCTCAAGATTTTAAACTCCTGCATGTACATGGGCTCACATCTGCTCCTCAGGTCACCATTAAACAGAGCATATCTGGAGCATGTTTCCGGAGTTCTTTTACTGCCCGAGCCCAGTAGATGCCAACTGGGAAAAAAAAATCTTGGCCACTCCTCATGAGTACGAGTGTGCCTCAGCACAGAGAGCAACCATAAGCAGTGCATGCAGCAGCAGCTCACAGCACTACCATGCAGCTCATGTTCACAACATTACTTAATAATGATTAAATAAGGAACTTCAATTATTTAACTATGTTAGTGTAATAGAAGATCCTGATTGATAAAAATATGTACAAGGTTCAAGTATCATTGAACCCAATGCTGGTTATGATGTTCACAGCATGAGGTAGACATCCACAGCACACAGCCATGCTTGGGTGCATGAATGCATCATGAAATGGGACCTTATGTTTCTTTAAAAAAAAAAAAAAAATTGTGGGAAGTAATTTATATTGAGGATTTAGTGCCAGGATTCTGATAATAAAAGCAGTGTTCTGGCTAGTTAGCAATGTGCATAGTGCATTGGGAGGCACTTTACTGTGTCAGGTGCCGTAGGCAACTAACTAGCGTCATTTTTTTTTTTAATTTTTAAATCAGATACACACACACCTGACCATCAGGCCAGGTGTGTGCATTTTACAGGGGTCATCAAACCACTTACTCAGTTATAATTATAATTATTACTAGAATCCACCATCGAACAGATTAAAAGTATACCTGGAGAGGGTTCTGGGAGTTGTTCTACTCCCAAGCCCAGTAAAGTGGTAATAGATTTATGTTAAGTCAAAAGAGATGCTTTATGGAGATTTACACAAGGCTGAATTGAACAAATCGTGTAGTGTAGTGTAGTGTAGTGTAAGGCTGAATTGTCTTGTCAGACAATACATTCCATGGCTCTTGTTAACTTGCTACACTATTGTATAGGAAAATTTATGCATAAATTATAGTTTGTGGTAAATCTTGTTAAATACATTTCACACACACACACCACACACACACACGTACCACAAACTCATCCCCCCCCCCCACCCCCATCGTTTAATTTGGATTAAATCTTCTTGCCACTGGATAAAGTTTTCCACCACAAAATATTTTTTTTTACATAAACAATACAAAGAAAATATTTTGAATTAACACATTTTAAACCAAAATTATATTTAAAAATAAAGTTATACCACATTAAGCAGTCTTTGCCTTCAATATTTTAAGCATTCAGTATTAATTATAATATACAAATGAACAACCCCCCCCCCACTTGATACGAGTGTCTTGTCAACAACACTCGCCTCCACACACAAAGTACAAATAAACAACTTCACATATACAAATTAGTGTAAAATAAATATAAATTACTGTTGCTTAATAATTAAGTAAAGAAAAGCTAGAGGGTTGAGTACAAGCTTCATACTTTGTTATGTGTCGTCAGTACACTGCCGGTGCACAAGGTGTTAGCCTTGTTGGGGCCGTGTGGTGTCAATACAGCAGGAAGGTGCGTCAAAGAACACTAGTATCACCCCACCCCTCTGTCCCACACACAATACTCACACGATTATATATGCTTCTTGAGAAAATTAATGTAGAGTGGTGGATAGAATATTTGAAATATATTTATATAGAAAATAGAAAACGAGAGATATTTTATAAATACTGTATGTATTTTATGCAGACATTTAATGCATTCACGAGCACCGAACTTGGTTTGCTCTTCATTTAAAACCGAGCGTAGAGGAAAAATTAAGAAATCGGTAATTAAACAGACCGTAGTGATAACAGTACAAATAATAAACTGGCTCACTGAACAACCACTGATCATCTAACGACTTGACTGATGCGTGCAAACCAATTCATACACACAACATGAAGCCTTGCCAACATAGTCCCAGTGAATGTATTTGTTGTTTACAAACCAGCACTCGAGTAGGCAGACAAAGAAATTATTCCTACGGTGATCAAAATATTCCAAGACTATACACATGTTTATCGTACAAAAACTATTGGCTGCAAAAGTACTCTGCATTATTTGAATCAAGCCTATCTTCTCGGGATTAACCTCTCAAAGTACATTGTCCCTAAGTGCTGCATAGTTGCGGAATTGTGCTGCCATCTTGAGGTGTTGGTTCACGCATGCTGCTTTAAAACTGTGTAATCAGGTCTTCAAGTGATATTTACTTACTATAGAGTAAGGGCATTTGTCCTTCTCTTTTATTTAACTGTGGTAAGTTCCAAGTAAGAAACAAGTATTTTACAAATACAACACACTATCACCAGACATTAAATGACCACATAAATTGGACATGCTCCAGCTTAGTGTGTGTCAACAACCAGAGCAGGAAAGAAACATTGTATGACCTGATTACTGGTGTTGTATGACCTGATTACTGGTGTTGCACATTTAATTCAAATGAAGCAATCGGCAGTGAATGGTTCAACATACTGAAGGACTTTTTTTTAACTAAATGCAGCACTATAAAGTGGTTGAAATCATTAATACCCATCAATCACGTTAATCACTATCATTTACAACACTCATTTCATATTAAAACCTTATATTTTAGTCCAGTAGATAGTATTTTTTTAATAAGTGCATTGAGTAAAAGCAGATAGAACTCCTTATTACTTAGAGAAATAATTCACAATTGAATGACATCCTTTTGTTTTCACAGAATCGCCCATCCAGCAAAGTCAATCAATTCTTCTCAAGCATCACTTGTCACTGACCACTCACTCCAACTTTCCAGAAATATCAACTTGATTGTTAAGAAATACAACTTAAAGAGTTGTACAGTACATATATAGTGTAGCAGATATACTGGGTAGAATAAAGACTAGTCGGCAGAGAAAGCTGGAAAACCCCAGCTGGATATTTTGAATTATGAAGTAACCACTGCCACAAAGATATAGCTTACAGACAGGCCTTTTGAGTCCTACTCAAGTCAGATCTATGTTGTATGAACTGTGTTGGGAGTGATCTTGATCTGGAATATCCCCAAAACCTATTGATGGAGAATGCTGTGGGTGTGAACAATTTTATGCAACTTAAATTTAATTAGTTTATATCGGTTCTTAATTTTCATATCCTAATATCCCATTGCTCTAATGGAAAACTACACTATATTTTTACTATATATTGTATTTGGAGTTCTATAAATATACTGTATCTTGGAGTTAAGAATTCGGCTGGTAAATTCTTAGTGAAAAATTATCAGGAGCTAAGATTTCAATATTCTGTATATTAGTTCAAGATAAGGTTATATTAAAAAAAAATAAAAAATTCAAATTATATATTTTTATATTAAAACTAGTACAGTAATTTATATACTGTATTATTTGGAAACTCTCATAAAAATGTATTCGACTATTTGCAGTAAGAAAACCCCTTAATAACCGATGATAAATAGCGAAACTTGGAGTGCGCACAATATCGTTTCCATGTACAGAATAATAAGAAGTATTAATTATATATTGTGTAACTTAATGACTTAAAAATCTTTCCACAAGATGAAGTATAACATTGCATCACTGAAAACTTTTCCTTTAAAAAAGTATTAGGTTAATAGTACTGATAGCTGTACTGTACTTCAGTTATCAACTTTTCAACTAAACACAATAACAATTGTTATATTATTTTCAAGTACTGTATAATGCAAACATAATTCTCAGATCTTCTTGGAATAATATGTTTTGCACAATTTATAATTAATTTTCATAATTTTAAGGTCTACAATGCAAAGTCAAACTACTGTACAAGCAATAAATCTGTCCATTTTTTTTTTCATTGTAGAGCAAAGATAAGCTGAAAAAAATACCTTACATGATCAAGGTTCAGACTACATTGAAATTTAGTTCCAGTTGGTGTAAATCACGACTGCTGTGAACATAGACGCAAAACAAATAGTTCCATTTGCTGTAAATCACGACTGCTGTGAATATAGATGCAGTAACGAATAGTATACAGTAGTTCCACTTGCTGTAAATAATGACTGCTGGGAATATAGTAATAGTAGGCAGTCATTATTTGCCTACTTATTTGTTATTAACTATTTGCTTCATTGAAAATAGGTACAGTATATGAATCCAAAATGAACTATATAGTATACATTGTTACTGGAGAAAGGAGTCGTACTATTTTACACTCTGCTCTTTAACAAATCTGTAATATCATATAGAACTGACTAGTGAGTGATGTGTTTTTAGCCAAGAGACTACAGAAACAGCACAGTTCAAAACCTATTACCGTATGTAAATAGTTCAGTGACTCAGAACACTAGAAAAAATAGTTAAAACCAAATGGGTTTTATCCTGGAAAGTAATGACATAATAGCAGAGTATGGTTTTCAAAGAGGAAGATCCTATGTAACAAATCTATTTAGATTTTATGATAGAGCCACTGAGATACTACAGGAGATGGTTGGGTTGATTGTCTATCTGAACCTTAAAAAAAAAAAAAAAAAGTCCCACACAAGAGGTTGTTTTGGAAACTGGAATATGCTAGAAGGGTCAAAGGAAGACTGTTGACATGAATGACAAATTATCTAACTGACTGGCAGATGAGGCAGTAATTAAAGGCACTGTCTGACTGGAGGAGTGTTACTAGTTTAGTACTACTGGGTTCAGTTCTTGCACCAGTAATGTTCATCATCTACATAAATGATCAACCAGAAGGAATAAAGAATTATATGAACGTGTGCTGATGATAAGCTACTAGGGAAGATGGGAAACCTAGATGATTGCCATGGCCTTCAAATTAACCTAGATCAAGTAAGTGCTTGGGACACAATGTAGCAAATGGAATTCAATGTGAATAAATGTCAAATTATGAAAGTGGAATATGAGAAAATAGACCACATTCAACCTACAAATTATAAGAAAAGGACTTAAACAATTCTTACAAAGAAAGAGATCTAAGTGTGGTTCTCGATGGGCTGCCACCAGAGGAACACGTAAAGGACATTGTGCATGAGCACATGCCTGCACTTTCCAACTTCAGAATCACTTAATCACATGGATGGTGAAATACTAAAGAAACTGTTCATGACTTTGTAGCACCAAAATTGGAATATTCAGCAGGTGTATGGGGCCCATATCTCCAGAAGCACATCAGTAAACTGGAAAAGGTGCAAAGGCATGCTACAAAAATGGCTTCCAGAATGGTAAAACAAGAGCTATGAAGAGAGGCTAGAGAAGTTAAATATGCCAAAACTAGAAGATAGAAAATAAAGAAACGATATGATCACCACTTACAAAATAATAACAGGAATCGACCAAATTGACAAAGGAATTCCTGAAACTGGCAACCTCAAAAACAAGAGGTCATAAGTTCAAGCTAAGGAAACAACGGTGCCAAAAATCGAAAAGTACAGATGAAGTGGTTCAGCAGTCTGATGACATACTACTGTATTTTAAGAGCATGAATAAAGGAAATAAACCAGTAAACAAATTAATAAATATATAATAAAATCAAGTGATTACAGTGAACTGAGTTAAGAGCAACACAATGTTGAGTGAAGTGGATTTAGAATGGGCTAGAGAGAAAGAAATTTTATGGTCTGATATGGCAATAGATGCAAGAGTATTTTGGTAGTAAAGAGGACATTAACTTGGATACTCATTTGGTTTATACAGTACTGAAATATGAGTATCAAATAACTTCAGTTAAAACAGTCTATTCAGCTATATTTATAGCACAATGGCTTCTTGTGCAAAGGTTATACGGTTATGCCCATGTCTGGTATAGCACAACTGCTTCTTTATGCACAGGTTATACTGTCATGCCCATGCCTAGTATAGTACAATTGCTTCTTTACGCACAGATTATACGGTAACCTGTGTCTGGTAACAGTATAAACAACCTCAATAGGCTACACAGCAACAGCATGTCAAATAACAAAATGGTAACTAGTAGGATGGCTCATTGGTACACCAAGTGGTGCTTTAGCATAATAGTTTTGAGCTTTATTAATCTCTTTGCAAGAGGCAATTTAAGACTAAAAGCAAACTATGAAAGGTTGAACAGCATTCGGTAAGCTCTTGATTACATGTCCATTTTTTTTTCTTTTTTTGAGATATATACAAGAGTTGTTATATTCTTGTACAGCCACTAGTAGCGTTTTGGGTAGATCCCTGGAATACGATCCCCGCTGCGAAGAATCGTTTTTACAGCCAAGTACACATTTTACTGTCGAGTTAAACAGAGGCTACAGTTAAGGATTTGCGCCCAGTAAATCCTCCCTGGCCAGGATACAAACCCATGACAAAGCGCTCACAGAACACCAGGCAAGTGTCTTACCACTGCACCACGGAGACTGGTATTCAGTTCATTCAGTTTAATACTAGGGTACTGTATTTAACAATGCATATATTAGGCTTTCATGTGTATATTAGACCACGTGTCATACATATTAGACTTAAAAAATATGAGGACTATACAGAATATTAATATTTGAGTATTTTTTTATTGTATAGTCAGTAGTCAAGAACTTCAATTATTTTTCATTACCCGCATTGTTCAACAAGTGGACACATTTAGTATACACTAAAACACATTTACCTTTTTTAAACATACGTCATTAATGGGTGATTTCCGTTTTTCTCTTGCACTTCATATTCATATCTATAACAATTATGTAAGATCAGAGTCGTTTTAAATAATCTTGATATTAGCATTTTGTATACACAAAGTTGCAGAATAAATTTTCTTTTGATATCTCTTCTTTGAGTTTACCATTTCATTCATTTTTCAATCTGTGGTTGAAATTAATATCCAAAAAACTGCAAGGGTCATGAATCAATAAATATATGTCTAAATACACACATTAGACAAAAGACAATATATCCTTGAGCTAGAATTCTTGCATTGTTAAAAACCAAATTATAGGCACGATGAAAGAAAATGTATACAAATACATGGCAACAAAATTAAATACTCATTCAAATCAACGGCAGCAGAGGTGATGATGCACTTACCTTCTGCAGAGCTGATGGTACACAACAATCAATAATCAGTATCAACCAATACTGAACAGTATTTTAAAATACTGTATTGTAAATTATTTCTACGTAATTTGCTGACGACTAAAACACTGCATTGGACTTTCTAATCGGTTAAACACAAAGCTTGCAATGATTTATTTACCTACCTGGGCATATATATTTCTGGGTTTATATTAAAAAGAAGTCTATCAGCAATGATTTAGTCAACAGCATTCTAAGTAAATGACATAATAAATATTTACATTACTAACGAATTCTTGACCTAACCTGATGATCGTATGTTTACACTCATTTCTCAAGCAACAACCAATCAAGTAATAAACATGTAAACCACTGAATATACAAGGAACTTCACTTGTCATTCAAAATACTGAATTTGAATAATCAGCTGATGTAATATGCCTCAAAGTCTGCCAAAATGGAGAAAGCACAAACTGTTTTATGATTCTACATTTAGTTTTCAAACACGAGAACAGAACTAACTACAGGCAAGCTCATGCTTTTTGCAACTTAAGACTGTGCAAGTACAGAAACTTGTCACAAGCAACAAGTGTCAAGAATGACAAGTGAACTCGCCACAGTTCATAACATCTACAACAACAACAACAACAGAAAAATATGCCATCATGGTTCTTTATATACAGAACTTTATAAGCACAAAATCTTACTAGATAATAAATTGAATTTGGCTCAATATATATAAATCCATTGATCTAAGGCTATGTTCTCAAGATTAAGAGCCAGAATCTATAAATCTACACATAAATGGCCATCAATGGCAACCTTTTCTGTGAACCAAGAGGTACAACACTTACCAACTGGTGCTGCTGCGGGTGGTCGGCAGTGGGTGGGCTCCCTTCCCCACTGTAATTTTCTACTCCTGAGAGTCCTGCAGTAAAGTCCCCTCCACCCAGCCACTGAAGAAACAGTACAACATTCAGTTAAGACTGACCATTTACATACTGTATATTGTATGTATTTGAAGATTACTAGGTGTAATTTTCCTGGTGCCTTGGGATAGACTCAACAAAAGACTAGTCAACAAATATTTTATTCAAAAGGATCTGGTGAAAAAAGTTTTGGCAAAATATTCCCGGTTATTACCTACAGTTAGTAAACTAAGTGATTGTAACCTATCCACCGCTGCCCACTGGATGGGAAGGAATGTGCAGGATAAACATATCAATTGTGACACTAGCTCTCCACACGTCAGTTGCTTAAATTAGAAATTGTGACTTGTGGTCGGTCTAGAGCCTATTGTTGACGTGACTACGTGCATTGAATTTTGTAACTAGCTCCTCAAGATTGTAACTTGCTTAGCTAAATGAATTGTGGGGTTCAGTCCCTAAGCCCATTATGTGCCTCTGTAACCCTTTCCACTACCCCAAACAAGATGAGTATGGGGGTGCATAATAAATACACTAAATTAACTAATTAGTTAATGTAACCCAGATGTAACAGCAATAGTAGAAACTATCACTGAAATGACCACTAATGCAATATTCCTAAAATAATACCAGAGAGCAAGAAGAGAAAGCAGGGGAAGGAGTGGATGTGGCCCAGCTGGTGTGGATCAATCAGCTGTGCCACACCCACTCCTTCTTCTGCTTTCTTGGCTATTGGATAAAGTATTAGATGAAGGTACTAGAGTAAAAAGAATACTTATAATTATGTCACTGAAATTATCACACATGACTGTTCAATTGTTAAAGAGTATATTAGAAAGAAAGTCAAGATTGAGGTAGCTTTCCTGGCGAGATTTACTTCAACATGTCTAAAATAGTGACAAAATTGATCAGAAAATGAGAAAACTTTGAGGTATCAGCAATTGCAGAATTACGAAGAGAACATTAGCGCAAATTAATTTAGACAAGAGAAGTTGCTGTGTTTCACCTGAAACTAGTGATACAGAACCTTGTGGAGATATTGCAGTAACTATGACAATTAGGAAATACAGCTGTGGTGTACATGTAAATAAAAGTACTATCCAGAGTATAATTTGGCAAACTTCATGTATACTGTATTTAATTCAACTATACAAATATCCAGATTTTGATGAGAAAATGAGAAAAATTCATGAAAATACAATATTAAACTAACCTCATGCATGCCCGAGGGCCCAGCTAGTGCCTCAACAACTACTTCTGGCAGTGCTTGCGCCAAGTGGCCGTGATGATGGCCCTGGCTTTCATACTCTTTAGGTAGCAATAACTTGGTGGAGTCCTCTTGAGCTCCATCAATGGCACTGCCTGATATTTCATCCGAAGCAGGGTCATAGCTCATACTTGTATTTAGAGAATTAATTTGGTTATCGCCTGGATCCTCCCATGCCTCTTCCTTAATAACTATCGCCTCATCACCACCATCCTGTAATTAAATGGAGATTGCTTAGGCATTAAATTGAATTAGGCATTACTTAAAAGTAAGGATGCATTCCAGTACAAAGAAAACTACTGAACATGATGAAATGCCTCTCTCTAGAAGGGCCTTGGTGGCTGCTTATTGCTAGCCACAATGAGATAGCTCCACACCTATAAACATATCAGCCCTTGTGAGTCATTGAGTGCCTACCAGGGACCAAAGGCCAAAATCTAGGCCCTGCACAAAAGCTGCAGAGAGCAGGGGATCCATGATCACTCAATGAAAAAGCAGCCCTTCAGACAAGAAGTAACACAAAACAGACAACTGCAAGCTTCACAAAAAGTAAACAGCGCAGCAAACAACTTGACAAACAATCCATCCAAGTGTTAGGTCATGCACCCTCCTAGTAGCATCTGTCCGTCACCAGGTGGCAGCACAACAGGAGCCCAGTACTCGCTCACTACCAGTACAGAGGAAGACTTAAAATATAAGCCAACAGGAGGCAAAAAATAATATAATCTAGTACAATTAACATGAATTATCAGAAATAATAAGAACTTCATTATAGGTTATTCATTTAAAAAAGATTGCTATTTAATATAATTTAAAATATTCAAAATGAAACAAACATTTAAATGTTGCAAGTTGTAATAATTAAAGATTTACAGACCTTATATTGATTTCTAGAGGATTCTTGGGAGCCAGATTGATGTGCAAGTCTCTGGTTGAGCTGCTGTTCTCCTCTCTGCTGAGTTTTGTTTGCATTTGTTCTCTCGCTATTGTCCCCTCTGTCAGAAGCACTATCTTCCACACTTTCCAATCTCTCCTTCACATCCTCTACATTTTCTCCTTCGCCCTGATAACTAGCTTTTGAATTTTCAAGCATTTGATTACTTTCTCTCGTATGTGCAGATCCTTTGGAAGAATCTGAAGCACGTGTAGGAGATGATCCTCCAAGAGATGAGGTTTCATTATCTTCTCTTCGTCTTCTCTTTGGGTATGGGCTGTTTATGTCATCAATAGATTCTACTCCACGAGCCATTTTTAACTGAGGACTAGACCTCTCACTGCTTAAACTGCGGTTATTCACTGTACTTTTCTTATCAGCCGGTATTTCATCTGGAACAGCCAAGCCCTTAATTTGCAACAACTCTGCAACTTTAATAAGACGAGCCAAATCTCTCTGGGCAACACTCACTATACCAGCATACATATAGCTTAAGAGAGCTTCTAGTTCATCACGTCGCACATCCTGCAGCAAAACAACTGGATGTTTCCCCAATGTGTGTTCAAACATGTCCTCAAAATACTGGCTGCAAGTTGATAGCACCAGTTTATGTACTGGGTAGAATCTGCCTTCACATGCCACAGTTGCATCAGTATATTTTTCCTAAAACAAGAAACAAAATTACGTACAGTATTTCATTTCAAAGTTGTCATATAATGAATATGCAAGTATGTTGAGCACAATATATTACATACACTGTTAATAGGTTCCCCCTTGTGCCAGTTGTTTTCCTAATATTCTTTCTTTTATGTCACTTGTGTACCATTTCCCTCATACTCCAAGATAGTGATAACCAAGACATGATTACTTGGCAGGCTGTGGGCTAACTATGCGACTGTTACTAGTGTGTGATGGAATCTCATATGATGCTCTTTATACGAGTACAGGTACTGATATGCACATAAAGTACAGTATAAACATTTATCCAGTCTTTGTCTCAATTTATGTACTATTAAATATATATATATTATATATATATATATATATATATATATATATATATATATATATATATATATATATTATATATATATATTTATATATATATATATATATTATATATATATATTTCAAGACTTCGCTCCAATATAGAAACATCAAGAAATATGGGCCAATAGGCCTTCTGCAGTTCTATTGGGACCCGACTTCTACTTCTACAAATATATATATATATATTGCATTTAATATTGTCTTACAGTATTGTCCTACTAGATGTGATATTTAAAAAATTGAGATCAATATGTATCAAGACCAATGGGTTGAATTGCCTTAAATAATCAATATTACAACAATTTTAGTTTGCTAAAGCAATACCAAATTTGAGCATTTCTAGTTTCTCAGTGCAAGCCAATGGCAACTTTGTGTGGAAGTCAACCTCTCACACAAAGCTCAGCAAATTTTTTAAGTTTATCTTAAAAGTCCTTAACAATAGAAGGAACTGAAAGGAAGTCATATGTCTAAAAAGATTTGGCATAAGATTATTCTCACAAGGAAGAGAAAAATTTGTGTGATAGCGTATTTCACTGATAGAATATTTTATTAATACACAAATAACTGGTTTCCTTTTAAGAAATTTCCAGAATGCTATTTTAAAATTTGATTACAGTATATTTTATTTGTCTATTGCTTTTCAAATCAGAGTACCAAGAGGTTGAAAGCATTTCAGAAACTACCACCTGTACCCTATTTGTGAGAGCATGCAAGTCAATGTTGAAAAATGACAAAAGTATATAATGTTTTCTTTAAATCGTCAGTGATAATGATCAAGGGTTAAACGTAATGAAAAGATCTTTACTGGATGGCCTCGGTAGCTTTTCTCTGCATTGGTTCACATCTACAGGCTCTGAAGCTGTGTCCCGATGCTGAAGTAACAATTTGAGCAAATCATGCAGGGCCTAAGATGGCAGAAGCAAGACTTGAAATTTGTGGAGGGAAGGTAAATCCAGACCATCAATATGGATCCAGTAATGTACCTCAGGGAGAGTGAAAGGAGGATCCAACTCAAACTGGTATGGAGGATAAAAATCCAGCATTGAATATAATGAAATGCATCTTTCGGGTGGTTCCCTTTCGTAGCACCAGGAGTTACCTGCCCAGTTAGCTGCAAGCCTAAAGTATCCCACCAGGCCCTATTAGTCACAAGCACCAACTGGGGATCAGGAACAGGACCAGGACCTAGTCCCTCAAAGGAGGCAAGGAAGTCTGAGGTTCAACCCAGGACAAATGGAAAACCACCTTTAGTTGTTTGCTTTACACACTACCTTACATAGAAACTTTGGTAACCCCTGACACAATCATATCAACACTATGCTCAGTAATCCATATCACATGGGGACCCAGCCTCATTAAGTTTAGCGGGAAATTTGACTTTGCCAAATTTCTTAACAGTAATGTCTAAAAATGAACAAATTCGTAATTTTTGTACCACAACCCAGCTAATTGTGCCCTTTTACCCAGCTACTTCCACAGTTTACCCGGCTGCTCCTGCAGTTTACCCTACTACTTCTACAGTTTACCCAGTTGCTACTGCAGTTTACCCAGCACATGAACTGCACGGAGGGGGACTACATTAGATGGGGGCCATTGTCTCACTCAGGGTACCCAGAGTGGCATGTTTGACACACAACAGGCACATGAACTGTACAGTGGGGGACTACATTATATGGGGGCCATTGCCCCAAGAAAAGGGAGATGACATAGGAAAAAAGTTAAGATATTGCTGGACAGATCAGGTTAGTAATGTGAAATATGTTTAACAAAAAATATATAAAATACTATAAATGAAAATGCCGTGTCTGCCAGTGTACAAGATGCACCAAATGGGGAATATAATTTTTAGTATGTTTCATCATACATTTATTCAAAGTGATGATGTTTCAAGGTAAGTAGTTTTGTGAGGGAAAACATACAATTTTGTGCTTGTTAACATAACATATATATTGGGTTGGTGGTGGATAAAAAGCCATGCATCCTATCCATTAGAAAATACTGTATATATATATATAAATGTACTAAAATGCAATTTATTTAAATGTTTAAACAATAATGAAACCTTACCTTATGTCTTAGCTGTGACAGCATGTGGCAAAATGTGGTGCTGTGGTTGTTCCATGATAATGAAAGCATCCCATCTGCCATCTTGGAGATGATTAGTTTCCCCCTAAACAAAAATGAAAATTTACATTAAAAACAAAACAAAAAAGGTTGTTTCATATCACCTTAAATACCTACAGAATACATGGTAAGATTGCACAAGAGCAAGAGCGATATATGGTATATCAACATGCGATATATTGCTGTATCATGAAATTAAAGCAGAGTACAGTGGCCCCTCCATTTACGAATAACACACACTTTTCTTCACCTTTTTTCATTTAACATTTAGGCCTAAGGGTAGATACTAGAAGTGTTAAGTTATCCAGAGCAATATATTTCCTAGATCTAAAGCCAACAAATTGTTCATATCTGGGACCTCTATGGCTACTAGATGTATTGGAGGCAAATGTGCACAATTACTGAACTAGAAACTTCAATAATTTGTAGCATATTTAGTACAGACAACCAAACAAATACCAAGAACTCTGAGACATGCCCCTGTACCTTAATAACATATTGAAACATAAAAGGTATAGAGTAGAAATCTTGCTGAATAAATAATTGAACATTTAAAAAACTCGGAACATATTTCTCAAAAACGTTTCTATCATCAAAATTTCATATTTTGTTTAAAGTATTTAATTTTATTATCAAGTGCACATACAGTACTTGAACTGTAGGATGACACTTAGAGATTTCTAGAGAAAGGCATTACTGGTAATACTTGACATCCATATACAGTATTGGTACCAAAATCTGCCCCACTTCTAGCATCAGGACATCAAAATCAACCATCTCCAAATCAATTGCAAATACCAACAAAATCAAACTTTAGATGAGCGTCCTGTAATTAGCCTCTGGACACATGGGATAGGGTGAAAAATAAATTGCCACTACAAACACGAAAACACCACTCAAGAACACAGATACACCGATGTCAGGACTATGCCTACATGTGCTCAAAACAAGTCACCCCAGTATATCAACATACGCCTATGGTGGTACCGACTTCACAGTAAAATGCAACTACAGTAAAATGCATCATTGTGCATTTTACTGACATGAACTAGTACATTGCTTGATGATCACAAACATATACAACAAATCCAAATACGACATAACCCCCATTAACCTGTATGTAAACAGTGCCAGTAGTGAACACAGCTGGCAGTGGCAGACCTTGTCAAGCTACCATCAACCCGTAAAAACCATCTATTAATGCATTTAATTAGTTATCAATGGGGTGAACGAGGGAGGGAAATTAGAAATGATAAGTTTGGCAATTAACGAACCGCCTCTAATCACAGGCGCTCTGCCAGCCTGTTTTCCGTCTACACACCTGTATATACACGGCACTTAAGAGGCCGTGGCGTGCCTTAAGTGTGTGTGAGAGGGATAGTTAAAGTAATGGAACAAGCTAAATCAATGAGGCGAGAAGGAAGGCTCAGCCCCCTGTAGTGGCCGTCTTGCTCCTCTCTCCACGTTACCCCCTCACTATAACACCTCTACTTGACCATTCCTATCAAACTCGTACTTTACTCACTCGAGGGAAGTTTACGTAAACAGTCTTGGATACTGCGAGGAGTTTACATGGAGAAAACAAACAAGAGCGAGGCGACACATCAAGATTTTCTTTGTTTGGTTCCAATACTGAGCCGAGTGACCCACCTGTAAGAAGGGCGTATCTGCCCCTCTTGGCCCTCACTCTTATATCTTGCTCACCAATATGTTATCCCTTTTATATAAAGAAGGAAACTACTCAATAACGAGCCGCCATTGAAGTAAAGTGCTTCTTATTATATTAATATACAAATTTAATTTTCTAACTAGCAGTTTATATAACCATAATTCTTGTAAAATCATTTTGTTTTTTTAAACGCACCATTTCGTTCATTCATATAAATAATTTTTGCAATTATTTGTTATTCATATCTAACTATATTTTTATGTGGTGTTCTATAATATAATGAGCTTTATTTACTTCTACGAATATTCTAAACAGTATATAACAAGGCAATTTTAGTTTTATTTGAAAAAACAAAATTGGCGGGAATGATGGCGTTCATTCGTGCACCATTTAAACATCTTGACCAACATATCTATATAGTAACATATTATATTTTATAAATTGTGCACCTAATTTAATAATCACTATGTCAATATAAAAAACAAATCCAGTTTCTTTATTTGATAAGCTAATAACACAAGGGTTCATTTTGGGACCAATCATTTTTGTGATTTAATTCATTGGGTCGCGGGACAGGCAGCCAGTATATTTATGCACGTTAGGCTTATATCGAAGCCATCCTCAGGATGCAACCCCACACAAGCTGACTAACTCTTGGATACCTACGTACTGCTAGGTGAACAGGGGGCATTAGGTGATAGGAAACGCGCCCAACCATTTGTCCTGCCAGGGATTCGAACCCAGAATTCTCGATTGTGAGTAGAGAATGAACCCGACTGTACTACCGGGGCCTCTAATGTGACAAGAGGGGAATATTACCTGAATTTACCTGAGGGAGAACAGGTAAATTCCTGTTTAGTTTACGAGACCAAGAAGCCGTCGGCTTTTCCCCCCATTTTTCTTTCTTTTCCATTTGGATTGTAAAAGTTAAGTTTTCATCTGCGGTTTCGGCGGGTAGGCGGTTCCATGGGTTTATAACCATGTGAGTGGAAAAGCATCTGTTCTCCGTTCTACATTATGGCTTGTTGAGCTTGAAGCCGTTGCTCCTTACAAGCAAACCACATAAACCTGGACAAGCTGCAGGAATGGTCAAACAAATGGCTGTTAGAGTTTAACCCAAGCAAATGTAATGTAATGAAGATAGGGGTAGGAAGCAGGAGACCAGATACAAGGTACCATTTGGGAGATGAAATCCTTCAAGAGTCAGAGAGAGAGAAAGACCTGGGGGTTGATATCACGCCAGACCTGTCCCCTGAAGCTCATATCAAGAGGATAACATCAGCAGCATATGCCAGGTTGGCTAACATAAGAACGGCCTTTAGAAACTCGTGTAAGGAATCTTTCAGAACATTATATACCACATATGTCAGACCAATCCTGGAGTATGCGGCTCCAGCATGGAGTCCATATCTAGTCAAGCATAAGACTAAACTGGAAAAGGTTCAAAGGTTTGCCACCAGACTAGTACCCGAGCTGAGAGGTATGAGCTACGAGGAGAGACTACGGGAATTAAACCTCACTTCGTTGGAAGACAGAAGAGTTAGGGGGGACATGATCACCACATTCAAGATTCTCAGGGGAATCGACAGGGTTGATAAAGACAGGCTGTTTAACACAAGGGGCACACGCACTAGGGGACACAGGTGGAAACTGAGTGCCCAAATGAGCCACAGAGATATTAGAAAGAACTTTTTTAGTGTCAGAGTGGTTGACAAATGGAATGCATTAGGAAGCGATGTGGTGGAGGCTGACTCCATACACAGTTTCAAGTGTAGATATGATAGAGCCCAATAGGCTCAGGGAACTGTACACCTGTTGATTGACGGTTGAGAGGCGGGATCAAAGAGCCAGAGCTCAACCCCCACAAGCACAACTAGGTGAGTACATCATCAAATTCACAGATGACACTAAGATTTATTTAAAGTGGGAAGATGGTCTTTCAAACAGGTCTACATGACCTCCACAAATGGTCAGAAGACTGGCAAATGCTTTTTAAAGAGAGTTGCTGTATCTTTAGAAGTGGACTATATGTAGGCAATTTTTCTACATAAGTATTATTCATATCTAGTTATTTTGCTTCCTTGCAACTCATCCAGCTTTCATAAAAAGGGGTTTCTCAGCAATATACAGTACACAAAAATAACTAACAAATACCCTCACATCAAAATATTGATATCTAAATTGAGAACATCATTAATTCAAGTTTTAAATATTAGTGGAAAGAAAAATTCCTAAGACTAAGCTTTACTTCAGGCAACACACTATACTGTATTAACAAAAATGAATCCCTGGAAGATTGGTAAATACGTATTTAAGATCTTTTCACTGGTTTAATATATCATGAAATGTACAATGTACTGTACAGTATATCTAAATGAACGACAACTGGACAGCTTTAAATACAAATGGTGAAGAAAAACATGCTACTTTGAGCACTATTTATTAAAAATGTAATTTACATTACAGTGTACAATTTAATAGTCATCAGTCTTCTAGAATATTTTACAATACAGTCCAAGTAAATTTAAAGTTTTTATATGGAAAATTAACCCATTCCATGTTAGACTTCTTGAAAGACTGATTTCTAGAATTTACTTTTCTCCCCCTGGAGGAGGGGGTGGTAATGGTGGACGAGGTGGTGGTGGTGGCGGAGCCATGCCTGGGGGAGGAGGGCCACCTTGACCACTAGTAACTGGTACCCCAGGAGGTGGGGGCCTCATTCCTCGTGGGGGAGGACCAGGAGGCATAGGTCCTCCAGATGGGGGAGGGCCTGGAGGTAGTGGTGGCCCACCACGCATGTGTGGTCCCATTCCAGGCATTGGTGGTGGCCCAGGAGGACCTCTTGGAGGATAAGGTGGTCTTCCAAATGGAGGCCTTGGGGGGCCACCTGGATGAGGAGGTCTCCAGCCTGGTGGTGGTGGTCTCATTCCTGGTGGAGGCGGCATTCCTGGAGGACCAGGTCGTGGTGGGGGCATACCAGGTGGTGGTGGCATGCCAGGCCCACCTTGCCAAGGAGGTGGAGGCATGCCAGGACGTGGTGGGTAATGTCCATATGGTGGCATCTGTCCCGAGTTGGTTGTTGGAGGCCCCGACATAGGAGGCCCTGGGGGACCAGAGGGTGGAAGAGGGGGCTGTCCAGGGAGAGGTGGTTTTGATGGTGGTGGAGGCATGGGAGGAAGAGGAGGAGCAGATCCAGGTGGTGGGGGTATAGAAGTTGTGGGTGGAACATTAGGGAGAGGAGGAACAGAAGCAGAAGTGCCGGGTGGTGGTGGTACTGGAGGTGGAGGTGGGACTAGCATGCCTGGAGGAGGCACAGACATTCCAGGGGGTGCATTTGATCCAACTCCAGCTGATGGAGGTGGGGGTGGTGCAGGAGGAGGAGGAGCAGACTGTGTAGGCGGTGGAGGAGCATCAGCAAACAATTGATGAGGCTTATCAGCTTGTGATAATGGGTTTTGAGCGGCAAGCAAACGCTCAGCTGCTGTACCGTGCCTCTCTCCTTTACTATCCTTCTTGAAGGCATATGATATGCTAATGGATCGATTACATAGATACTGCCCATTCATTGCTTCAATAGCAGCATCAGATGCTTCAAAGGATGCAAAATTTATAAATGCATAGCCTTTAGAGTTGCCTGTGTCTGGGTCTCTCATAATCTGCAAAGAAATAAAACATTTAAATAATGAGTAATGCCCAATAAAGATAATATCTATAAAATGTGTTGGAAAGATTACAGCAGTAGTCTAGTTGCTTGTGCTTGATCACTTGTGCCTAAAAAACTAATAGCTTCTGCATTACTGGATAAAAGGAAACTACATAAATGCCACCAGTTCTTCCAGTAATATATACAGTATTGCAGTGCTGTCACGTGTGGAAATATTAGATATCTAAAGAAAAATAATTGGAATGCAGATTTTTAACATTTGGCTTTTCATGACAGCAATCAACTTCTAATTTATCACCATCAAATTATTTTTTTCCAGGTGTATGTATGATTCTTAAACTGTAGAAACACACGACCAGACACCCAGAATGGTGCATTATAGGACAAAAAAATAAAAATTTGGTGCTCAGCTACAAAAATAAAAATGAAAAACCAAGTACAATACTGTATAGTACTGTACCTCCAACTCAACTATAACTGCCAGAGAAGCATGTAACATCCCACATACATGGCAACTTCAAAATTCTGCATCATATCCTTCCTAACCCAATCTGGCTTTCCCACTACAGTAACAGTAATTGCCCTTGACTGTTTAATGCACAGTGCAACCTCAATTCGGTAAACAATATGAGACTATCCCTGATTCACTGAAAATGGAGATGTCATCTGGATGCATTTTGTGAATTTTGTATTTTTAAGACAAGAAAATACTTTTCTTCAGCTGTTTCTTTCTTCTAATATTGCTTCCATCTACAGTACAGATACGTAAATTTGTCCACAGCTACCATGTAAAATAATTAACATTTTGTACACATTAAATTGTGAGAAGGGTCCGAAGTCAATGGACAATGTTTTTCCTCCACGTCCATACATAAATGTGTGTGTGCAAGATATGGCTGTCACCTCCAGTGGTTTTGTGCATATTTAAAATGTGTGGCTAGTAGAATATAGTACAAATATGTACTACTGTATCCTGTTTATTAAGATTAATACTAAACTGCTTTAGATGAATCAATACCTGAACACACAAACTATGAGGACATATTTAAAATTAAATTACAGCTCAAGTTCAAAATTATAGTATTTTTTATAGTACCTATTTCAGGTAACACATGTAGGAAGTTGACACACTGAAATGATGAGAAGATAATAAAGGTAATATGAAGATGATTTCCTAATGCCAGCTTGCTTGCGTTGACCAAACCACACACAAGAAAGTGAAGGGATGACGACGTTTCGGTCCATCCTGGACCATTCTCACAATCGACTTGAGAATGGTCCAGGACGGACCGAAATGCCGTCCCTTCACTTTCTAGTGTGTGTGGTTTGGTCAACATATTTCAGCCACGTTATTGTGACTCTTCATCTACATATCATGAATTATCCTAATTTAGGAGTCTGGACAGATAATTAACTGAAAATCTCTCAAGAGTTTGTTACCTTCGGTGTTTGCAAAATGACTCCAAAAGCCGAGAAGGTGTCATAAAGAAGCTTCTCATCCACCTCTGGATCCAGGTTGCCAATAAAAATGTTTGCACCAACATCCAAGTTCTTTTGGTGGGCAGAGGCCTTGTTGACTCTTATGGGCTTACCAAATAACTGAAAAAACATTATTAAATATGTATAACACATTAGACTAATCATAAAAAGAAGAGGAAAAGCTGATCGGGAAGATAAGCAAAAAAAAATGTAAGATGCATGGAAAGCCTTGATAAATATGAAGTAGAATTGACAGAAGTACAGGAGGTTTTGAGTGTTTATCATCCCCTCTTTCAGTTAAATTAAAGCCACTGCAAACAGAATTTTATAAGTTGTACAAAAGTCAAATGGAAAGATCCTCAAGGCTCACTATCACAAAAAATTACTGTGGGAATTTAAATATAATTAAACCCACCAAAATATGCTGCAAAACTTTCTCCCTTCATTCTGGATATCCTAACCCCCTTTTCCTAAGTCACCCTCTGCTATCTTCACTAGACTATGTGTCTGAGATGGCATGAAGTGTCAGGCATATACATACTAACTGCCTAATTATATACAAGATTTAGAAAGCAATTATGCTCAAGAATTGGTATAACCAGCTTCTCCAAGACAGTGCCAAACATTACACTTAACATTACAGCACAGATAATTATAAATGTGAATAAATTCATCAGCTTATCAAAGTGAGTGATAAAGGGTTCCTAAGGAAAGAGCCAAAACTGACTAGTTGCGCAATACCACAGCTAAGTAATACAGTGGAACATCGATACAACAAACTCAGCCTGATCCAAACTTTCAAAGTTTAAATTGTATTAAAGCTTACAGCTAGCCTGTATTGTTGCATTAACAATGACAAAAGTCCTTAAAAGATTTCTTTGACAGCTTATCACTCCACCTCATCCACTGAGGGTTCCAAGAGGCTAGCAAATGGACTACGACTGATGCTCCATAAATGAGGAGAAGGGGTATTACACTAGGGATGACAAGGAATATAATAAGGCACTCTGAGGCTGGATAAAAATGTTGCAACACTAACAAAACTCCGAGCCTGGCCACCAATTAATTTTACATTATACAAGGACCTTGTGGATATTAAAGACATGGCATAATACATCATACCACTTAAATGCAGCTATACTAATGAGGAATATGCATTAATAGGAAATATGGAAAAGTTGCTGGGTATGTAGAATGGGTACAGCACCAGAATCAACACCAAAGTTTCAAATGTCGATATGATAGAGCCTAATAGGCTCAAGAACCTGTTCAACAATTGAATGACATTTGAGAGGCGGGACCAAAGAGCCTGAGCTCATCCCCCCCTCAAGCACAATTAGGAAGATATAGTTAGATGACAATTAGATGAGTACATACCTTTCAAATATTACTAATTTAGGTGTAGGTGCATAATTTGTTTCATGACCTCGAGAACTAAGCCAGTAAAATGCAATGAGTGAAAAATCTGGTCTAAGTACTTGGTGGTTTGCTCATTTTAAGAGAAGCTAAAATTTATATTACCCAAGATTATTGAAATGGCAAAGCATACTATATAAGTATACTGTATATGCATACTGTACATACTGTACTATAAAAGTGATTATTGAGGCTGGCTACTTTTTTGAGCACGAGTTCAATGTAGATGAGATGATTATTTTGAAAGTGCCAGCAAGCACATTTTCATCCAAACTAGAAAAGACTCTGCCCATTTCATGGCAATCAAGGCCTTTCCATTCTATTAGTGACTGCCAATGTAGCTTACAATTGTAAATTAAAGCCACTGCCTATCTCATAATTACTCCACATTAAACTATAGTATTAACAGTATGATAGCTAGTACAACTAATGTACTTATTGATGATAGTGTACAAATCTGCAAATTCTGACATAAATTAGAAATGAGAAATGAGATGGGGAAGCACCCCACTAGCTTCCCTTTCTAAATTATAAGGCAATACTATTTGTAGTGTCCTGGATGGACCTGGCTGTTGGCTCATAAAGCAACTCAGAGACCACTCAGAATAAAAGAAATGCTCATAATTTACTTGCAAGACAAAATTATGCTAAACAGAGGGCATTCCTTGAATACCCATGTGGAACCTGATTAACAACTCAAACAGGATCAAATTATTTTATTTTTTCCTCAAATTGCTACACTGTTGAAAGATTGCATATGTAAGCAATATTCCCAAGTTTCCATGAAATTCTGGAACACAGCAATGTATGTATAATTTTCCATATCTGAAACAATGAATAAAAGTGAATAACTGCCTTAATCACTGGTTATAATACCATGCAGACTAGGGTTGCCAATTTACACATGTCTGGTTAGAAATGTGGTATGAGATATATCCTGGCCATATTAATGCATATCTCCTCCCTTTTATTTATTTATTTATTTATATACAAGAAGTTACATTGGGGGTTAACAGAGAATATAAAAAATAAGTTGAATTAACATTCTTGTAAAGCCACTAGCACGCATAGCGTTTCGGGCCTCCCTCACCTCCTACTTATCAAATGGCAAAATATTTCCAAACATGAATAAGCTTATTATAGATTATGAAAGAGGTAAACAAGCCCAAAGATATTTTTATAACAAATTACTCAAGAGACACTCACCTTTATCATATTCATAATTTTTATAGCATAGTCGGCATCTTCCTCCCCCATAAACTCAACAAAGCCGTAACCCTGATGCTGCTGGGTAACACGGTCCTTGGGCATGTGGACGTTCACCACTGGTCCAGCTTGAACAAATAATTCCCAAAGTAGCCCTTCTGACACTTTGTCGTCAAGACCTCCAACATATATGGTGGCATCTTGAGGAGAATAAAGGCACAATTAGTCACATAAAATTGAATTTTCTTAGATAAAACTTATATTTTAGTGCCTTTTTCAAAATGTTATAAAGGTGTCAGCTAACAAGCTAATCTTTTTTAAAAGCTTATCTAATTGAAAATGCACTAGAAAAGATGCTGGAGCAACTCCTAACTACATTCTTTACACAAGTAAACCAACCCATCCCTGAGGCTGACCCAACACACACCTCACCCACATGTACAGAGTATGACATCCAATCTAACGTAACTACGTTTATGTATTTGTATATATCAACTTAAATTCAGTTTGCTGTCAAGGTGAACAACGAATTTCCTTGCTATAAATTTTAGTATTGTTAATTGTCAGATTACACTGATTCGTGGACATATTTCCAAATAATATGTAATAAGTTTCTTCAATGTTAAGTGTGAGTTAGCAGTCGGCTACAAATGAACTCTTTTTGAGTTCAGTATTCGCTGTCTTAGAGTAAGTGGGTTGGCACGAGAAAAGGAAGGTTGTGTCCGCAAACAGAATTCACTTAAGGTGTTTAGTGGTATTTAGTATGTCACTGATATAATGAGAAAGTCTGGACCAAATATACTATGCAATGCTTATTTGGCAGTGTGGGGAAAGCAGCACCATTTACAGAAACATTAATGCCTGTCACCAAGATCGCAAATATTATAAGTAGTGACCTCTTAACTCTATAATACTGTAGTTTGTGAAGGTCATTTTAATTAAAGGTATCAAAAGCCTTACGCAGGTCAACATATAAACCTAACTAATATTAATTTGTTTGGACCTGTATGTATCAAGTCGAGCACGTCAGTAAACATTTTAACATTTCTGGTCCAAAACTAACAAAAATTTACCCTAAACTCAAAATTTACATAACAAACCTTGGTTACGCTCCGCTATCGGACCAGCAGCCATGGTTACTAGTTACTAAACAGCAAGTTTTATATTAAAAACATCTCGAAGTTAAAATCCGAGCTCGACCATGTTGACTCCAGCAGGTAAACAAACGCTGAGTCAACTGGCCACTTGGTTCCTTTCTTTCTACGCTGAAATATAATAAATAATAATAATATTAATAGTAATGACAGTAATAATACTAATAATAGTAATAGTAATACTAATAATAGTAACAACAATAATAATAAATAAATAAATTAAGCTCAAGGGTTTTGTAGATTTGGGTTAGGGACAGCTACAGCACATGGCCGTACAGAAGTTTATTTTTATTTATAAACAATATTAATGTACTTTTTTTATTAACGAGCTTAGGTATACACAGCAATGTGCTGCTACCCTATTCTGTATGAAGGAAAACACAGTATAGATAAAAAACCAGCTACAAGCTCATCCCAATATCCCCATCTGACAGGACGGTTATACATGGAAATCAGGGGAAAACATGAAATAATGGCCTATTACCAGTAAATAAAGTATGCTTGATTATTCCAATGGTTTGGTTAGCTTTTTTTGACTGCTGATCCTACCTGTTGTGCAACTTTCATTGAATTGTAGACACACATATATGGATCATCCAATAAAATCAGCAGACTTCTAGATGTTACTACTGCTCGGCTTAGACTCGGTTACAAGTATCTCTGGGAATTCTCATTATCTGCCGATGTAGACCTGACCAAATGTAAACTGTGTCAACAAAATTATTCGCACACCCTCCGTCACTATGTGATGGAGTGCGAAAAGATACGTGAATTTAGAAACAATTCTATAACCAATGTTCCAACGATGTGTAAATATTTCATTCAAAATGATCTGCTACCAGAAATTTTAGCCAAATATCCCCAGTTTGCTAACTGTAGGTAGTAACTGAGTGATTGTAACCTATCCACCGCTGCCCACTGGATGGGGGGCGGTGTGCAGGACATACATATAAATTGTGACACTAGCTCTCCACATATGTCAGTTGCTTAATTTAGAACCTGTACTTGAGGTCGATCTCGAACCCATTAATTGTTGATGAGACGACTTTTATTGAATTTTGTAACTATATGTATGATACACACGAGAGAATGTGCAGTGACTTAATATCTAACATATTCAGAGATTTGAGTAGGGGTACCGAGTGATGTCTGGGGCCAGAGTTGGATATTGTCCTAATAGCAGCTTTGTGTTGAGTAATTAGAGGACGCAAATGATTTTGAGTAGTAGAACCCCAAGCACAAATACCATAGTTGAGATATGGATAGATGAGGGAGTAATAGAGAGTCACCAGGGCAGGGCGGGGTACATAATATCTGACAGGTACCTAATATATTTAGGCAGCTTTCGGTGGTTTTGTGTAACTCTGAGTAACTTTGGGTGGTTTTGGGTAGCTCTGAATGACTTTGGGCAGCTTTGGGTGGTTTTGAGTAGCTCTGAGTGACTTTGGGTAGCTGTGGGTGGTTTTGGGTAGCTCTGAGTGACTTTATGTAGCTTTGGGTGGTATTGGGTAGCTTTTTTGTGACTTTAGATAGCTTTGGGTGGTTTTGGGTAATTTTGAGTGACTTTGGGTAGCTTTGGGTGATTTTGGTAGCTCTGAGTGACTTTTGGTAGCTTTAGGTGGTTTTGGGTAAGTTTTTGTATCTTTGGGCAGATTTGGGTGGTTTTGTGTAGCTTTTCGTGACTTTGGTAGTTTTGGGTAGCTGTGAGTGACTTTGGGTAGCTTTGGGTGGTTTTGGGTAACTCTGAGTGACTTTGGGTCGCTTTGGTTTTTTTGGGTAGTTTTTTGACTGGGTAGCTTTGGGTGGTTTTGTGTAGCTTTTCGTGACTTTGGGTTGTTTTGGTAGCTTTTTCATGATTTAGTAGCTTTGGGTAGCTCTGAGTAACTTTGGACAACTTTGGGTGGTTTTGGGTAGCTCTGAGTGACCTTGGGTAGCTTTGGGTTGTTTTGGGTATTTTTTTTACTTTGGGTAGCTTTGGGTGCTTTTGGGTAGCTCTGAGTTACTTGGGGTAGCTTTGGGTGGTTTTGGGTTACAACGGACTGGTCGTTTCGTACAAAATACGATTCGATTAAACACTTTTCTGTTTATTAAAATCGTATATAATGTTATGCTAATTATGTATTACCTTAGGTTATGATATATGGAACTCAGTTGGGTTAGGTTAGGTTGGGTTGAGCTAGATTAGGGTTAATAGGTGTCTGGCGAATGGTGTTGTATACGAAGTGACTTAGAAGGTATTGGGTGTGTTGTGTACGCAGTGACTCCGTCCACCTCACAATGGTCAGTCTCTGGGCTTTTAACCTTGTTTATCTTAATATATCTTAATAGACCAATTAATGTACTAATTGGTAGTGTTGATTTGTTGAGTGTGATCCTTGGGAGAGCTGGAGTATGACTGGAGGCGACTATAGTAGTGATTTTGGAGGTCCTTCACCTCCCTCTTAACACCTCAACATGTAGACTTAAAGACCCCAGAGATGACAATTTTGTGTTTTATTTATATATACGAGTTCTCACATTCTTGTACAGCCACTACGTAGTGTTTCAGGCAAGTCCTGAAATCTATGTTCCCTGGAATACGAGCAGATATATTGTTTAACAACCAGGTATCCATACACTGCTGGATGAACAGAGGCTACAGTTAAGAAGTGGCGCCTAGTCAATCCTCCCGACCAGGATACGAACCCAGGCCATAGCGCTGGTGAAGCGCCACACCAGTGTCTTACCACAATGCCACGGGGAACAAGAGGGGGGGGGGGAGGACGGGGACATAACACCAAGCCTAACTTCCTGCCCTTGTGTGGATAACATCACAATACCCTACACAGACAAAACTTTGAACATGATTTAGGAACGTAAATAAGGAGAGACACTGATAACTGTACATCACCTTCATGAAACCAGTACAGTACTGTACTTTTAATTGTCCTAAATTGTTTTGTAATGTACCGAACTACAATAACGCTATGAAACGCTATGCGTACTAGTGGCTTTAGGTATTGTATCTACTACCTCTATCTTTAAATCTAACAATGTTTGTACTGTAACTGCAACTATGTATGTACTGTTCCTAAATAAATTATTATTATTATTATTATTATTATTAATAATGTGCTGTATTTACTTGATTTATTCCAAACAGACGGGAGGGAAAGCAGCAGAGCTAGCCTTAAACAGGATAAATGAAGCCAAGGATTTACTTGATCAAGTGTGTAATTTAGAGATGAAAAGTGTTAATGGTGCGAGTAAATTAAGGAAACGAATACAGGCTGAAATAAAATTTCTGAATAAGGTAAGCATTGAGACAAATTATAATTTTTCTCTACTAGATATAATAAGGTTATAGTATGTCTTGCAATCCAATTCTCTGCTGTTATTGTGTCTCAGAATGTTGTCCAGAAATAGATTCAAACACTGGTGGGAGGAACCAAATTACAGTATAATAACAATAGCTGTGGGCTATTGATACACAATATCCTCATCACAAAATAACTAATTAAAAGCAATAGCAGAATTTTTTGTCATGGGTCTAGGTTAACTCCATTACTGTACAGTGTATCATAAACATGTATTATGGCAATACAGTATTTACATCATTGTATAAACATTGGGTAATAATAACTAAAATCAACACATAACTGCATCACCCTAGCAAATTACCACACTTTAAAGGTTAAAAAGCTTACAAGTACATTACAGCATTTTTGCTGTACAGTATACAGTTTAGTAATATCAAAGAGTATGTTATAATCCTGAAAGATAAGTTTGGAAACAGTATTTTAAAAAATATAGATAATTATGTTTAGTTTATATCTCTCCAAAAATACTGTTTTATAAACTTTTAATTACTGTTGCTTTCCTCCACTTTTTATTTACTGTGATCATTAGTTTTTGGCTTCCCTCATATTTTCTGGCTATGATTATTCTCTTCCCATATTTATACACATGTTATAGTTTTTAGTGAAAATATGCAAATAATTAAATATACCAGCATTGCTTTTTTTTGTTTTGTTTTTTTGCTTTTTAGGGTTTGAAAAGGGGCAGCGAGTTGAAAGAAGAGCATGTGATGTGTTCCAACCTTGGTCAGCTGGGAGCAATTGCATCAGTAGCTGCAGCAACTCCAAATGTGAGTTTAAATAGAAATCTGCAGGTCGCTCTTGAGTGTCATGCAGGTTTTGACAAAAATTGGTTTACTCGAATATTTGGCTGACTCGAATCGGAATAGGACCCATATGATTCAGATTACCGAGCATCGACAATACTGTTTTAGTATTTTGTAATTCTTCACTGAATCCCAATACTGTATTTGCAGCTGTTTTCAGCATATGGAAACATGTTAATCATTTAATCTTTATGATGAGTAAATTTTGTCACAATTCACGTAAAAGATGCTAATAAAATTTCTGGACTATTTCAGGTCACAGAATTGCTACAAACATTTTGCATTAGAGGCTTTGAAAAGATAGTTGTTGATGTAGTGGGAGAAGGTGGGAAACAGTGGATAAAGGTGAGTGTATTAACTTGTGTACGCGAGTCTTGACAGGCTATGGTCAAGGTCTAGCGAGTACATGGAGTATAATGTCCTGTTATCATCATCCTATGCTCATTATTCTCTATATTCATTGTATTCCCACCATAGTACAATTCTCATTCAGGTCCTGGACAAGGTCCAGAAGACTGGGCACTAATCTTTCAATGTTCTACCCTGTTTACATGGAAGTATTTTGGGACCTAGTTGTAAAGTGATTAACAGTTGTGTTCTAGGAAAAGCAATTTGAGTAAGGTTTCATCGAGTCAAAGACTTCTGCTGCTATTCCCTCTAGTGTAAAATGAATAGTTTATTATTCTCTTAAAATGCATTATTCTTTGTTCTTGATGTACAGTACTCCATGAACTCGTTACAATCATGTACTCATTCATATATATACTCATGTGATCAAATATATCTAATTAATTTTGTAGGGTTGAGTACTGGACTAAGGAATTAAAGTGATGTTTGTCTTGCTTTACAGGTAATTAAGAGGAACCCTAAAGCTATGCACTTGCTGTTCATTCTGGGCGGCAGGAATGGTGTCAAACCTATTGATGACGTTGCTGATGACTTCCTGATTTGTGCACAACAACACCCAGTTTTTTATTCAACCCCAAAGGTAAACATGATTATGTAGATATGGATACAAACAGTATCATATGATACTGATATAGGCCTATTTAAAAACAAACAAATCGCACGTCATTTTGACAAGCCCCATCATAAAATACTTTAGGATATCAAACCTTCCCATATTATACCCATCATGTCAGAAATAATTAATTACTCTATGTTCAGTGTCGCCAGTGTCTGTAGCGCTGGGTCACAGACACACCTCTGACAAATAAAACGTTATGTTGTTGAGAAGTATGTAGTATAGTATTATAATTAATATATATTTCAGATTGTGTTTTGGTTCTGTAGTGGAGTGAGTGAGAGTCTAGCAAGAAGTCTTGAAGACAAAGGTGTAAAAATTAAAGGAGAAATAATACCCGATCACGAACTAGGGCTGCCCGACTATGTGGAGGAAGATTCGGAGACAGAAAGTGAGAACTCTGATTCCGAGTATGAATATTCAAGTGATGAAAGAGACTATATCAATGAAAATAAAACCACAACTACTATTGATTGCAGTGTAGCAGTTGAAGGGGAAAGTCAAATGAAATTTATGGATCTGAATGGTGAATTTAATAATACGTATGTCGAGCAGAAAGTGAGTGAATTTGATGACAGCTCATTAGAAAGTCTGGAGTCAAATATGGTACCAGCATTGGATGAGGATTCTAGTGACAGAATTACAGTGATTAGAAAGATAGAGAGTTGTCAAAGTTCTGAAATAAGTGCAACAATTCCAGCTCAAGTCCAAGATTTGAAAGTCCAAAATATAACGAGCAAGGATGAAGAAGCAATAAATAAACTCAATCTTGATGTAACAGCAATGATTGCTTATGTTACTGCAACAACAAATGGCAGTGCCAATTTTATTTTTAAGGACAGATTTCTTACAGAGCAAGCAGCGTGTGAAAGAAACAATCCAGTAAAAAAAACTCTTGAAGATTACTTTAAAGGTAAGAAATAGGTTTTTATTTTATCTATTAATGAATATTTGTTAAATGGTTGGTGGGAGACTTGTTACATCAGCCAGACTTGTGTTTTTGGGCCTCGTGTGTATCTTTTAATGTGTCATCTTGAAGGGATGACTTCAGGTAGCATCTTGAAGGAATGACTTCAGGTAGCATCTTGAAGGGATGGCTTCAGGTAGCATCTTGAAGGGATGGCTTCAGGTAACATTTAAGTAATATAAGTTTGAGTTCCATTGTCCCCAGTTTTGACATTTTATGGAATAAATATATTGGGTCATAACAAAATTACTTGGGGGGGTTCAGACTTTTGTATTAATATTTCTTTAATGTTTGTATTAATTGTTTCAAGATTCAAATATTTGAGCCTTGGAGTCATGTAATTTGGTGTGATCAAGTAAGCTAAAAGTGACTCGGTTTGCTCCCTTAGGCATTATGCAGCTTTCACAAGGATATGTCATCACACTTGCTGGGCCAGTACGATTCACTCCCTCGTGCAGCGAGGGACTTTTCAAAATGCTTTCGTTGGGGCATTAATAGGGAAAGGTGAGACACCGGAGGCTTCTTTGTCCAGCCTGGAAGAACCACATGGAGATTCATTCATAAACACTCATAATCTAGCTCAAAGTTATTTTCAGCCTTAAATAGACAGTAAGGTATCTGATAATTAGTAGTTGACCACCTGGCTAGCTTAAAGTTATCCCTAATCAGGCATTCATAGGTAAATAGATGCTAACGCCTAGAAAAATCCATAGTGCCTACACTAGTTTACGGGACAAAGCCACAAAAATGTCAGCTCTTTGAATATATTGTGGTCGAGTCAAATATTGAAATACAACAGGTAACCAATATAAGTCCTCGTGTAATGTACCATTGAACTGTGGGATTCCTGGTGCTGATTTCCAGATGCCCAGAAAGTTGAACATTTGGAACCAGGTATGCTATTATTGAAGTGATGCTTAATGCTTTTGAAATTAAGGGCAGTATAATATAAGCGGATGCCTTACCTCCTATGTGGCTCCATTCACGGCTACGTGGCCCCAAGGCTTTCACGGTGGATGCCTTTTGACTGTACTGGTCGAGGTAGTGATGCATTTCCCTTTTTTTCCATGGTTCACTTGTTTCTCTGGGTGCTGTTCAGATACCAAAATGTATACCAAAACCATCAGAAATATCAAACATTAATATGAAGATTATAATAAGGAAGATAAGACACCATGAACTTAGCTCTCATCCTGCAACTATTATTTTGTGTTGTAATTACACACATCTTCAGTCTCTTGTTCAGAATTACATACCAAAACCTATCATTATTTCATGTCTTTTAATTTATTTGTATTTATTCATATGCAATTAGGTACAATGGCTTGTTAAAGTACATTCTTGCAGTATGTGAATGAGTAGTACATTCATGCAAAGTCATTAGCACAGTATTTTGGGAAGGTCCTTAAGCTAACAGATAAGCATAATGATAGGTACATTGTAACAGAATTTGAATACACATGATAACAAGCATGCATATAGAGAGAGAAAATGTACTTCGTAATATACTGTACTGGGTGAGTGGGTAGCACAAAATATATACAGTGCTATGCGAGTTGATAGCACAAGGTGAGTTAATATGAAGATGAAATTAGGTACTTTATATTTATACTTTTGAATAAAGTATAGGTTAGACAATTGTTTCAGCATTCATAAAAGCACATATTATAGGTAATAGATTTGAGTTGTAAAATTATTTGTGATACTGTATTTTGCTATTTATTATGATAACCAGTATAAACACTTTGTAAAAAATCTTGAAAGATTTTATTACTCCTGTCGAATTTGGTTAGAGCATAGTTGAGGTCACTGAATATCTCATTACCCTGCTTCATTTACTATTGGACATGCACGTAGCCCATTTCTTGGAAATACTGTACATCAATGACATTTAATTATAATTCATTAATAAATCCTCAGGACGAGAACTACTCGCGTGTCAAGAGGCTGTTGGTCACTTTCTTGAGATTGTCAATACTATTGGAGGAGCAAGTGAGAAAGCCCGTGCTCAAGAACTGGTAACCAGGCTAAGAATTGTTAAAGGAGAAGATTACTTTAAGGTGATTATTTTATAATATTGAAAGTGTGATTTTAGCATTGATATACTGTAGTTAATATATTAATATTGTCTTAAGTTTCATTCTTAGATTCTTTGTAAATGTAAATTTAATTTCAAAATATATATCACAAATGATGCCTTCTCCGCAGGATAAGGTGAAACTTGGAGGCAGAGTGCGTGAACTTTCCAGGATCATCTTTGGCACAGGTCACGTTCACAGGGCTATCACTGTCACGTCTAATGGAGGATTTGTTAGGTCTACTGAACATCAGGTATGTAAAAGAATTGTTTTTTCTGCCACTGTTAAACCCATATTAGTACAGTAATGAGGAATGTGGAAAAATCTGACAAATAAACAATTATATAGAAAGAAACCTAAGATACTATCCAATTCACACCATCAATTTCACTGAAGTAGCGATGAAATTTTTTATAGCTAGAGATATATTCAAGAGCCAAGAAGACTGTGGACTTATTTAGTCTATAAGAGAGGAGCGGTTAAGAGTGGGACAAGACCCCCAAGAGAATTTTAATGCAATGAGTGTTTAAAAATTATGGATCTCTTTAAGCTCCTTCACTTCTGGACAGGAATCGAGGATGTAGCAGGTGTTTTCCCTCTGGATCACCACACTCGAGGCACTGAAACAAGAAACTGGCAACCCCTGGGTCTCTGGTGATGTCAACGACCCTAGAACCCAATTCTTTGAGAAATCCCAAGGCACTCCTTTCCCAGGGGCTGAGCATCTCGGATGCTATGGGAACAAAGGTGTATCGAGTTTCCAATCTCCTGTATTTGACTAATTTTGCTATTTGTCCGTGGTTGGCTGCCCCACCTACTTGATCAGCACTGAAGTGTATGTAGGTGTCAGCGAGGGTGGATACACATGTGTAGTCCCACACCAGCTGTTTGCCCTTCTTCCAGGGGGTATAGTGTGATGTCATCTGTGCAAAGTGTGGGGTCATCTGGGTTTTGGCCTACTAGGATGCGAGGTTCTCTCTCTGCTAGGCACTGAACTGATGCAAGGCTCCTCTTGATGATGTCATTAATCTCGTTGTATCTTGCATGCCAGCCCTTGGAGCTTCTGCAGTCCAACCCATGCAGTCCATATTGGTCTGCTTCCACCCTGTTGCAAATACACTTGTATAGTGTGAATTGAGGCACCAAAGCAGAAGGCCACTGCTATACCAAGGAATTCTGGATCTAGATGCGTGCCTGTTGCTGACATGGGTACTGCCAGAAGGAAGTCCCCTCCAAGGGGGTAGGCACTGCTCTGAAGCAGGCTTTGTTCTTATCTGATGTTTTAGCGCTGAGCATGGCATCGGGTATTTTTTCCACTAGTGAGTGGTCCTAGCTGGACTGTTTGTATTTTGTTTGATCTATGCAGGGTGCTGGGGCTGCAAGAGCATCACACCGATTTGAATATTCGGTGAAAGCAGGATTGTGTATTCCTGCTGAATCATTCAGGTTCTGGTAGGATGTCTCTCATGAGGTCGTATGATACATGGGAGGATGCATACAGAGGATGCGTACGATGCATGGTAGGAGAAAAGGACTGGTAGAGCAATCTGGGGCTATGTGGACACCAAGGCTGCCAAGTCTTACAGGAAGGGTTGCTTATTTTCATGAGAGTTGTCCAACACAAGGTTCAGGACTTTCTACAATATGGACCTCAGAAGGGTGTCATACTCATTTAATTTAGGGCTGCTGTAGGATGGAGAACACCTCAGAAAGTAAGTCATCTTAGGGAGAGACAAATAGACCTATCTATTGGTATATATAAAATAGATCTTTTATTTATACCAATAGATATACTGAAAACCTTCCTCCTTATTTCTTGCAAGGAGAAAGAGAGTATCATGGGCATCAATCTTGTCAATCCTGTCCAGCATTCTCCTTAGGTTAGTGATTTTTGCATCTAGGACCTCCTCGATTGCTTGCAGGCCAATGAGGGCACCCAGGAGGGTGCAGTCAGGTGGCTTGACAATGATGTCTGTGTAGGGGGGGGGGAGACTATTTCACATTTGGATACATTGAGAATGAGGCCCAAGGCTGCTCCTTGCTCCTAGATTTTACTTATATCCTCCAAATGGTATCTGGGGTTCCGGCGAGAGTGCCATCATCCAGGTACCAGATGTTTAGCTTGCTTATCAGACTGTTGGTGACCTCTTTGATAGCTAAGCACAAAAGGAGGGGCTAAGGGATTACCATGTTGGATTCTTTCACAGGAGTCTATTTCATGCTCTCCAAAAAAGAAGCTTAAAGAGTCCCAACTGCAACACAATTGGATGAATGGGTAAAGGAGAAGGAAATGGTTGTGTATAGCCTTTAGGACAGCATCTCTTCTGACTTAATTGAAGGCATTTTTAAAGTAAAGCATTACTAGTGCCTTCTGGTCCGAGATATTAGCAATGTAATCATGTGCTGCAGCTTCACAGCCTAGGGGGATCCCAAACCCGTGCTGATTAGATTTCAGTAAGGTGGCTGCTTCCTGGCTAATTGATCTCGCTGCAGCCTTAGCTATGACACATCGACAGGTACGCTATGACAGGACAGTACGCATCGACAGGACAGCTATGACAGCTCGATAGGTACAGACACTACAACGGTTCCCGATAGAGAAATTCAGAACAGAAGGACAGACTTGTGCAAATTTTATGCAAAGGGCATATGCAGACATAGATATGCTGGTAATAAGAAAGGATTAGAATGCAGTTACCATCATCCCAAAAAATGTTTAAATATGCTTAGAAAAGGTGAGTGTCGATTTGGATCAATATGTAGGTTTTTCCATCCTGACATGTGCCAAACCTAACTGGAGGACAGAAAATGCTATGACCTCAGCTGCCCACACTTTCATGTGAAAGGCACGGAACGCTACATAAAGCAGGCAAGCAGGAAAATGAATTTGGAAGAAACTATAACTTTTTTATACCAGACCGACAGAGAATTCAAAAGGAGGAGCACGGAGAGTGTATGGAACTGGATGCCAGATCCACTTGCATTCCAGAATTACAGATACAATTACATACCGAAAGGGAACTACAACTACGACAGGCAACTGCCCTACAACAATCAGTACTGGTCAGAACAAACTTATTATGTCCACGCATAATGGGCTTGCCGAGAAAGTCTCCCATTCAAACTATCACTAATAGAGTAACCTCATTCATCTTTGCCAACATACAAGGACTGAAAACAAGAACAAACAACAAAGTACAGTTCATAAATGGCCTCCTCACGGAGTCAAATGCAGTATTTGGAGCTTTCACAGAAACCCATGCAGGGGAATTGTTGGACAGTGAGATCTGGATTCCAGAATATAACCTATACAGGTGTGATAGGAAAATTAGGTCACATGGAGGAGTGGGTCTGTATATTAGGGAAGACCTTGTATGCTCGGAGCTCCTAAACGTTACAAATGAGGTGGTAGAGGTACTGGGATTAAAAAGAGAGAAAATAAATTTAGTGATTATTCTAATATACAAACCGCCAGATGCAACGGCTGAGGAATTCACAGAACAGATAAACAAAATAGAGAATAGCCTTGATAATTTGGAGAACCCGATGCCTGATATTATCTTCCTAGGTGACTTCAACTTGCCTAGTCTCAGGTGGAAAATAGCAAACAACAATATTATACCAGGAAATCTATCTGGACCTAACCAACCACAGATTAGAGAACTACTTAGATTCTGTGACAAATTTTCACTTAATCAGCAGTTATTGGAGCCAACGAGAAATGAAAATATTTTAGATCTGGTCTTTACGAACAATGAAGACATTATCAGAGACATTACGATATCAGATACCACATACTCAGATCACAAGCTCATTGAAGTGCAAACGACCATCAATACTCAGAATAGACCTAAAACGTTGATAAAGCGAGAGGGGCTATTCAGTAAATTCAATTTTAATAATAAAAGGATAGACTGGGAGATAATAAACAGGGAACTTACAAACATTCCATGGGAAACTGTTCTAAGTAATACAAGTCCTACAGAAGGAATAGAAAAACTGACTTCGGAAGCGTATCAAGTCTGTCTGAAACATGTTCCTTTGAGGAAAGCCAGAAAGAGATCTAACGTAGAAAGAGAACGCAGATGACAGTATAAACGCAGGAAAAAAATAACAGAACTGCTTATGCAGGCACGAATTTCCTGTCAAAGAAGGAATAATTCAAATAGGGAGATTGAAGAAATCGAGCGGAAATTGAAACACTCATATGAAACTGAAGAAAGGCAGTTAGAACAGAAAGCCATTCAGGAAATAAGAAAAATCCAAAATATTTCTTCTCATATGCGAAATCAAAAGCAAAAACCACTGCCAGTATTGGACCTATTCGTACAAGTGAAGGTTCATACACGGAGGATGACAAAGAAATTAGTGAAATCCTAAAAAAGCAGTATAAGGACATGTTTAGCACTCCAATAAACAACATGAAAGTGGAAGATCCAGATAATTTCTTTATGCGGGATATTCAAACCCCTGTAAATATAACTATCAACACGAGCACACTAAATTTTGAAAGAGAAATTGAAAACATGCCCATGCACTCGGCCCCAGGTCCAGACTCATGGAATTCAATATTTATAAAGAAATGCAAAGTGCCGGTAGCACAGGCACTCAGTATAGTGTGGAGGAAGAGCTTGGACACGGGGGAGATACCTGATGCACTTAAAGTAGCAGACATAGCCCCTCTACACAAGGGAGGGAGCAAAGCATTGTCAAAAATTATAGACCAGTTGCACTAACATCGCACATCATAAAAGTATTTGAGAGAGTGATTAGGAGTCAGGTCACCAATTTCATGGAGACCAATGACCTTTACAACCCAGGCCAACATGGATTTCGAGCGGGAAGATCGTGCCTCTCACAGCTACTTGAGCACTACGACAAAGTCACTGAGGCATTAGAAGAAAAACAGAATGCTGATGTGATATACACGGACTTCGCAAAGGCTTTCGATAAATGTGACCATGGCGTGATAGCACACAAAATGAAGTCAGTGGGAATAACCGGTAAAGTAGGACGCTGGATACTCAGTTTTGTCAAACAGGACTCAGCGAGTAACGGTCAACCATATAAAATCTAGCCCAAGTGCAGTTAAAAGCTCTGTACCTCAGGGTACAGTCCTTGCACCGCTGCTTTTCCTTATTCTCATATCAGATATAGACAAAAATACAAGTCACAGCTTCGTATCATCCTTTGCAGATGACACAAAAATCAGTATGAAAATTACCTCGGCTGAAGACATTGAAAAACTTCAAGCTAATATTAATAAAGTTTTCGACTGGGCATCAGAAAATAACATGATGTTTAACAGTGATAAATTCCAGGTACTCAGGTACGGTAAAAATGAGGACCTTAAACATAATACAGAGTACAAAACACAATCAAATGTACCCATAGTAGGAAAACAGCATGTAAAGGATTTGGGAATAATAATGTTTGACGACCTAACGTTTAGGGAGCATAACCAAGCAAATATTGCGACAGCCAGAAAAATGATAGGATGGATTACGAGAACTTTCAAATCCAGGGATCCCATTACAATGGTTGTACTCTGCAAGTCACTTGTGTTGTCCTGTCTTGAGTACTGCTCAGTACTCACTTCCCCCTTCAGAGCAGGAGAGATTGCTGAAATTGAGGGAATACAGAGAACATATACGGCACGCATAGACGCAATAAAGCACCTAAATTATTGGGATCGTCTCAAAGCTCTCCAAATGTACTCACTAGAAAGAAGACGAGAGAGATATCAAATAATATACACCTGGAAGATACTGGAGGGCCAAGTACCAAATCTACACAGTAAAATAACAACGTCCTGGAGTGAACGATATGGAAGAAAATGCAGAATAGAACAGTGAAGAGCAGAGGTGCCATATGCACAATCAGAGAACACTGTATAAACATCAGAGGTCCGCGGTTGTTCAACGTCCTCCCAGCAAGCATAAGAAATATTGCCGGAACAACCGTGGACATCTTCAAGAGGAAACTAGATTTATTCCTCCAAGGAGTGCCGGACCAACCGGGCTGTGGTGGGTATGTGGGCCTGCGGGCCGCTCCAAGCAACAGCCTAGTGGACCAAACTTTCACAAGTCAAGCCTGGTCTCGGGCCGGGCTTGGGGAGTAGAACTCCCAGAACCCCATCAACCAGGTATCAACCACGTATCGGAGGGTGTTGCCAATGACAATGGGCCTGATTTCTCCATCCTTTTTCAACAGAGTGCTGCTCTGTAGCGAGTTAATCTTATACTCGCTCCATTATCTCATTATCTTCATAGCATAACTAATTACAGAAGCTACAATCCTTTCCCCAATACTCTCCTCACCTTGTTGGAGGGAGCTGAGGTGTAATCACCATATAACCCAGCGATGGGAGAACAGCAAGGCAGTACACTCTCCAGTCAAGAATGTAGTACTCGGCTTGGGCAGTTCTAATCGACCAGAGACGCTACAGCTTCGACACAGAGCAGACAGCAGACTACGACCACATCGAGCCGCCACGCTCTCACTCCCTGAGTTCAGACACTCGCAATTCCCAATCGAGCCGCCACGCTCTCCCGCATAGAGCTCCACGACTCCGGCCTCACTCAGCTCTCTGCTCTGCTCCAGGCTTCGTCTCAACGTCTACGACACTGCTGTATCCAGGACTACTAAATAAATATGAAACACTAAACACTGTGTATCTAATCAACGTAGCAACGTAACATAAACGTACGTTACAGCTCCATAAAAGAGAGGCCTGATGTCCTCAGGAATGCCACCAGCCAAACACACATTTTAGAATGTGTTGCATTTGATGTGTTTGATGTAAGTTCCACTAGAAGGAGCTTTGTGGCATCTCGAAGCACTGGGTTCAGCATGTGTTTGATGTGCTGGGGTCTTAGGCCTGTGAAGTTCCCCGCTGAACCTGTTGGGAAAGACATGGCTGCTTTGTACACCTCAGATTCCGATTCACAGTCTCCGTGGTGTAGTGGTAAGACACTCGCCTGGCGTTCCGCGAGCGCTATGTCATGGGTTCGTATCCTGGCCGGGGAGGATTTACTGGGCGCAATTCCTTAACTGTAGCCTCTGTTTAACGCAACAGTAAAATGTGTACTTGGATGAAAAAACGATTCTTCGCGGCAGGGAATCGTATTCCAGGGACCTGCCCGAAACGCTACGCGTACTAGTGGCTGTACAAGAATGTAACAACTCTTGTATATATCTCAAAAAAAAAAAAAAAAAAAAAAAGATTCTTGAACAGTTAAGGGTTCTATGCCAGTTATATTTTCCTGGGGATCCCTGCTACTGTCTGAAGCTCGATGTGGGTGTTTGTCTTGTAGAGCCTGTGCTGTCGTGGCGTTCCTAGGGGCAATAGTTTTTTTTTATTATTTTCTACCACAGATGTGGCCACACAGTTACAATGCTAACCAGCATATATACATTTTCTTCTGTCCTCCATGGACAGGATTAGAGATGTGTTAAACATATAGTTCAAGGGTTTATTGAACAATCGACCACAGAAGGTGATTCGGTGCTTTTAAAATGCTAAGCTAACCTACATATGTAAATACATAGATACACAGATTTACGTATGCCCTACATAAAGTGTTTGATGTGTGTGGCTTTTACATAGTGTCATTAATGTGCATTTACAAAGGTGAAATGTAATTCTGATCAGCTTCCATATATACTTTATACACATACATATACATACATACATATACATACACACACATGCATTCACATACATTTGTCTCTTTTACTCTGACAGGGTGAGATAGCTGATAGAGAAACTAGTGTGCAATTAAGCACTTAATCACTGAAGGTGATTAAGGTGCTTTTACAAGCTCAGGTTATATAGTTACATCACATACATACATTGTATAATGGATACATTACATGGTTAATCTTGGGTACAAGTCCAATATATCATCAAGTGTTCCAGTAGGGGCAATAGTGTTATTGCTGGTTATGATTCTGATTGCACCTGTGATATTGCCTTCTTCTATTTTCTTGTAATCTGTGCTCTCATTTTGTGGTTCTCAGGTGAGCTATTATACATGTACTGTATAAAATATGTACAGTACAGTATATGTATAGGGGGGTACCACCACTGGTTGCATTTGTAGGGACCCTCGAAGAAGAGGATATGTAGAATCCCGGGAGCCTTGTGGGGCATCCACGTACTCACATATTGTCTTCTACTACCCCTATATATAATATATTTTATTGGTATATGTACGGTCGGCCGGGAGCCAGTCGGCCGAGCGGACAGCACGCTGGACTTGTGATCCTGTGGTCCTGGGTTCGATCCCTGGCGCCGGCGAGAAACAATGGGCAGAGTTTCTTTCACCCTATGCCCCTGTTACCTAGCAGTAAAATAGGTACCTGGGTGTTAGTCAGCTGTCACGGGCTGCTTCCTGGGGGTGGAGGCCTGGTCGAGGACCGGGCCGCGGGACACTAAAAAGCCCCGAAGTCATCTCAAGATAACCTTAAGATGTATATATGTGAGCTACCACGGTAACACTAAGAGGTGCTTCATTTCATTCATTATATTTTTTTTCCCCAGGGTGTCAAGGTGGCGGTATTGTACCATAAGCCTCGTGCTCTGACAGAGGCTAAGGAGGCTACTGCAACACCACTATAGTGTAGGCAATGAAAGATGTTTATCGCTCACGTACTACTTAAGTGACTATTAAGATACAAAACAATTCTTGTTATCGTTAAAGGTTTTGGAAGCAGTAGCTCTGTGCATAAATATAGGTAAAGTTTTAAAATTAGGATGGAAATGTTCTAATGGTTAAATAAAATATTAATCAGTGGGGGGTAGTTGTGGGACTAAATTTTAAGTAACAGAAGTTAACTAAAGATGATTTATGTTTGTTGAATCACAAGAGGGATAAAACTTATTTGTGATATTTTCTCGGGCAACATTGTTAGAGATGGCTCTTTTAGTTGGAAGTTAAGTTAAACACAGCACAAAGTACTGATTGTGATATAAGAAACAGCAGAGATCTCTACAGAGTTTCTACACAGTAGTTAAAGATGATGCATGAAATGTAGATTTCATAAACGTTCTTACAGGCAGTGTCACATCTTCAATGAAGTTTCCTTTCAAATTTGTATACAGTACATTGCAACCTCAATTATCAGAAGCAATTGGTACCTCTGAGTGTCCAGATAAAGGTAAAAGTTCTGAGACATATGTTTTGACATTTTTGGTTATTTCGATACATTTTGTTTATATTTTTTGTTAATATGAATGCACCAATGTATATGATGGAAAACAATAAATTGTTGGTATTATTTAGTATAAATAAATATCCTTGAATACATTATTTAGTATAAATAAATATCCTTAAATATCCTTGAGTATGCTGATACTTCAGCATGATGCAACGAAATACCCACATAAAAGTGGTCAAGAAGGGCATACAGCCTTCGCGAGGGATTTAGCCTGGTTCGTATCCTGACTGGACACCAATCCTTGACTGTAGCCTCTGTTCACCACCAGTGGATTGGTACCTAGCTGATAATCGATTTGGCAAGTCGTATTCCGGGGAAATTAGGATTAAAGACTTGCCTAAAATGCTATGCATGCTAGTGGCTGTACAAGAATGTAAGAACTCTTGTGTATAATAAATAATATAATTATATATATATATATATATATATATATATATATATATATATATATATATATATATATATATATTATATATATATATATATATATGAAATGAAAACTCGCACCCCAGAAGTGACTCGAACCCATACTCCCAGGAGCAACGCAACTGGTATGTACAAGACGCCTTAAACCACTTGACCATCACGACCGGACAAAATGAGGTGATAGCCGAAGCTATTTGAACCACCCCACCGCCGGCACCCGGATGGTTATCTTGGGCATAGCATTTTACCAAATCACCTCATTCTTTGGGGCACACATGAGGAACACAAATGCGAACAAGCCTGAATGGTCCCCAGGACTATATGCGAATGAAAACTTGGTTTAAGGTTTAAGGCGTCTTGTACATACCAGTTGCGTTGCTCCTGGAGTATGGGTTCGAGTCACTTCTGGGGTGTGAGTTTTCATTCGCATATAGTCCTGGGGACCATTCAGGCTTGTTCGCATATATATATATATATATATATATATATATATATATATATATATATATATATATATATATATATAATATATATATATATAATTATTGGTAATGGTTTGGCACTTTCCCTGATAGTTCCCTTCCCTTGGGAGTACCCAGAGCATAGGTTCGAATCCTCATCACGGCTCCTACTGATTTTCTCATTATATATCACTTTAATGTAATCTCTCGTGCACGAGGGAAAGCGTGTGTACCCAGGGAGCCACAACAACACGAGGGAGGGCGTGTGTACCCAGGGAGCCACAACAACACGAGGGAGGGCGTGTGTACCCAGGGAGCCACAACCACGAGGGAGGGCGTGTGTACCCAGGGAGCCACAACAACACGAGGGAGGGCGTGTGTACCCAGAGCCACAACACCACGAGGGAGGGCGTGTGTACCCAGGGAGCCACAACAACACGAGGGAGGGCGTGTGTACCCAGGGAGCCACAACAACACGAGGGAGGGCGTGTGTACCCAGGGAGCCACAACACGAGGGAGGGCGTGTGTACCCAGGGAGCCACAACAACACGAGGGAGGGCGTGTGTACCCAGGGAGCCACAACAACACGAGGAAAGCGTGTGTACCCAGGGAGCCACAACAACACGAGGGAGGGCGAGTGTACCCAGGGAGCCACAACAACACGAGGAGGGCGTGTGTACCCTGGGAGCCACAACAACACGAGGGAGGGCGTGTGTACCCAGGGAGCCACAACAACACGAGGGAGGGCGTGTGTACCCTGGGAGCCACAACAACACGAGGGAGGGCGTGTGTACCCAGGGAGCCACAACAACACGAGGGAGGGCGTGTGTACCCAGGGAGCCACAACACGAGGGAGGGCGTGTGTACCCAGGGAGCCACAACACGAGGGAGGGCGTGTGTACCCAGGAGCCACAACAACACGAGGGAGGGCGTGTGTACCCAGGGAGCCACAACAACACGAGGGAGGGCGTGTGTACCCAGGGAGCCACAACAACACGAGGGAGGGCGTGTGTACCCAGGGAGCCACAACAACACGAGGGAGGGCGTGTGTACCCAGGGAGCCACAACAACACGAGGGAGGGCGTGTGTACCCAGGGAGCCACAACAACACGAGGGAGGGCGTGTGTACCCAGGAGCCACAACAACACGAGGGAGGGCGTGTGTACCCAGGGAGCCACAACAACACGAGGAGGGCGTGTGTACCCAGGTAGCCACAACATCACGAGGAGGGCGTGTGTACCCAGGGAGCCACACACCACGAGGGAGGGCGTGTGTACCCAGGAGCCACAACACCACGAGGGAGGGCGTGTGTACCCAGGGAGCCACAACACCACGAGGGAGGGCGTGTGTACCCAGGGAGCCACAACAACACGAAGGAAAGCGTGTGTACCCAGGAAGCCACAACAACACGAGGGAAAGCGTGTGTACCCAGGGAGCCACAACAACACGAGGGCGGGCGTGTGTACCCAAGAAGCATCACCGGAAAAAGTGATGAACAACTTGCTGTGACGTAGAGACCAAATGGGTTTGCTGACGCGATTTTATAATTAACGATTTAAGCTTAGTCTACTGATACATGACACTGCTCTCTTTAAGCTTAGTCTACTGATACATGACACTGGCTCTCTTAAGCTTAGTCTACTGATACATGACACTGGCTCTCTTTAAGCTTAGTCTACTTATATAGAGCATCGGAATTGTTTTAAAGCTTAGTCTACTGATACTGCTGCTGNTTATACTTCTTTATGGTACAGTATCAGTACACTGTATGAAAAGAGCACACTCCTTTTGTAATCGAGAGGTTTAATAAAAATGGAGAAACAAAAAATTATTGATTATCCTTATTTGTTGAATTTTTATCATTATATCCTGTACTAGGGACACTTATGGCCTAGTATTTATCTAATTAGATTATAGTTTCTATTAAAAAATACTTAAAATATTTAGTCTTTAACAAAACTAAATCTCCAATTGTCTTAATGATACCACTGTCAAGTGGTAGTTTTTGAAAATATAAAATATTATTTCATTTTTAACCCATTTAGACCCAAGAAAAATATGGGGCCAAAACAGAGCAGCAGCAATGAAAGGGTTAAACACATTATACTCTAAACAAAACAAAATATGTGACTAGAATGAGAAACGTAATACGAGGAAAAAGTAGGGATGGGGGAAGGGCAGAGATTGAAGGGAAAGAAAGGGGGGGAAAGATGTAAAGTAAGTGGGGATAGTAGTGGTAAAAAAACATGAGAGAAACATTTGGTCCTCAAAAACTGCTTCAAATCATTTCAAGTAAAGAAACGCTAAACTCATTCCTATATATGGAGAGTATACAATTATCTGTATTCCAGGTCAATCCTGAATAATGCTTGACAATGTATGTGGTGAGTGTGTACAAGACAACTGTGATGCCAGGCTAACACTTGGACTGCAGGATGCACAATAATGTGTGCATTTTGAAGAGCATTAACTGTGGGATACTAGCCATCATAAAGCAGCCAGATTATAATGTCACCTTGCTGTCAGTAAATAGTTACGAAAATCATATATTCTTATCGACAAAATTCCATTCAGTTTAGAAATACTGTAAGTAGAGATATTGTTTTGTAGGCAGAAATTATTATTGTGATATATAATACTGTATAAGAGAATACAGTATTCAGATTTATAATATACTATACAATTACAGTATTCGCATATATTAACAAACAAACACACTAATGTAAAAGTGGCAGCAAAATCTGCCACTGATTATGACCATGTGAACTCTCCAGACCAATACAATAGCAAGGAATTTTTGCATTTACTGTTCTCCCACTCGTACCACATAACATTCTAGAACTTCTAAACAAAAGTATTTAACTATTATTACTTGGCTAACAACTGAATGGTCCCAGAATATATTCCCAGCAGGAAGAGATGATTGGGCACGTCACCTTACACCCGATGCCACTGTTCATCAAGCAATAAATGGGGAACCTGGGAGCTAGTCGACTATTAGGGGTTGCACCTTGAGGGGAATCGTTGGTCTAGGAAAACCTCATTAAGTATAACAGGCTTACTGTCCCCATCTAAGGAAAACAATACAAATCTGACTCAGACTGTAGATGACAATTAGTCAGACCCCTTGACTGATCACATAAAGAAATACAGTAATATGATTCCAGCATACTGAAGACAACAGTATAAAATATTCAAACCGAAAGAGAAAAGCAAATTATTAGAACAATAACAGATAAATATATTTGATAAATTTCACAATAAATAAATATTGTACATACAAACAATAAACTTTTAAGACCTCTCATACTTAGGGATATCTAATTAATGTGGTGCCCTTCAAAATGCAGAAGATAGGGCTTGAAAAGTCCATACCTCATTTGAATTAGTAGCTTATGACATTAACATGTGAGTTATAATTTCAATAGAACTTGAATAAGAAGTAACAAAATTATTCTGAATACAATTCCACACACAATAACTAGTCAGGAAGTAAACTGACTTGAATATGTCAATTTAAATAGTCTTGAAAGCAACGCGAGTTAAGCATACTTTTTTCTTGTTACAGTTTGATGTGCAATACAGTGTATTAAATGCACTTACATATTCAATAATATTGTGCAGTAATTCTGCATAATACTGCAATTTTTTTGCATGGATACATTACAACAATATAAAGTCATTATGATCTCTCAGTCGATCAACAATGAGAAGTGAAATGAAAGATCATTAGTGTTTTGTACAGCATAGAATAGAATTTTCCGTGTTTAAATTACTATATTTACTAACAAATTCACAAGGGCCGTGATGAGGGATTGAACTTACGCTCGAACCCTCATCACAGCCCTTGAGGATTTGTTCATTTGATATATCACGCTATTGTGATTTCTGTGTGTACTACTATTTTTAAATTGCACAATTCACTAGTTTTAAATGTCTCACTTTAAGTTTAGACAAAGTATTGTAGTATGAATATATATATTAACTGAAAATAATGAACTTAGCCTAAAATAATGGGAGTAGGATGAATGACTGTACAAGTGGCTTTTGTTTACTTGAAAAGTACATGCTTTACCTGGTGTGTATATAAGAATGTCTGATTAGGTTAACTTTCTGAGCGGTACGGAAAGGACATTGTGAACATACATATGGCTTCTCTCCTGTGTGAATACGAATGTGAATTTTAAGATTTATACTTTTAGAGCACCGATATGGGCAATGGGGGCATTGAAAAGGTTTCTCCCCAGTATGTGTTCTTATATGATCATCCAGATGATGCTTTCTGGCAGTTGAGTAGGCACAGTATGGGCACAGATGTACTTTGCCGCTGACTGGGGTGAAGGTCACAGTAGGTCCCGATGATCCGCCCATGTTAGCCATCAGGTTCCCACTATCCACCGCTACCTGTCGCAAAATATGCGACTTTTAAATAGAAAAAGTAATACATGATATTCTATCTTACACTAAAACACCAAACTTTAAATGTAATACATATAACATGTAAGTTTCAAGTATTGTACTGTATAAACTTTCACTAGTGATGAACGAGTCTAGATAACTAGATATCTAGATAACTGATATTGACCAAATTTAAAACTGCATAAAATGACTGATCATATCAGAGATCAACTTTCATAAAAAATAATCACATTCATGCTAGGTAATTTCAATAAAAACCATTTTACTACAAATAAATTATTAAATTCTAAAGGAGGGTTCATAAAAATGAGAATTTTGTTATGAGGCGGCTCACCTAGTTATAACAAACTTGCTTTAAAAAATCCTTAGTAATCTGGTATCACTACTGCAATTTTTGTCTTCACCAAACAGTATTGTACAGTAATCGTCATCAAGTTATGAATACAGAAAATAACATCAGGTCAATGTAAATTAGTAGAATAAATAGCCATTTCTTTATTAACAAATTCCAAAATACTTGACTTGGTTTGATGTTGGGAAGAGGAACAGTACTATCAACCATGGGAGGGTTATTAAGACTACCACAATAGCTTACTTACCACCCAACAAGTATGCTTTAGTCCTAAACATAGTTCAGGACTATAGTAAACTAAATGTATACTGTATATACCTAGAAGCAGGATGTACCTTTCAATGTTCCAAAATACTGTACAGTAGTTTCATCTATAACATTACAATTGTTGTACTTCTGTTAAATTTTTATAGTAATTTCAAAGACTAATCATCACACCATTACTTGGTCAGGAAAGTAGTAACTTCCTCTATAATATTTAATGTCTCATTAAATGTCTTGGCTGCATGACATAACAGACAGACAGTATGGTTTTCGAACAGGAAGATCCTGTGTAATAAATCTATTTAGTTTTTATAATACAGCCACAGAGATTTCAAAGGAAAGAGATGGTTGGGGTGACCGTTCTGTCTGAACCTAAAAAAAGTTTTTGACAGAGTCCCACACAAGAGGTTGTTTTGGAAAGAGCATGCTGGAGGGGTGACAGGGAGATTTCTGACATGGATGAAAACTTTTCTGACAAAAAGATGAGGGCGGTAATCATCAACAATGTATCTTAATGGAGGAGTGTTGCTAACGGATTCATTGTCTTCATAAACGATCTACCAGAAGGAAGAGAGAATTACACAAATATGTTTGCAGATGATGCTATATGATACTGACTGGGAAAGATAGAAAACATAGACAATTGTTATACCCTTCAAATTGATTTAGATAAAGTAAGTGCATGGAGCGACATGTGGCAAATGGAATTCAATGTGAATAAGTTCCTTGTTATGGAATGTGGAATAGGAGAAAATAGACCACAAACAACTTACACATTATGTGGAAAGGAATTAAAGAACTCTAATAAAGAACGAGATCTAGTGGTTGTTTTGGATAGTAGGCTGTCATCCGAGGAACATATAAAGAACATTGTGCGAGGTGCGTATGTGTTACTTTTCAACTTCAGACTCGCTTTTAATTACATGGATTGTGAAATACTAAAGAAACTGTTCATAACTACAAGTATTGAGAGACCCAAATTGGAATATACAGCAGTTGTATGGTGCCCATATCTCAAGATATGGTGCCCATATCACATCAATAAACAGGAAAAGGAGCAAGGGCATGCTACTAAAGGCTTCCGGAACTCAAAAACAAGAGTTACAAGGAGAGACTAGGAGTGTTTAATATGCCACAGCTAGAAGATAGAAAAAAAAAAGAGGTGATATGATCACTTAAAAAATAATAACAGGTATTGACCAAAGGGACAAAGAAGAATTCCTGAAACCAGCAACTTCAAGAACAAGAGGTCATAGATTCAAGCTTAGGAAACAGGTGACAAAAAAAATTAGAAAGTTTCTTTTGCAAACAGAGTGGTAGAGGGTTGGAACAAGTTACCGGTATGTGAGGTGGTGGTGGAGGCCAAAACTGTTAGCAGTTTCAAAGCGTTATTTGACAAAGTGTGGGGAAGATGGGACATCACGAGTCTAGCTCTCATCCTATAAATACACTTAGGTAATTACACACTCAAGTAAATGGAACAGGCAATGAAAGGAGCTCATATACTCAAATTCAACAAGCAATTTCAAAAGGAAATGCAAGAAACAGAAGGAATTAAAGTAACTGCATTAGTCAATCCGGAGATGGGAAGGGTGGCTAGGGTGCTATTGTTCAACCCTGCAAACACAACTTGGCAAGTACATTTACAATAAAGTGAGAAGGTGGAAGCCAAAACTGTCAATAATTTCAAAGCGTTATATGGCAGTGTGCTTGGAAGACAAGGCACCACAAGCATAGCTCTCATCCTGTAGCTACACTTAGGTAATTACAAACACACACACACGTTTTCTTTTGCAACTAGAGTGATAGATGGTTGAATAATTAAGTGAGAAGGTGGTGGCGGCCAAAACCATCAGTAATGTCAAAGTGTTATACGACAAAGAGTACTGGAATGATGGGACACCACAAGCTTAGCTCTCATCCTGTAACTACACTTAGGTAATTACAATAAAAGCAGGAAACTAACTAGGATAAAGTTTTATCAACTGTTATGGCTATTACATTAAGGCACATACAGGTTTAAATTTCAGACAAAGAAAAGTCAGCTAATGCTATGGTAGTGTACAACATTGTAGTAAAGAAATAATATTAAAAATAGGCATATTTGTCCTTCCCCGCCACTTAACAGCAAGTCTCAGCATTAGATTACATTGCCAATCCTGCATCAAGTTTAAATTTTTAATTTAAACAATAATTTGACTTGAAGCATTTGGGCAACAATTCCTTTCACCTGATGCCTCGGTTCCCCTAGCAGTAAACAGGTACCTGGGAGTTGGGCAACTGTTGTGGGTTGCATCCTGAATGTCAGTACTGTAGTTGACTTGGAAGGAATTCAATAAGCCTCACAAACTTCATATCCCCAACTATGGGAATCTCATTAATGAAGTGTTTCAGAAGACGGAAATAATTTTCCTTTCCCCTCACAGGCTCATAATATTTAAGCTACATTTGATTAACTATTGCACTGTGCATAAAGCATGTCTTACAATGCACAGCTTTGCAACCCCTCCCCCCCACCCAAAAATACCTTGATTGGTTTTTGGGAGTTCTTCTACTTCCCAAGCCCAGCCGGGCCTGGTTCATGGCTAGTAATAGCCATGAGTTGAATGTAATGAAATGCCATTGTTTAAAGTGGGCCCTCAATAACTACCCTGTGGTAAGTGTTACTAAACTACACCTTAAAAAAGAAGCACCAAGCCTCTGAGATACACCTTTGCCTACAGAAAACCTGGTTCAAAATGCTCGACTTCTGTGATGACCCCCCTCAGTAGCCTCTACTAATTTCACAATGAAACCTCTGTAGAGGAGAACTGCAAGTCTGAAACTGAAAAGCAGACATAGCAGACCTTTGAGAGAAGATGGCAAATGAAAGCCTGAGGCAGAGGGGACTGTGCAGCTCGCCAAACAGTGAAAGTGCAACACAACCGCAGCAAGACCATGGGAGCCTCAGGTAAAGTCAAAGATTAACACCCAGTGGATCCTCCAAAACAAGCTTTCAGCCCAATACATGATCAGGACTGCAAAGGTAAGACCAAAGACATGTCAACCCCATCAGTAGTCCAACAGACAGGAAACCCAAGGAATCGGTGAAATCCCTTGCAACAAATCAGGAAAATCTCAACACCCACTGCCTCTCCCTATCTTTGCTGTTAAGAGTCACTTACTTTATCGTCCAATGAATATATTTAGAGTGGACTACTAATAATATTTTGCATTCCTTATCTGAAAGATCTTCCAATTCTTACAAAATCTTTGTAATTTGCCAAGTGTCTAAGGTGGTGTGCCCATGATGGTGGGCACCTTACTACTAATTCCACGAAAGAAATGATCGCCAAGCCCATCAATGAATGGAATTTGTAACCATACACTCGCTTTAATGTAAAAACCAGCCTATGCTACGTAAAATAGTCCACTGATGACTGACACAAACATTGTCAATTACAACATGTAACATGAGAGTGTGTCAGGGTCATCTGGTTTTCTTCACCTTCATTAGTCTTGAACTAATACCATATCTACTGAAACAAGAAATACTGTACATAGTGAAATACTATAAATGCAGCATGTAGTCATTATAGTATATACTGATTTAGAATTTTGGAGAAGAGGCTGGATATTATATAAAATACTTAACTAAATCCATCCCATCCCCTCCCTTTATTTACTGAAAGTCTCGATGAAAAATAGAGAACATACATTGCTATCAAAGTACTGTACTTAGAAACAGTGACGAGAAATTCCTCATTATCAAGAGTATGAAGAAATATGGTTATGGTCAGAAGTTTTCCCACCACATGCAGGTGGGATTTAATTTAATGACACTTTTGAACTCTCAAAGCATATCCATCAAAGACAGCCCTTCAATTCCTTCATACTAGGTACTGAACTGAACAAGTCCAAAATTACAGCATGTGAAAATAGTATCACCATAAAATATATATTGGCATTTATGCTAGAAAAATATGGAAGCCTAAGAAGGTATTGAAATGTGCACACTCTTTATTGATCAATTATTGTTGATAGTTCTTATTACTGTTCTGTAATTCTGATAATTTTATGTAAGATACAATAAACACAATTTTCTATGATTGAATGAAACATTATTTTAACCCCATTTACTAGAACAATAATTTAAAAAATTAATAATTAAAACCAAGCAGTGATAATAGCAAAAATAAGGAATATGTTACAGATAACTGTACAAATTAAATTTAAACCTGTATGGAGATTCTTCAAATAATTTATTTTAGATACTCAGTACTGTATCAGCAAATATTTATAATATATAAAAAAATAGTTTTTGCAATCTTACATACAGTAAAACAAATAATAATAAATTTCAAAGTACAGTACAGGTATTGCATTCTAATTTAAAAACATTTGAAAAAGAATTTATATTTAGTATAAATTATGATTATTAATCAAATATACAAATTGCTAGAAATTACACAGGTTACATTTAAAACTTTTCTATACACATCTTATAAAGTTACTAATTAATATTTAGGTAAACTTTGTCTATATTGGTCAAAGATTCACACAACTAAGTACAGATACAGTACAAGGCCAGTTTTCACCAAGCATGTGTGGGTTCCCTTATGAAACACGTGCATCTTTCCTAAATAATGGCGGCGGCTTCTGTATTTATTAAAGTTTACGAGCTCGTAAACACTGAGAGGTTGTTCTCGACCCACCGTTGTTATTGTTATGGGCTACCTTGCAGCTCATAACTTTTGGTAATAAAAACAAAGTGAGCCTCCATGATTGATACAAGATATACAGGCTTGGCAAGTGGTCATGTATGTTGTTAAATCCTGGTCCTGCTCTTAGTAGGCGATGCACATCTTTAGTCTTACGGAAAATGAATACTGTAAGTACAATAAACAACACATGTATTTATTATTTATAATGGCAGAATTGAGCTATTAGCTCTTGGACCCCATCTTTCTAGCCAATCTATTTTTCCCTCTATTATGCCTATTATATATAGTACTGTACTGTATTATCTCTAACACATCCCAGGAAGCAGCTGTAACTCCCAGATACCTATTTACTGCTAGGTGAACAGATGCAGCAGGTGAAAGAAACTCTGCCCATTTGTTTCTGCTTAGGCCAGGAATCGAACCCGAGCCCTTATGACTACGACTGCCAAGCTCTGACCATTCAGTAGCGAGGCCCTGTAAAATCACTAATCACATGTCATTAGTGATTTAGTAGTTAACCACTAATTAAACAAGTGTGTTTTCCACAATTACATGCACTTAAGAGTAGCTTCAGGATAGGCACTATGCTCGTAGTGCACTGATATATTGATATAATTTAAAATATATGCAGTATATACAAATGTATGTATGCATATACACAATGAAACTATACTCAAATACAGTATAAATACTTTTAGTCAAAGCTTCACAATAGCAAGCCAGTAATTACAGAACTTCAAAATCACTGCATCTTTTATTCAACAAAACTTGGAAAGCATTATAGATGCTCCGGAACTTATAGATTTGTTTCTAAATATACAGCAATTTTGTAATTAAGAAGGAATGAATTATGAAATATGACGTAACAGACAGAGCATTTCCTACACATGCTGGAACTGATAACCATTAGCCCTGCAACCCCTGTAGAACCTATTACCTGGCCTTGGTATTTCTTTATCAACACAAGATTGGCAATGCTTAGCATACTGAAGGTCAGAACGTTAACACAATTTCTAAAGAAATGTGAGTGTTAAGTGATAAAAGCCAAATAGTACTATTGCTCAATTACTGTTGCTTAACAAGTCAAAAAAAATTATCAAAAGTAATTTTTTTTTATGTATACAAGAGTTCATTCTTGTAAAGCCACTAGCACACACAGCGTTTCGGGCAGGTCCTTAATCCTAATTTTTTCCACGGAATTCGACCCGCAAAATCGTTTAACAACCAGGGACCCATTCACTGCTGGGTGAACAGAGGCTACAGTTAAGAATTGACGCCCCGTCAATCCTTCCCAGCTAGGATACGAACCCAGGCCAAAGCGCTTGTGAAGCGCCAGGTGCGTGCTCTACCACTACACCTTGGAGATTGCCCAAAAATAGAAAAGTAAATGATAGTCATTCAAATATGTGCATCACAGTTTGCTGTTAACAATGTAGCAGTTTACAAGACATTCAGAATCCTAGTGAAAGTTCCTGTTTAATCTTTTAGAACTGACCAACAGGTGGCATTTTTCCCATGTGAGTACATAAATGGCTTCTAAGATTAGTCTTTTGAGCAAAACTTTGAGGACACAGTGGGCACATAAATGGTTTTTCACCAGTATGGGTTCGAATATGGCTATTCAAAGTGCCTTTTTGAACAAACCGAGATGGACAATATGGACACATATATGGCTTCTCCCCAGTATGAGTACGAATGTGATCAATTAAGTGGGTTTTCCGTGGAGTGGAATAAGAACAGTATGGACACTGGTGCCACTTGATGTTGGGAACGACAGTCTTCCTGGCTGCAATGGCTCCTCCCCTGCTAGGCCCCTCATTGCCACTCTCCGCTCGTCCCTGTCGGAGACGGCTTCTTATTTAGGGTCAAAAAGTTAAATATAATCTTATGTTGAATATAATTTTATGTTGAAACCATAGATAAAATTTTCAATATTTTTGAGTAAATAATGCTTAAAAATACTATATGACTAAATGTCATACTCAAAAATGTTATACTGTATTGTATTTATTCCAAGTATTTTAAAAACTTCACAGCCATTTCTGACCAAAGTAACCACTCTCAAGCAATACAGTTTACTGTAAGGTCCTAATAACTAAATTATTAATAAAGCTTAAAGCAATCTGAGCATGGCATTAAGATTGTAACTAAAGCTTGAGTTCCCATTACAACAACATTTTTGGATCCCACAACTGACCCAAAGCCATATTGATTAATGTGGAGTATCTAACAATGAAATATTAAATATTTGAAGTGATTTTTAAATCCAAGATGTGAAGCAGATGGAGAGCCCCTACTGTTGTCGCCATGTAGGGGCGGAGCCACAGAAGGCTCTTGCTTCCTATGGTCACTACACGTCCATACCATTTTTTATAGTGAAAGTTTTCAAATTAATTTGTTATTCAATGATTGATATTTTGATGAAATTGTTGCATATTGTAAGCATATTTCACATTTGAAATACCATAAAACATGGAAATTTGAAGGATAACTTAAGAGATATATATTCCAGCCCCAGCAGAACATGGTGATAGATTGCCACCATTTGTAATATAAAAAATCAGTGAATTTAGCTCTTGATATTTGTTACTTATAGTTATTGCAACAAGATTACTGGTTACGAGTAAAGCATCATTGGCCATGTTTCAAATGGAAGTTTACCGTATAATTCACAGAAATCACAATAGCGTGATACATATATACATCAAATGAACAAATCCACACGGGCCGTGATGAGGCATTCCAATAAGGCGCGCTGGGATAATCCCGAACGTAGGTTCGAACCCTCATCACAGCCCTTGTGGAATTGTTCATTTACCATATAATTGTTTCAAAGGGCTTGCCATGGCAAAGTCCCACACTTATTTGGGTAATTGGATAAAAAGTGTACTCTAACTTTTTATATAACTTTAACTAAGTCAAATCCAATACTTTTACACAAAAATATCATTCCTTAAACTTATACAATGTATCAGGAGATAGATAAGTTGCTGAAGTAAACTAGAAAGAGAATTATCTGGGGACAAAGATGTCAGAGAACTGCAAGAGAAAGTTTGGTGAAGAGTCTGGGAGACAGGGTAGGACCGATGACAAAGCCCAAGAAGGGAAAGAAGTGCCCCATACCCTAGCCAAAAACTGAATTTAAGAGGTACTGTAACATGCTAGAAGACATTCTGACGATGTAAGTAACTAAGAGAAAAGATGCCCCAACCACTTGGCATACCAGGAACACAGTGGTCACAGGGATCCTTCCTATATACTGTAGTTCAGATAAACAATCCTAGAAAGTACACCCATCTCCCACAAGCCACAAATGACAATGTAAGCAGCAGATGGGTCCTTACAAAGACCCGTGCCTTACTAAAATTATAATCTGTATCATTGACAAGTATTACAGTAAAGGCACTAGAAAAAATAACTAAAATGAAATTGACAGTATTGTCTACGCTTGGTAATCAGAATCATATGAGGCCTACCACCATTCGAGTAAGCTGAATATCTTACTAGGAATGTTCAAAAATTAACAAATTTAAAAACATTTTAGTTACCACAACTTGGATACTCACATTGTTTACTCATGCACAACGATCACAAATTCATTCGGAGTACCTGAAGATTAGGATTACTGGAATTCAGATTACTGAACTCTTACAGCACAGGTACAATACAGTACTTGGAAACACAATAATGGACCATCATTTTGGATTTCGAACAGGAATGTCTTATGTAACAATACTTTATTTCTATAATAAAGCAAGAGAAATGTTGGAAGAATGGGAAGGTTGAGCCAATTGCATATACTGTACTGTACCTGGACCCGGATTCATAAGCAGCTATGCAAGTACAGTACTTACAAACGTGTACATCTTTTCTCAATCTATGGCATTTTGTTTACTACAGTATATTAACCAGTTAATGAGCTCGGAAGCACCAGGAGGTGTTTATAACAATAACAACAGTTGATTGGGAAGTTTTCATGCTTGTAAAACGTTTAATAAATTTAACCAAAGGCATCGAAGATTGAGGAAAGATGTACACCGCTTGTAAGTACTTGGTAACTGCTTTGTGAATCTGCCTTCCAACCCCTAGATTTGATGAATGCCTTTAACAGACAGAGTCCCATACAAGAGAAATTTTGGGATATTAGAACACACTGTTGGAGTGACTGAGAAACTCCTAAATTGGATGAGAATATTTTTAACAAATGTAAGCAGTGATCAGGGGACAATGTATCTGATTGGAGAAATGTCACTAGCAGAGTACTGCTAATG
>WNGS01111181.1:8553753-8566687 GCA_020271785.1 Procambarus virginalis | reverse complement strand
AATTCTAAAGGAGGGTCATAAAACTGAGAATTTGTGTATGAGGCGGCTCACCTAGTTATAAAAACTTGCTTTAAAAATCCTTAGTAATCTGGTATCACTACTGCATTTTTGTCTTCACCAAACAGTATTGTACAGTAATCGTCATCAAGTTATGAATACAGAAAATAACATCAGGTCAATGTAAATTAGTAGAATAAATAGCCATTTCTTTATTAACAAATTCCAAAATACTTGACTTGGTTTGATGTTGGGATGAGGAACAGTACTATCAACCATGGGAGGGTTATTAAGACTACCACAATAGCTTACTTACCACCCACAAGTATGCTTTAGTCCTAAACATAGTTCAGGACTAAAGTAAACTAAATGTATACTGTATATACCTAGAAGCAGGATGTACCTTTCAATGTTCCAAAATACTGTACAGTAGTTTCATCTATAACATTACAATTGTTGTACTTCTGTTAAATTTTTATAGTAATTTCAAAGACTAATCATCACACCATTACTTGGTCAGGAAAGTAGTAACTTCCTTTATAATATTTAATGTCTCATTAAATGTCTTGGCTGCATGACATAACAGACAGACAGTATGGTTTTCGAACAGGAAGATCCTGTGTAATAAATCTATTTAGTTTTTATAATACAGCCACAGAGATTTCAAAGGATAGAGATGGTTGGGGTGACCGTTCTGTCTGAACCTAAAAAAAGTTTTTGACAGAGTCCCACACAAGAGGTTGTTTTGGAAAGAGCATGCTGGAGGGGTGACAGGGAGATTTCTGACATGGATGAAAACTTTTCTGACAAAAAGATGAGGGCGGTAATCATCAACAATGTATCTTAATGGAGGAGTGTTGCTAACGGATTCATTGTCTTCATAAACGATCTACCAGAAGGAAGAGAGAATTACACAAATATGTTTGCAGATGATGCTATATGATACTGACTGGGAAAGATAGAAAACATAGACAATTGTTATACCCTTCAAATTGATTTAGATAAAGTAAGTGCATGGAATGACATGTGGCAAATGGAATTCAATGTGAATAAGTTCCTTGTTATGGAATGTGGAATAGGAGAAAATAGACCACAAACAACTTACACATTATGTGGAAAGGAATTAAAGAACTCTAATAAAGAACGAGATCTAGTGGTTGTTTTGGATAGTAGGCTGTCATCCGAGGAACATATAAAGAACATTGTGCGAGGTGCGTATGTGTTACTTTTCAACTTCAGACTCGCTTTTAATTACATGGATTGTGAAATACTAAAGAAACTGTTCATAACTACAAGTATTGTGAGACCCAAATTTGAATATACAGCAGTTGTATGGTGCCCATATCTCAAGAAGCACATCAATAAACAGGAAAAGGAGCAAGGGCATGCTACTAAAGGCTTCCGGAACTCAAAAACAAGAGTTACGAGGAGAGACTAGGAGTGTTTAATATGCCACAGCTAGAAGATAGAAAAAAAAAGAGGTGATATGATCACTTAAAAAATAATAACAGGTATTGACCAAAGGGACAAAGAAGAATTCCTGAAACCAGCAACTTCAAGAACAAGAGGTCATAGATTCAAGCTTAGGAAACAGGTGACAAAAAAAATTAGAAAGTTTCTTTTGCAAACAGAGTGGTAGAGGGTTGGAACAAGTTACCGGTATGTGAGGTGGTGGTGGAGGCCAAAACTGTCAGCAGTTTCAAAGCGTTATTTGACAAAGTGTGGGGAAGATGGGACATCACGAGTCTAGCTCTCATCCTATAAATACACTTAGGTAATTACACACTCAAGTAAATGGAACAGGCAATGAAAGGAGCTCATATACTCATATTCAACAAGCAATTTCAAAAGGAAATGCAAGAAACAGAAGGAATTAAAGTAACTGCATTAGTCAATCAGGAGATGGGAAGGGTGGCTAGGGTGCTACTGTTCAACCCTGCAAACACAACTTGGCAAGTACATTTACAATAAAGTGAGAAGGTGGAAGCCAAAACTGTCAATAATTTCAAAGCGTTATATGACAGTGTGCTTGGAAGACAAGGCACCACAAGCATAGCTCTCATCCTGTAGCTACACTTAGGTAATTACAAACACACACACACACATGTTTTCTTTTGCAACTAGAGTGATAGATGGTTGGAATAATTAAGTGAGAAGGTGGTGGCGGCCAAAACCATCAGTAATTTCAAAGTGTTATACGACAAAGAGTACTGGAATGATGGGACACCACAAGCTTAGCTCTCATCATGTAACTACACTTAGGTAATTACAATAAAAGCAGGAAACTAACTAGGATAAAGTTTTATCAACTGTTATGGCTATTACATTAAGGCACATACAGGTTTAAATTTCAGACAAAGAAAAGTCAGCTAATGCTATGGTAGTGTACAACATTGTAGTAAAGAAATAATATTAAAAATAGGCATATTTGTCCTTCCCCGCCACTTAACAGCAAGTCTCAGCATTAGATTACATTGCCAATCCTGCATCAAGTTTAAATTTTTAATTTAAACAATAATTTGACTTGAAGCATTTGGGCAACATTTCCTTTCACCTGATGCCTCGGTTCCCCTAGCAGTAAACAGGTACCTGGGAGTTGGGCAACTGTTGTGGGTTGCATCCTGAATGTCAGTACTGTAGTTGACTTGGAAGGAATTCAATAAGCCTCACAAACTTCATATCCCCAACTATGGGAATCTCATTAATGAAGTGTTTCAGAAGACGGAAATAATTTTCCTTTCCCCTCACAGGCTCATAATATTTAAGCTACATTTGATTAACTATTGCACTGTGCATAAAGCATGTCTTACAATGCACAGCTTTGCAACCCCTCCCCCCCACCCAAAAAATACCTTGATTGGTTTTTGGGAGTTCTTCTACTTCCCAAGCCCAGCCGGGGCCTGGTTCATGGCAAGTAATAGCCATGAGTTGAATGTAATGAAATGCCATTGATTAAAGTGGGCCCTCAATAACTACCCTGTGGTAAGTGTTACTAAACTACACCTTAAAAAAGAAGCACCAAGCCTCTGAGATACACCTTTGCCTACAGAAAACCTGGTTCAAAATGCTCGACTTCTGTGATGACCCCCCTCAGTAGCCTCTACTAATTTCACAATGAAACCTCTGTAGAGGAGAACTGCAAGTCTGAAACTGAAAAGCAGACATAGCAGACCTTTGAGAGAAGATGGCAAATGAAAGCCTGAGGCAGAGGGGACTGTGCAGCTCGCCAAACAGTGAAAGTGCAACACAACCTGGTTGATACCTGGTTGATGGGGTTCTGGGAGTTCTTCTACTCCCCAAGCCCGGCCCGAGGCCAGGCTTGACTTGTGAGAGTTTGGTCCACTAGGCTGTTGCTTGGAGCGGCCCGCAGGCCCACATACCCACCACAGCCCGGCTGGTCCGGAACTCCTTGGAGGAATAAATCTAGTTTCCTCTTGAAGATGTCCACGGTTGTTCCGGCAATATTTCTTATGCTTGCTGGGAGGACGTTGAACAACCGCGGACCTCTGATGTTTATACAGTGTTCTCTGATTGTGCCTATGGCACAATCAGCAGCAGCAAGACCATGCAAGCAAGACCATGGGAGCCTCAGGTAAAGTCAAAGATTAACACCCAGTGGATCCTCCAAAACAAGCTTTCAGCCCAATACGTGATCAGGACTGCAAAGGCAAGACCAAAGACATGTCAACCCCATCAGTAGTCCAACAGACAGGAAACCCAAGGAATCGGTGAAATCCCTTGCAACAAATCAGGAAAATCCCAACACCCACTGCCTCTCCCTATCTTTGCTGTTAAGAGTCACTTACTTTATCGTCCAATGAATAATATTTAAGTGTACTACTAATAATATTTTGCATTCCTTATCTGAAAGATCTTCCAATTCTTACAAAATCTTTGTAATTTTGCCAAGTGTCTAAGGTGGTGTGCCCATGATGGTGGGCACCTTACTACTAATGCACAGAAAGAAATGATCGCCAAGCCCATCAATGAATGGAATTTGTAACCATACACTCGCTTTAATGTAAAACCAGCCCATGCTATGTAAAATAGTCCACTGATGACTGACACAAACATTGTCAATTACAACGTGTAACATGAGAGGTGTGTCAGGGTCATCTGGTTTTCTTCACCTTCATTAGTCTTGAACTAATTACCATTATATACTGAACAAGAAATACTGTACATAGTGAAATACTATAAATGCAGCATGTATGTCATTATAGTATATACTGATTCAGAATTTAGGATAAGAGGCTGGATATTATATAAAATACTTAACTAAATCCATCCCATCCCCTCCCTTTATTTACTGAAAGTCTCGATGAAAAATAGAGAACATAACATTGCTATCAAAGTACTGTACTTAGAAACAGTGACGAGAATTCCTCATTATCAAGAGTATGAAGAAATATGGTTATGGTCATAAGTTTTCCACCACATGCAGGTGGGATGTAATTTAATGACACTTTTGAACTCTCAAAGCATATCCATCAAAGACAGCCCTTCAATTCCTTCATACTAGGTACTGAACTGAACAAGTCCAAAATTACAGCATGTGAAAATAGTATCACCATAAAATATATATTGGCATTTATGCTAGAAAAATATGGAAGCCTAAGAAGGTATTGAAATGTGCACACTCTTTATTGATCAATTATTGTTGATAGTTCTTATTACTGTTCTGTAATTCTGATAATTTTATGTAAGATACAATAAACACAATTTTCTATGATTGAATGAAACATTATTTTAACCCCATTTACTAGAACAATAATTTAAAAAATTAATATTAAAACCAAGCAGTGATAATAGCAAAAATAAGGAATATGTTACAGATAACTGTACAAATTAAATTTAAAACCTGTATGGAGATTCTTCAAATAATTTATTTTAGATACTCAGTACTGTATCAGCAAATATTTATAATATATAAAAAAATAGTTTTTGCAATCTTACATACAGTAAAACAAATAATAATAAATTTCAAAGTACAGTACAGGTATTGCATTCTAAATTTAAAAACATTTGAAAAAGAAATTTATATTTAGTATAAATTATGATTATTAATCAAATATACAAATTGCTAGAAATTACACAGGTTACATTTAAAACTTTTTCTATACACATCTTATAAAGTTACTAATTAATATTTAGGTAAACTTTGTCTATATTGGTCAAAGATTCACACAACTAAGTACAGATACAGTATAAGGCCAGTTTTCACCAAGCATGTGTGGGTTCCCTTATGAAACACGTGCATCTTTCCTAAATAATGGCGGCGGCTTCTGTATTTATTAAAGTTTACGAGCTCGTAAACACTGAGAGGTTGTTCTCGACCCACCGTTGTTATTGTTATGGGCTACCTTGCAGCTCATAACTTTTGGTAATAAAAACAAAGTGAACCTCCATGATTGATACAAGATATACAGGCTTGGCAAGTGGTCATGTATGTTGTTAAATCCTGGTCCTGCTCTTAGTAGGCGATGCACATCTTTAGTCTTACGGAAAATGAATACTGTAAGTACAATAAACAACACATGTATTTATTATTTATAATGGCAGAATTGAGCTATTAGCTCTTGGACCCCATCTTTCTAACCAATCTATTTTTCCCTCTATTACGCTTATTATATATACAGTACTGTACTGTATTTATCTCTAACAAACACACATCTAACACATCCCCAGGAAGCAGCTGTAACTCCCAGATACCTATTTACTGCTAGGTGAACAGATGCAGCAGGTGAAAGAAACTCTGCCCATTTGTTTCTGCTTAGGCCAGGAATCGAACCCGAGCCCTTATGACTACGACTGCCAAGCTCTGACCATTCAGTAGCGAGGCCCTGTAAAATCACTAATCACATGTCATTAGTGATTTAGTAGTTAACCACTAATTAAACAAGTGTGTTTTCCACAATTACATGCACTTAAGAGTAGCTTCAGGATAGGCACTATGCTCATAGTGCACTGATATATTGATATAATTTAAAATATATGCAGTATATACAAATGTATGTATGCATATACACAATGAAACTATACTCAAATACAGTATAAACATACTTTTAGTCAAAGCTTCACAATAGCAAGCCAGTAATTACAGCACTTCAAAATCACTGCATCTTTTATTCAACAAAACTTGGAAAGCATTATAGATGCTCTGGAACTTATAGATTTGTTTCTAAATATACAGCAATTTTGTAATTAAGAAGGAATGAATTATGAAATATGACGTAACAGACAGAGCATTTCCTACACATGCTGGAACTGATAACCATTAGCCCTGCAACCCCTGTAGAACCTATTACCTGGCCTTGGTATTTCTTTATCAACACAAGATTGGCAATGCTTAGCATACTGAAGGTCAGAACGTTAACACAATTTCTAAAGAAATGTGAGTGTTAAGTGATAAAAGCCAAATAGTACTATTGCTCAATTACTGTTGCTTAACAAGTCAAAAAAAATTATCAAAAGTAATTTTTTTTTATGTATACAAGAGTTCATTCTTGTAAAGCCACTAGCACACACAGCGTTTCGGGCAGGTCCTTAATCCTAATTTTTTCCACGGAATTCGACCCGCAAAATCGTTTAACAACCAGGGACCCATTCACTGCTGGGTGAACAGAGGCTACAGTTAAGAATTGACGCCCCGTCAATCCTTCCCAGCTAGGATACGAACCCAGGCCAAAGCGCTTGTGAAGCGCCAGGTGCGTGCTCTACCACTACACCTTGGAGATTGCCCAAAAATAGAAAAGTAAATGATAGTCATTCAAATATGTGCATCACAGTTTGCTGTTAACAATGTAGCAGTTTACAAGACATTCAGAATCCTAGTGAAAGTTCCTGTTTAATCTTTTAGAACTGACCAACAGGTGGCATTTTTCCCATGTGAGTACATAAATGGCTTCTAAGATTAGTCTTTTGAGCAAAACTTTGAGGACACAGTGGGCACATAAATGGTTTTTCACCAGTATGGGTTCGAATATGGCTATTCAAAGTGCCTTTTTGAACAAACCGAGATGGACAATATGGACACATATATGGCTTCTCCCCAGTATGAGTACGAATGTGATCAATTAAGTGGGTTTTCCGTGGAGTGGAATAAGAACAGTATGGACACTGGTGCCACTTGATGTTGGGAACGACAGTCTTCCTGGCTGCAATGGCTCCTCCCCTGCTAGGCCCCTCATTGCCACTCTCCGCTCGTCCCTGTCGGAGACGGCTTCTTATTTAGGGTCAAAAAGTTAAATATAATCTTATGTTGAATATAATTTTATGTTGAAACCATAGATAAAATTTTCAATATTTTTGAGTAAATAATGCTTAAAAATACTATATGACTAAATGTCATACTCAAAAATGTTATACTGTATTGTATTTATTCCAAGTATTTTAAAAACTTCACAGCCATTTCTGACCAAAGTAACCACTCTCAAGCAATACAGTTTACTGTAAGGTCCTAATAACTAAATTATTATATAAAGCTTAAAGCAATCTGAGCATGGCATTAAGATTGTAACTAAAGCTTGAGTTCCCATTACAACAACATTTTTGGATCCCACAACTGACCCAAAGCCATATTGATTAATGTGGAGTATCTAACAATGAAATATTAAATATTTGAAGTGATTTTTAAATCCAAGATGTGAAGCAGATGGAGAGCCCCTACTGTTGTCGCCATGTAGGGGCGGAGCCACAGAAGGCTCTTGCTTCCTATGGTCACTACACGTCCATACCATTTTTTATAGTGAAAGTTTTCAAATTAATTTGTTATTCAATGATTGATATTTTGATGAAATTGTTGCATATTGTAAGCATATTTCACATTTGAAATACCATAAAACATGGAAATTTGAAGGATAACTTAAGAGATATATATTCCAGCCCCAGCAGAACATGGTGATAGATTGCCACCATTTGTAATATAAAAAATCAGTGAATTTAGCTCTTGATATTTGTTACTTATAGTTATTGCAACAAGATTACTGGTTACGAGTAAAGCATCATTGGCCATGTTTCAAATGGAAGTTTACCGTATAATTCACAGAAATCACAATAGCGTGATACATATATACATCAAATGAACAAATCCACACGGGCCGTGATGAGGCATTCCAATAAGGCGCGTCTGGGATAATCCCGAACGTAGGTTCGAACCCTCATCACAGCCCTTGTGGAATTGTTCATTTACCATATAATTGTTTCAAAGGGCTTGCCATGGCAAAGTCCCACACTTATTTGGGTAATTGGATAAAAAGTGTACTCTAACTTTTTATATAACTTTAACTAAGTCAAATCCAATACTTTTACACAAAAATATCATTCCTTAAACTTATACAATGTATCAGGAGATAGATAAGTTGCTGAAGTAAACTAGAAAGAGAATTATCTGGGGACAAAGATGTCAGAGAACTGCAAGAGAAAGTTTGGTGAAGAGTCTGGGAGACAGGGTAGGACCGATGACAAAGCCCAAGAAGGGAAAGAAGTGCCCCATACCCTAGCCAAAAACTGAATTTAAGAGGTACTGTAACATGCTAGAAGACATTCTGACGATGTAAGTAACTAAGAGAAAAGATGCCCCAACCACTTGGCATACCAGGAACACAGTGGTCAACAGGGATCCTTCCTATATACTGTAGTTCAGATAAACAATCCTAGAAAGTACACCCATCTCCCACAAGCCACAAATGACAATGTAAGCAGCAGATGGGTCCTTACAAAGACCCGTGCCTTACTAAAATTATAATCTGTATCATTGACAAGTATTACAGTAAAGGCACTAGAAAAAATAACTAAAATGAAATTGACAGTATTGTCTACGCTTGGTAATCAGAATCATATGAGGCCTACCACCATTCGAGTAAGCTGAATATCTTACTAGGAATGTTCAAAAATTAACAAATTTAAAAACATTTTAGTTACCACAACTTGGATACTCACATTGTTTACTCATGCACAACGATCACAAATTCATTCGGAGTACCTGAAGATTAGGATTACTGGAATTCAGATTACTGAACTCTTACAGCACAGGTACAATACAGTACTTGGAAACACAATAATGGACCATCATTTTGGATTTCGAACAGGAATGTCTTATGTAACAATACTTTATTTCTATAATAAAGCAAGAGAAATGTTGGAAGAATGGGAAGGTTGAGCCAATTGCATATACTGTACTGTACCTGGACCCGGATTCATAAAGCAGCTATGCAAGTACAGTACTTACAAACGTGTACATCTTTTCTCAATCTATGGCATTTTGTTTACTACAGTATTATTAAACAGTTAATGAGCTCGGAAGCACCAGGAGGTGTTTATAACAATAACAACAGTTGATTGGGAAGTTTCATGCTTGTAAAACGTTTAATAAATTTAACCAAAGGCATCGAAGATTGAGGAAAGATGTACACGCTTGTAAGTACTTGGTAACTGCTTTGTGAATCTGCTTCCAACCCCTAGATTTGATGAATGCCTTTAACAGACAGAGTCCCATACAAGAGAAATTTTGGGATATTAGAACACACTGTTGGAGTGACTGAGAAACTCCTAAATTGGATGAGAATATTTTTAACAAATGTAAGCAGTGATCAGGGGACAATGTATCTGATTGGAGAAATGTCACTAGCAGAGTACTGCTAATGTTCAGTGTTTATATTAAATGACCTGCCTGAAGGAATACAGTTATATGAATATTTTTGCAAATGATGCAAAACTGCTAAGAAGAGTCATGGGACTTAAAACACTGTACTGTATTGCCCTCCAAAATGGCCTAGACAAAAATGAGCAGAGCAACTTATGGCAGAAAGAATTCAATATAAAGAAATGTCACATAATGGAATGCAGAATAGGAGAAAGCAGGCCACACACTTAAATTACAATTATGTGAAAAGATATTAAAAACCCTCTCGCAAGGAAAGAGATCTAGGAGTGGTTCTGGCCAGTAAACTGTCACCAGAGGGTTACCGTGTAATGATTTCAAGGCTCAGCATCCCTGCAGGCTGGTTCCCGACTGGGCCTTCTGCTTGCACTTGCAGGGTCACATAAAGGAACCCTGCATGTGCAAAGTCACCACTTGCAGGGTCAAGCAGGGGTCACAAAGGACACTGTGAGGAACATTATGCTACACTTGCAAATTTCAGAACTGCATATAAATACAGTGGAACCTCGATTAACGAATTTAATCCGTTCCGACACCGAGCTCATCATGTGAAATGCTCGTCTTTCAAAATGAATTTCCCCGTTTAAAATATTGGAAATAAAAATAATCAGTTCCACCACCGAAAAACATCAATATGATATTCGATTTTTTAAATAATGGAGCAGCCTACCTGACATACACTGAACAAACCTTTATGACACTTGTTATTTTTCAACTTTGTTCACTTTTTTCATTTTTTCATTTTTTTTAATAGCAAAAGGTTCGCTCAGTGTATGTCAGGTAGGCTGCTCTATGTTTCTTAAAAAAAAAAAATTACTGTAACAAATTTGAAAAAAGGAAAAATGTCATAAAGGTTCATTCAGTGTTTGTCAGGTAGGATGCTCCATTATGACAATCTTTCTTTGTTTCAAATGTGTTAAATTTGTTTTGTATTTTTCATATATTTATAATAATACAGCAGCCTACCTGGCACACACTGAACGAACCTTTGTGACATTTTTCTTTTTTTTTTAAATTTGTTCAATTTATTTTTTTTAAGAAACATGGAGCAGCCTACCCGACATACACTGAACATACCATTTTGACTTTTATTCTTTTTTTTTTAATTTTTTGTTTATTTACAAAAAAATCAATGCTTTGCAACATCACAGCAGTCACTCCTTTACATCCCAGCATCTTTAAAAAAATAATTATTTGCATCGTTGGAGGCATCCGAGAATGTGCGAGAAGCAGCATGAACGCACCATGTGGTTTTCTCATTAATCAAACAAGAGTTTGCCAATCGAGACAAATTGTCGGCAATCGGCGCGCTCGTTATTCAAAATGCTCATAAATTGAGGTGCTCGTCACTCAAGGTTCCACTGTACTGTATATGGATGCAAAATGTTAAAAGAACTGTTCAAGCAACATTTGGGACCACAATTAGAATATGCAGCAGCCATGTTGCATATTCATATGTGATGATCATATCTCAAGAAGCATAAACAAATTAATAAGGGTGCAAAGACTTGTTACAAAATGGCTGCTGGAATTTTAGAACACGAGTAATGGGGAGAGGATGGAGGTATTAACCATGCCAAAGGTAGAAGAGGCAACATGATCACAACATACAAAATAGTAACAGGAATCAACAAAATAGATAAGGAGGAACTTTTATACCTGCAACTTCAAGAAAAAGCGTTCATAGATTAAAGCAAAGGAAACAAAGGGATCACCACCTTGCCACAAACCACTTTCAAATTTTTATACTGTGCTATCACCTATCTTTCCAGTTAAATATCATTTTTTTATACAGTACTTCATTCTATAATAATGACTGTTGCTTTGGGTTCCTGGTGGTGATATTTGCGGTCCCACCAATCTGTACTGGATATCATTAAATCTAAATAAGTACTGTACTCCTCAAATCTCTAGTACATCTTGGGAAGGCATTGTCATCCATTTCACTACTCTATGTCTACTTTGTACTACAGTGTTTCCTCTGCTTTGCCACTATTTTATACTAATTGGTGAGCTGGTCTGTTCCTTATTCTCGATGATAAGTACAAATTTTCAGTGCCTTGCAAGTGTCAATGACTAGGAGCAAGGGGCAGCATGTGGTTGTTAGAGGCAGAGAAGAGAAGGGAGGGCCATGGAGAGTGAGTTGGAGGGAAGTCCCTTCACTTTTTAGTGTGTGGTCTGGTCAACAATTTACAAGCAAGGCTTGTGGAATAATACCCTAGTATCAGGGTATGTACAGTATTTAGAAATTTTGGAGTAGATATGCTTATTCCTTTTTGAGGTAATGCTCAAGCCCATCCTTCTGACAATGTGAAAATCCTTCCGACAATACGTTAAAATAGTTCTAAAACCTGCAACCAATGGGCTACAAGGCCTAAAAAAAATAGGAACTTTCCTTGTACTGCTATATTGTAAATAAGTATACATATACAGTACTGTACTGCTATACCTTGAAAGAACGATCCTGACACATGGAGATGGTCTTCATATATTGCCTGACACCACCATTTTGCTTTACCCATATAAAACCATAAGGTATCTTTACCCGGGGCACCTACTTATGAACCTTTGCATTAAGATCATTTACATGTTCTAATGAATCCCTAATTTAGACGTGTATAAATTTAATAAAGACCTTATGAAGTAGGTGGTAATTTCTTGTAGCAGAAAACTATATAGCCAGGTGTAATACAAATTATAAATAATTATTTTGTATTCTATGACAGCAAATGCAGATGATTAATGATAGAATATATAAGGATAGCTTAACCTTAGAATGCTGACATGTGCCATGAAGTGTGAATTTTGGTTAAAATAAAGTAATAAATATAAAAATGATGGCACAAACATCCAAGGTTAACGTAGTCGTCTACATTAGGCTTAGCCACTTTGTTATTCAGTTTATTTCCACCTTTCCATTCAATTTGCATCCAAAATTAATCATTCTATAAGGGAAAAAATTGAACATGGTGAATATGAATATCTACTCTCACAAGTCGAGCCTGGCCTGCTGGGCGGGCTTGGGGAGTAGACGAACTCTCAGAACCCCATCAAGCAGGCAGCAGGTATCAGGAGGGTATTAAGTGTTAAAAACTGTATATTCACCTGAAACCAATAGAAAATAAAATAAATAAATCATAACCTTTAAATTTGATAACAAAACTTATCACATTTCAGTAAGTAACATGCATTGAATTATAGAAACTGAATGTTCTAATATTTGTTTTTCTTAAAAACCTTTTATTCTTTAATATGGGTTGGAAATATATTGAATAG
>WNGS01111181.1:8531724-8551646 GCA_020271785.1 Procambarus virginalis | reverse complement strand
TTCCCAATAGTATTTATGCTGAATAATTAGATTCATGTACATCTAAGTTACAAAAGCATGTATTGTGTACATTATTGATGTACTGTACTGTATAAGGATAATGTATTTAAGCCAACAATGAATCAATAATGTATCAATGAATGTACAGTATATATAAATGTTTGTATCAATGAATGAATGAATCAATAAAAACACAAGAACTAAGGAAACTGTGTAAGACCTCTTGGAACATATGAGGCAGCTCCTATTCATGAGTATAAATAGAAATTACAGGTACCTCGTATGAGCAAATAGGCTTTCTGTATTTTCTTTATTATTATGTTCAAATGACGATTGGTTGACCTGGTATACTTCATTACAACCATACAGAATTGTGAAAAACTTAAACATAATTGGAATAAATATGGAATTACCGTATATTGGAATTTTATAACATGATTACTGCACTGGCATGGTAACATTTGTGATAATCACATTTGCATAGTAAGCAATCATGGAACAATTGCAGGATTTGTTCATGGATCAAGGTAAACTCCACCATATCTACACAGCTATTTCATTAATATTAGCAGCATTGGTGTGAAACCCAGACAATAGTAGTTAAAAATCAACATATAGGGTAATGCAGTCATCATCATGAGTCAACATATGATGTTAACCACAATCTATGGGTAATCTGTTTGATGATCTATTAAGATGCACTTCGGGTAATAAAAGATGTGCATGTGCTGTATCCAATCCAAAATTTGACTGATGCCATTATCAAGCCACCAAGACAAGATACTGAAGAGTACAACACCAATTAGCTGGATAAATGTTTACCTTGAGATGTTAAGTTAATCAATAATCTGGTTAATTGCAATGGGGCTATGTAAATCTGGTGGTGAAGTTTCAGGAAATCCCTCTGCATCAAAATTGCTGAAAATGTAACTTTCCCAGTATTTTTTATAGATTGTATTGCAATAGTATCCACTCAATTTAACGACCTCTTTTATACCAATCTGCCGGTATTAACGACCTGTTTGAGAGATTGGTATCTGAAGCCTCGTATACTGGTTTGGTGGTCGATATTACCGACGGTCGGTATTGGGTTTGTTTTGGCATCGGCAGCCCCTCACATGGCGACCAGGCGATCATCCAGAGTGGTATATTAAATCTTAACTTTCTTTTAAAATGATTCAGTTTTATGAAGAAAATTCTAAATTATTATTAATAAAATATTTTAAAACAATTGTTATTAAACAAAATTCTTTGTTTCCTTATTAAACACCCTTTATAGTATAGGCAATAGGTATTTTTTTTCCCACGGACCTAGAACGTACTGCGCCTGGCCATGTGACCGCTTTGTTTACTGTTAACTCGCGCGGCTGAGAGCAATGTCTCAGAATATTAGCCAGAGAAAATCAGATTCAGACAAAAATAGATAAATTCATGATTTCAACAGTTCGTCAAAGCACCCACTGGGAATTCAACAAGTCATGCAGCATCCGCTGGCAACGAGTGCCCTACAAGCCATGCTGAATTTCCATCAACAAGTTGTGCAGCCTTCGCCGGCAACGAATGCTCTGCAAGCTATGCTGCACCCGCCGATGCTGAATTCCCATCAACAAGTTGTGCAGCCTCTGCCGGCAACGAATGCTCTGCAAGCTATGCAGCACCCACCGATGCTGAATTCCCATCAACAAGTTGTGCAGCCTCCGCCGGCAACAAATGCTCTGCAAGCTATGCTGCACCCGCCGATGCTGAATTCCCATCAACAAGTTGTGCAGCCTCCGCCGGCAACGAATGCTCTGCAAGCTATGCTGCACCCGCCGATGCTGAATTCCCATCGATAAGTTGTGCAGCCTCCACTAACGATATAAAATATGATTGAAAGGCATATAAATTAGTGTAAAAAGTGTTGATAGAGTACAGTATTGTAAGTGTTAATGATTATTTAAGCCTTGACAAAAAGATACTGTACAGTGTAAATATACAGTAGAAATAATTTTCAATTGCGAATTAGAATTAGAATTCATGTGAATTAGTAGTAAGGCTAGCTGTTGTGTGAAGTGAATGCCTGAAAATAAGTGTTCATACTGTATGTACCCTATATATAGTACTGAACAATATAAAACAAGCGCTGCAGAGGATGACGTAATCTTCACAGCTTCGTAATCTTCAGCTTCATTAAAAGTAAGTCAATTTACCAATTTTATTACAGTATTTCAACATAGTTTTTTTTTCAACAAAAGCTACATATTAATCTCTGCAAATGTATATTCTATCATTAGCAGAGAAAAGGTGAGCTCAAAATATTTCATCTTGGCTAGCTCTCAGTGACAAGGCTCAATTGCCATTGTTATGGCCTGCCCGCCACAGCCTGTGTCATAACATTAAAAATACATTACCTGCACTGTTCAGGGTAAAACAAAACACATCTCTAAAATTTTATTGAGAAAATGTTAACAATCACTGATTGATACATGAAATATATTGCAATACAAAGGAATGAACCAATATTTTCCCACCCATCTGGACTTTGATCAGACCATGTTCAAACATCATCCATGCAGCAGCCACCAGCTGGCGTAATCGTCAGCGTGGCACTAAATTGGAACGCAATTACACAATGAACTTTATTTAATTTTAGTTATGCAGTATAAAATATATCCTACCTGAATGTTACTTGAAAAATTACCCGACCCAACTTAACTTCGGAAATAACGGAGCTCCGGAAATACGTAACGACCTGGGTACAGCCCTATATAGGCCGTTAAATTGAGTGGATACTTAAATAAAAATTATATTATTCTCATACACTCATTTGGACTGGTTCCAAATCTGCACACAGAAATAAGACCACATGTGACCAGAAAGAATGGCAGGATGTGCAAAATAGCTCCACTGAAGAGCAAAGGTGCAATATGCATGCTGAGAGAGAACTCAATCAACATCAAAGGCCCAAGACTTTTCAACACTCTTTCCATACACAGGGACGTAACTGGCCAACCTCTCGCGGTGTTCGAAAGAGAACTCGACAAGCACGTTAAAAGGATATGTAATTAACCAGTCTGCGACTCATACTTCAGGCTGCATGCAGCCACATCAAACAGCTTGATAGGACACTGATCCATGGAACCTTCAACAGGTAGTCAACAGGTACCTGCTTGATGGGGTTCTGGAAGTTCTTCTACTCCCCAAGCCCGGCCCGAGGCCACACTTGACTTGCGAGATTTTGGTCAACCAGGCTGTTTGTTGCTTGGAGCTGCCCACAGGCCCACATACCCACCACTTTTTAGAAAAAGAACTACAGTGGCACCTCGACTTACGATTGCCCTGACTTACGATAATTTTGAGTTACGATGTAAATTTGATCGAAAAATGCGACTCGACATACCATGGTGTCGTCGACTAATGATATTTGTTGGTACACATTCGGGTCGACCGAACGCATGGTTCCCGGTCACGCGGGCCGACCTGCCTCAGTTTACTATAGCTGCCCGTTTAGTGATGATCACGCCTATAAGAAATTCCATTTTGTGTGGCGATTTTTTGCTTTTTGAACATAAAAGTAATTATTATATATCACGTCATGGGTCCCAAGAAAGTCAGTGGTAAGGTTCAACACATGAAAACCCATGTTAGGACGACCATAGAGCAAAAACAAGAGATCGTTCATAAATATGAAGATGGTGTGTGGGTTGTTGAACTAACTAGGCAGTACAACAAATCTCAGTCAATGATATCCACCATACTGGCTAAGAAAAAGGACTTTATGAGTGCTAAAGTGGCAAAAGGCATATCAATAATCACGAAACATAGAACACAAACACTTGAGGATGTTGAACAGTTATTATTAATTTGGACACAGCAAGGAGTTAGCGGGTGATAGAGTTTCAGAGGCCATCATTTGTGAAAAAGCAAGGAAATTGCATGAAGGCCTTTTAAAGAAAACCCCTGGAACAAGTGATGCAAATGTGAAAGAGTTTAAGGCGAGCAGGGAATAGTTTGAGAAATTTAGAAAAAGAAGTGGCATTCATAGTGTTCCGAGTGTTGTGTGTTTCGAGCTGGTGGAGGAACACAGCGAAGAACTGACCACCGAAGAACTTCACAAGGAGCAGCAACAAGAGACAGCTGAGGAAATTTCTTCAGGGGAGGAGGAGACAGTACAGAATGTCCCTTCCTCATTAAATAAGAAAATGGGAAGAATTGCAAACTTTTGCTGAAACGACTCACCCCAAATCACGGTTCAGTAGGCCGTTACCTTAACCTTATTAATGACACTGTGATGCCTCACTACAGACAAAAGTTAAAACATATGGAAAAACAAAAATCTCTGGAAAGGTTTTTAGTGAAACAAACATGCAGTGAATCACAACCAGATTCTAGTGGTATGCAGGCAAAACGTAAGAGAGAGAGAGTGTACCCCAGAGAAGTCATCACTGCCTGATATTATAATGGAAGGGGACTCCCATTCCAAACAGTAACACCTCTCCTCCTCCCCCCTCCTCACCATCTTCCATACGCATCATGAGTCCTCCATAAAGGTAAGATAAACATATGTACTGTATTGTAGTTAGAAAAAACATTGTATTCAGTATAAAATGTATTTGTAAGTTAATATTTTGCAGGGTGGGGAACGGATTAATTCAAATCCCTTTATTTCTTATGGGAAAAATCGCTTCGACTTACGATCCGTCTCTGGGAACGGATTACCATCGTAAGTCGAGGTCCCACTGTATAGAAAAAGAAGATAACTTTTTTCAAGAACTACAATATTTTAGTTTTTACTCCTGCCATGCTGCCTTTTCGGTCGGTGACACCTAAGACTCTTGAGTACTCAGCGTGGTTTGTTCCCTCTGGGTCTCCTCATTCACCGATTCAGCTTCCAATCTAGAACCTTTTCAGGCAGCTGCTAGGGTTTGGCATTTGTGGCATTATGATCAGTTGGTTGCCCCGGAGTTGGTTAAGTGCTCGCTTCCTCTTCCTTTACTTGCAGGTGTGCCCTGTTTCTAGTCTTCCCTCTGCTGGTTCCGGCTCTGAGGCACCAAATGGTTTTAGAGTTGGGGCAGGGATTAGCTCCGGGTGTAGCATGGCATTCCCCGAGGGTAGTCCCATCTACATCAACAGTGAAGACAGTTGAGCCTTCTAGTCCCGCCGGGGATTTTGAAGCAATTATCTTCACAACTGCCCCTGCAGCCCGAAGTCTTCTCCTTTGGAGGACACTTTTTCTGTCCAAGGTGTTGGGCGAATACTATGGCTCTACCTTGGAGCCTTTGTGGTAGACTTCTGGGGCTTCAAGGATTGAAGTGTCCATGGACACTTCAATCTTTCTTAGACGTCAGTTACCTCTCTAGAGGATCTTTTGCTTCAGCCGGATAACTTTTCATATCCTCCTCCTATGTATGAGTATGATCGTTTGGCTGCTACCTTTCAGGTTCAGTTCCAGGTCCCATTCAGTGCCTTAAAATCATCATATTTCAAGAGGTTTTTGTCTTCTTTCATTTTTCCTTCAGTGGATCGTGAAGGATTTGTTTTGGTACCGCCTGCAAAATTTGAACCTCTTTTTGTAGATGGATCCAATCTCTTTTAATTACCTGTCTGTCTTGGCTTATTGGCTGCGATGTGAGGTTCTGGATTTAACTTGCCTGGCTGACATCTTCCTCTTTTCCTTGGGGGTTTGACAAAGGCTTTCAGACTTGATTGCCAGGTGTGTTCCATCTTTCAGGTGTTCTTATGCTCCACTTGGGAACCTTAGCTTGGTCTCTTTAGGGACTAAGCTAAGCCCTCATTGTGGATGACCATAAGGTGTGTTTGTACCTAATGGCAGTCTTGTGAGATTGGGTCCCCATGGAAGGGCACTCTGGGCAACTTCGTGAGGATGTGCCTCTGCTTGGTACTGCCCCATATAATTATTTAAGTGTACAGTAATTACAGGATAAGTGCTACACTCGTGGTGTCCTGTCTTCCCAGAACTCTTTGTCGTATAACATTTTGAAACTATGACAGTTTTGGCCTCCACCACCACCTCACTCAACTTTTTCCGTCTACCACTCTGTTTGCAAAAGAAAGCTTTCTAATATTTTCTTGGCACCTTTGTTTCCTTAGCTGAATCTGTGTCCTCTTGTTTTGGCAGTTGCTGGTTTCAGGAATTCCGCTTTTTGCCAATTTGGTCGATTCCTGTTAGTATTTTGCAAGTGGTGATCATATCACATTTATTTTCTTCTATCTTCTAGTTTTGGCATGTTTAAATACAGTAATATTATATTTTTTATTTACAAGAAAATCTTTAATAATGGCGAGTTGCCAACTACCTGTTGACGATTTCGGGGATCAGTGTCCCTGTAGGTCCGTCTCTAACCAGGCCTCCTCAATGCTGGTTTGATCAACCAGACTGTTCGATGTGGCTGCTTGCAGCCTGACATACGAGTCACAGTCTGGTTGATCACGTATCATTTGAAGGTGCTTGTCGAGGTCTCTTTTGAACTAGTATATTTTGTATTTTTTTGCTATGAAAATATAAAACAATCCGATTAACTAAATACAATAGTACAGTATTTACAAAGTAAGTTATATAACAGAAATGGACATTGTTGAGGATTTGTAGTTCTGAATTTTTGGCTAGAATATTCAAATATCACAACACAAAGTTTTAGGTTTTCCATCTCAGTTTGTTAATTTTCATAGAATTTTAATTAAATTTTCACACAATACACAACCCAGGAGGCTTCACATTTGTATTTATTTTTTTATTTTATAACATTTTTGGGGGGTTAAGTGGAAAATCAAAGTATCCAATTCATTATATTTTATTATTCGGAAAGAAATAAAAAATTTACTCAAATACCGCTATAGAACTATGTCTGCTCTTTCTAATGATAATCAATACAAAATAACTCTGCAGCAACATTTGTATACAGTACCAAAATGAATAAAAAAATGAATAAAAATAATATAAAAATAAATACCTATACACTATTATTTTTATACTTATTAGGGGTTTTAAACCTAATTTTATTAACCATACCTATGCTAAGGTTAAATTTTAAAGAAATTCAACTCTAAAAACATCGTTCTTTTGTCAAATTGACTTGCGGCCTTGAGGCACATAGCGCACACAACCTATGGAAAGGACAAAGACAACCAGGAATGTGCTTTTTACAAGCTTAAAGCTTTATTTTCTGTCATTAAAAAAAAAAAAAAGCATTCTTGATTATTGACTTCAATACAGAAATATTGTACATTCCTTTTAGCACATACTAAATAAACCAGGAAATTTATTTTGCTTGGGATCAATACAAGTAGTACAGGGTATGCAGTCAAATGTGGTAAATAATACATTTTCCAGACTTCTTTTTTGTTTACAATTAATCTGTACCACATAAAAGAATAACTTTCTTTTTTTTAAATAATTAGCAGAATAATACAAGACAATGAAGAATAATGATAATAATCATAACTTTATCAAGACATGATTAGCACCCTAGGAACAATAAGCTAAATAACATTATTAAATTCAGATTTAACTCATTCTATTGTATTCGCTGCATTTAAATACTGTATAGTAAGGATCTTCTCTCATTCTGTGGTTACATTCGAACACCTTAATATCATTGTTTCAAAAACATATTTTAATAAAATAAGCATACTGTATATCCTATCATGGAACACTGTGAGACAATGTAAACATAACAAAGCATTGTGAGATCATGTAAACTAAATACAGTTTAGCTTGTTAGCTAAATATCAAGATATTACAACAAATTCTTACTCTGTGATGGTGACAGCTGTACTGTAATGACAGGGCACATGTATACACACTGCATAACAGTGGGACACCCAGCTATTTTGGTGGGGCAAGGTCATTAAAGCCATGTTATTATGTCATTATCTTGACAACACACACAAAATTAAATGATCATTTATTAATACTTGGGAAAAAGCATTTCCACAAAGGGAGAATTATATTTTATAAATCACATGAAAAATAGTTTGTGATTTTACTCTGATAGCTTGTGATCTTGTGGGTGGGGATGGGGGTGGGGGGGGGAGGGGAGGGGGGGGGATTAGGGCAGACAATACTAGATTAACTTCCTTACTTGAAGTGCATCACTGCCTCACAGTTTGTCACTAAACAAATCATGCAGAAGTCAAAGGAAATTAAAGTATAACAAAACAGTTTTGACTAGTAATGCTTTGTAATGAATAATGATTTAATAGGAGGGGGGTAATGAAGTGACAAAATAAGACCAGCTGAGAGAGCACATTCACCAGAGTGAACACTTAATACATCACATGTTTATAGACATAACAAAATATACATACACCAACTTCCAGATATTTTAAACTAAAACATTTTCAAAATTCTGTTTAGAAATCTTTTTAATTAAACACTTTAAAGATATATTCTGTATATCTACATTAAGTGGTAAGTTACACATGAAATGCTTTCTGTATTTCAATTACCATAACTTCCTATTACTTGAACTACAGAAACAAAAATGGGTAAATTTGGTAAGCTTCACCATAATGATGCAAATACAATTACTCCAGAATTTCTATAATGTAATAATAATACAGTAAACAGTAAAGATTGTTTTCTAAATAACATTGTTGCTAAAACATTTTATCCAAATTTCCATCAATCACTGCTTGTGAATTACTGCTACATATACCCTACCATAAAAATAACAGAAAATCTTGTATGTTTACAGTCATAGACACGGTATTCGGCAAGGTGCTATCTATGTACAATACTTGTACACCTTGCATTTGGGCTATATCCGACACAGTCCTGAAATTGCCAAGGGTGATTACGGCCCTGGCTGGTGGCAGCTGATACCAGTTCTCGGTTGGTCCTAGTTTTCAACCACAAGAAATAAGATGCGAGACACACAGACCTATGGCTGCTGGGCAGGATACCTAGAGGTGTGCATGAGCTGGCACAAGGAAGGATGAGGGGTAGCCTGGTATTGTTTTTGGCTCAACTTTGGTTCAATGACACCCAACCATGTCTTGGATATATCACACAATCTCATCAGCATCCTTCTACAAGGTTCTCTCAAAATGCTGAGAATGTCTCGACTAGCACTTCTACTAGCAGAATATCGAAGAAGAAATGTACTGTTACCAATTGTGAAGATACACTCTATGAGCTCAGTTATCCAAAGCCCGCTGAACCAAATATTTGGGTTATCCGGCCAAAATCGAGGCTCTGATAATTTTTTGCCAAACTTCACCGTATTCAAACAGAAATTCAGATAACTGGAGATTATTCGGTTATGTAAATTTTCAAGAACTGTTAATTTTAAGATCTACAGTATCACACAAGACAAAGAACAAGGTAAGCTGAAGTTTCTCTTTTAAATTATATTTTTCAGTCATAGTGTGTGTGGAAGTAAGAATTATGGTGTTTGTGGTACAAAAAATTGTGAATATGATCATTTTTGAACTTCCCCTATAAGAATTCTGCTTATCCGGTGGGGAGTTCTTCCCATGTAGTTTGGATAAGCAAGCTCAGACAGTATGAGTAAAAAAATGTGCAAACAACATTTTATTCCAGACATACTGATCGTATTCAGGAAAGAGGGGTAAATAGGTGGTGTCAGTGGTGGCTAGTGCTAAGTGATGGTGTCAAGTCAGTGGTGGTGTCACTTGTGTCTCGGCTTTTCCTCCATATAATGCTCGGTGCCCATGCTAATGGTATTTTGCACTTCTTTATAAACAATGAATTTCAGGAACCTGGAACTTGAGCTGGGTGCACAGACAAATTGTATTGTTTGTTTATTTTTCAAAGTCTGTGGAGTTTATTGTAATATCTGCCTTGCTGTGTAGGCTAAGTTTATGAATAAGCTATCAGTCTTTCACTTTCAATGTGTTCATTGATTTATTAAACAAATTCATAATTCCATCAGGATTTGAGATTTCTCATCTTGGGACATGTACCTTTTCTTGTAAGGGGTCTGTGCTTGCAGAGGTCTTTATTTGTTGTTTACTTATGTAAAGAAGTATTTCTGGTTTCTGTCATTTCTTGAATGACTTTTTTTTTAATTCTTCATTCTGTAATGAGTGTTTTAATTTGTGCTATCTCTGCGATGGTTTGCCTGCCTTTGTGGGGACATTTGTTGCCCCCCCCCCCCTGCAGTGTTTCTGTAATCCTCCTCCTCCTCCTGTAGTTATCTACATTTTTTGTCAAAATTTGACCTTTTTCCAATCTTTTCCAGAGGGACATATTTACTTGTTATGTGCTCCTCTCCATCACTAAGATCTTCCAGCTTCTTTAAGATCCTTACCTTGAAGTAAGGTGGACCATTGACACCAGTGGTGTTAACGATCCCAAACATTGTTGTTTGGGACCATTAACACCAATTTATTAACACTCCAATTCTGAAGAGAGCATACCTGGAGAAGGTTCTGGGAGGTCTACTCCCCGAGCCCAGCGTGAAGCCAGGCTCGACTAAAGCAATAAGGTGCTGTGTGCAGTCACTGGCTAGGTGATGCACAAGACACAGTGCATCTGTTTACAAAGGCCCGCGAATAAATACATACTGAAATCACAATAACGTGATACTGTAATATATATGAGAAAATACTTGGAGCAGGATGGTGGAGTGGAACTGGTGTCCTGGGTCACCTCAGGTGTGGTCCATGGGTTAAGGCACATGTCTGCTGTGGCCCAAGATGCTGGTTACATCCTGCTCTACAGATTTTCCCACAAATAAAATTAGGACTCTTTGAGATTTTTTTTTTCCAATATGACAGATGATTGTCAGTCATCTTGAAATGGGATATGTAACCAAACACTCACCAAGACATACTCAAGCTCTGCAAAATCATTTCCAGGTTTGACTAATGAGTGAATCATCAAGAAGTGATTGGAATGATGTAAGGGTTAAATACTGATTTCATCCTGTTAATAATTTTTTGTTAAATCTTGGATTATGGAAATAATAATGGAGCTGTTTGGGGAAAAGATCCTAGGTGTGATTTTCATTTTAAGCTTGGCTATTTTCTTTCCTTTAATTAGGGAAGTGATTCCCAGAAGTGCACTATCATCCATTACAAAAATAAATTTGCATCCAATATGTTTGAATTACATTACTTCTAAGCATAGCTACAGTACTTGAAATGCAACATTAGTAACTCTTACAACTTCAAGTATACAATACTTCAAAACAAATCATATAAAACAAGTAAAAGATGAAACTCGATAACAAAGACAAGTAATTTTACTATTTCAATACAGTATTGCGGGTATTACAATGCTAAATTGAAGAGTTATGCAGACAATGAGTCACAATAATGTGGCTGAAGATATGATAACCAGACCACGCACCAGACTGAAGAAACGTTGACGCTTCAGTCCATCCTGGATCATTATCAAATCGTGTAAAAGAAGAGAGGAAGGTACAGGCAAATATAAGGTGAGAAAGTGAGGTGAGGGGCAGGCAAGAGAAAGGTAAGAATAGGATGAATGTAAGAATAAGGCAAGAAGTTGTATTTATTTAGGCTATATTTGTTGTCTACAAATGCCAGAATTTCAATGATCTTCACTAGAACAATAATGCTTTAATGTTTCTGGGATGAAGAATGGTAACTTATGAGCTTCATTTTTTCAGGTTTATATAATGCTCTACCAAATTTTGGTTAACTCATACTGTACTATATACAGTTCATTCCTTATATACCTTTAAAATGTAAGCTTAAAATCTCTGGATATAATACAGCATTTAAGTTTCGTTAATAATAAAGAAAAATTATTTTATACCTAAAATTTGAAATTAAAAAAAAAATCATACTAAAATATTTTAACATTCTAAGAAATCATGTGTGGTATAAATGTTTAATGTAATGAAATACTCCTTTCTGGTGGGTCCTTGGTGGGTGACTGTGGTTAGCTGCCTGGATAGCTCTATGAAATTCAATTCTTGCCAGGCCCTTGCAAGTCATTGCAAGCCTACCGAGAACCAGCGGCCAAAACCTGGCCCTCTGTAAAGGTGCAAGGAGCAGGGGATACAAGATCACAGTAACCAAGAAAAAAACACCAAAAGTGAACGGGTTAAAAGAGATAATCGGCAGGGGTGAACACATGCTAGAAAACAAGACTCCAAACCGAGTAAACCACCAGCCGTGATGCAGTTCACTCGTTAATTACGCCTGTGTCTGTCAAGATAGCCGCATGCCTAGCTTGCTGATCCCTAACTATCATTTAATTTATTTTACTGCCTGTCATTTAGACAGGCAAATGAAAACCCAAGGCCCTATTTAGGTAAGGGAAGGTCCAAGGAGCTATCAAGGACCCACTTGAAAGTGGCACTTCATTACATTCAATTCTGGCTTTTTGGGAGTGGCTTCTTGTTGCTATACCAGAGGTGCAATAGGTACGCCATGAGAGAACTCTATCAACATCAGAGGTTCGGGACTGTTCAACACACTTCAACTACATATAAGAGACAAACTGGCCGACCCCTCACAGTGTTCAAGAGAGAACTATCAACATCAGAGGCCCGGGACTGTTCAACACGCTTCCACTACACATAAGGGACATAACTGGCCGACCCCTCACAGTGTTCAAGAGAGAACTATCAACATCAGAGGCCCGGGACTGTTCAACACGCTTCAACTACACATAAGGGACATAACTGGCCGACCCCTCACAGTGTTCAAGAGACAATTTGATAAGCACCTCCGAAGGATAGATGATCAACCAGTATGTGACTCATACGTCAGGTTGCGAGCAGCCGTATCCAACAGCCTGGTTGACCAGTCCAGCAACAAGGGGGCCTGGTCGACGACCGGGCTGCGACCAATCAACATCATAGGCCCAAGACTTTTCAAAACTCTCCCACTACACATAAGAGGCATAACTGGCCAGCCTCTCATGGTGTTCAGGAGAGAACCCGATAACCATCTCCAAAAGATACCTGATCAACCAGGCTGTGACTCATGTCAGGCTGAGAGCAGCTGCATCCAACAGCCTGATTGACCAGATGATCAACCAGGAGGCCTGGCCAGAGACCAAACGGTGGGGACATTGATCCCCGAAAACCTCCACAAAATAGCCACAAGGTAAGGGCCAGGAGCATTCACCTTGGAATGAACTATCAGCACACTATCCGAGAGGACAGAAATAAAAATATTATGGCAAAAATTTACCAACATGGATAGACTAAATGTTAGTTAAACGTGGGTAGACTAAATGCTGGTTAAACATGAAAACACTGCAGACAGCCTGAGACAAGAGTCCAGAACAAGGGGTCAGGGATACCGGACTCACAAATAGAGCATTCCCCAGCTCAACAGTAGAGGCACGGAGGTAATGGCAAACAGCAACTGCTGGACATAACAAATAATGCACTCATGATTTAACAAACCAAGCATGAAACTAAATAACCTCCCTGCAGAATCTGGCCATCTTAACCATAGCCAGAAAGGAAGGAGAGGGCTGAAAATGGAAAAAAAAAAAGAGACACCTCCAGAACCAACAGAAAACAAGAGCCTAGAAGCTGCAATACCAGACCAAAGGGGCAACAGAACCAAGGGTAGGGAAGAAAATCGAAAACCTTTTCAAAGACCAATTAGATTCAGGAAAAGTGTGAACAGGACAGCCATGACAAAATGTTTAGACAACTTGCAAAATGGAGCTGACAAACTGTCGATACCAAACAAGGCAACAGTAATCGGCATGAGAACCTAATACTGTACACTAAGACCATGATAAAAATTACAGAACAATAAGTGCAGCAATCAATGACAAGTGATGGAGAAAGAAAAAGACAAAGTACTTTACCATGATGAAAACCCCAGGTGAGACACCAAATGATCGGCCATGTTTCCCAGACAATGGGCGGAAATTCCAAAAGTGTAGAGCGGCGGATAGCCTCAAGCCATTGAAAAATTGATCCAGGATGATCCGATAATGGGGCAGAGCCGTGGAAATATGGTGCAGGTTTAGCCAACAAGCCCAAAGAGATAGGCCACGGCTGGGCTAATGGGCCCAGAGTGACAGACCATGGCAGGGCCCACCAAAATGGAGCAAGGAGGGAAACCCTATCTAGAGATTATCTGCAGCCTGGGAAGAATCTGGAATAACAGCCAAACTAGAGGGGAGAGATAATTAAATCTACACTGACCCCAGTCCACATTGTCAATACTCCACTCTGAGGCGAAGGGACAAAAATGTGGGCCAACTGCTAAAATGTTGGACATGCCAGACTCCCACAAACATGAGCACCATACTGTATGCCTAATGCAATGGACCCAACCAATGGTACTGATCCAAAAAGTATGCTGGCCATAAACCCCCAATCCAAGGCGGCGGCATCAGAGTAGAAGTCAGATGCAGGGTTAGTGCCTCTGGACAACACCCAAAACACCACCACCCTGAATGAAAAAACTGAGGAGCTGGAAGACAATGAAGGGAAAAAGCTGAACAAGCAAACATGAATGCCTTGATGAAAACAACCAAAAACTCAAAGAAAAATGTGACAGTCAAAAGGCAGCATGTAGCCATCCACAAGGCCATGAGAGAAACACTGAAGGTGAAATGAGTATAGGCAGGTAAAAACAATAAAGAATGCACTCCAAAAGAACAAACTTGACCACAGGGCCAGAGACCCAAGCAGGAAGAAAACAGAATGAGAACCCACCCAGAATGGAAGGAAAAATGAACCACCAGGTGTTAAACCCACTCAAAGACCAAACAGGTCAGCAGAGCAGAGGCCAGCCCCAAACTAAAGAAACACGTAATAAAGACAACAAAAGAACCAAAGCACTACCAAGCCAAGAGGAAACGATCTGGACTAGCCCCACCTTTCCCAACACAGCATCATCAAAGGGCAAACCAAAAAAACAGGCACTACCAAAGGCCTAACTTTACAGGAAACTATGAAGAATGAACCCTGGAAAACTGCCTCCTTCCCCCTGTCCCTAATACAGTATCAAAAACACCCAGCAAAGAGAATGCCATGACCCAACTGCCACGAACAAAATAGGAAAAAGACTGAGGTGCTCTAGCTTAGGGATCAACAAGCTAGGTGCATGGCCATCTGGCAGCACAAAGGTGTAATTAATTAACAAGTGAATGCTTCACGACAGGTAGCTTCACTCAGTTCAGGGTCTTGTTTTCTCGTTTTCTAGGATTTGTTTACCTGGCTAATTCCTTTGACTTGCTCACTTTTCTGGTGGCATTTTCTTGGTTAGTGTGATATAATTCCCAGCTCCTTCTGCCTCTATTGATGGGGCCAAGCTATGGCCTCTGGTCCCCAATAGGCTTACAGTGATTCACAAATTTTTGGTATGGATTGAATTGGATGAAGCTATCCAGGTAGCTAGCAACAAGGAGCCAACATTCGAGTCCGCCAAGAAACATCCATTTAATACAATGTGACTTTTCTCTAAATATTTTGCAAGTTTTTCTTTATAATCTCAAATGCATGATGAAATGAGATTTAGAGCACTAATTTACATACAACACCTAGCGGTTTGACCACCTCTCCATTTTTTTTATCTAATGTGAGTTTGCAAATGTCTAACGAGGTTGACTTTCTGTGCCGAGCGAAATGAACAGTGAGAACATACAAAGGGTTTCTCACCAGTATGAGTTCTTATATGAATCTTTAAATTGATCTTCTTAGCACAACGATAAGGGCAATGTGGGCATGAAAATGGTTTCTCCCCAGTATGAGTTCTTATATGAACAATCAAACTGTGCTTTCTTGATGTAGAATAGGCACAGTAGAGGCACTTGTGTTTCTTGTTGATCGTTGAGAAGCTCCTGCTGGACCCCAACACTTCTCCCGTGCCAATCCTCAGACCTTCAAGGCCCAGCCCACCCTGTAGGGTACAAGTGTCTGTCTCATTTATGAGCAGGTAGTCACAAACACTGATATTTCTATTACACATAACGTACATGCAAAAAACACTACTGTACAGTATATGCTATTTTAATAAACAACAGCCATCTTTAATTAGGTCTTTAACTAATATTGTATTACTCAATTACACAAGCCACAGGTGCTAAATGTTTGAGGTGACTGAATTAAGTAATATATGCAATTTATATTTTGTTTTAAAAAAGTTTAACTTTCATAAGCTGAATATTCATAAGATAACATGTACTGTATTAACATGCATAAAAATGCACACGTGCATGCTTAAGCACACATACATACACACACTTAGGTAATTACAGCTATAATTTATGCCAAAACACTGCAATTTAATTTGATAAGATTTGTGTGCATGAACCACTACTTCATATTTATACTGTAGTGGGTCGTTGCTCAAATGAGCCATGTTCAAGTGAATTCCTGGATGGTTCAAACAGGTTGTGTTCAGTAGTGTAAATTGCTCATTGGAATAACCAAATGTTTGCTTTATTGAGTATTGTATGCCTAAGCTGCCACCACCAAGCCAAGCCACCAGAATGTAGCCATCCAGCTTAATTGTAAACTACTTTATACAAAAAAAAATAATCACAACAAATTACTAAACAAGTATTGTTCTCAGACAATAACAATTCAACAACAATAAAAAAATTGCCGAAACAGATACGAAAACATTGCCAAGGCAGTGTCATACTATATTTCCTATGCTACATGCTGGACAGAAAGTAGTCCAGCTTTCTAGACTGTTGAAAGTCTAGAAAGTTGTCACTGTATGTGCCTTTTTTGATTGACCAGATGCCTTACAGCAGCAACCATGGCACTGGAAGTGGCAAGAGAAATTTAAAATATTTTGACATGACACACATATGTGTAGGATAGAACTGGTTGTAATGGTCTGGAATGTGGAACGTGGAATGGAATGTGGAATTGGAGAAAATAGACCACACACAACTTACAAATTATGTAATTTGTTTTGTAAACAAATTACAAAATTGTAATAAAGAATGAGACTTAGGGTTGGTTTTTGGATAGTAAGCTTTCACCAGAGGAACACAAAGAACATTGAGAGAGGAGCATATGCATTGCTTTCCAACTTCAGACTTACTATTAATTACTGTACAGTATATGGATGGGAAATGCTAAAGAAACTGTTCATGACTTTTGGGAGACCAAAATATGCAGCAGTTGTATGGTGCCCAAATCTGAAGAAGCACATAAGGAAACTGGAAAGGTGCAGCGGCATGATACAAAATAGCTTCTGGAACTGAGAAATATGAGTTACGAGAGGAGACTAGAGGTGTCAAACATGCCAAAACGAGAAGATAGAAGAAAAATGAGGTGATATGATCTTACAAAATACTAACAGGAATCGACCAAATTGACAAAGAGAAATTCCTGAAACCAGCCACTTCACAAACAAGAGGACACAGATTCAAGTTAACGAAAGAAAGGCGCCAAAAAAATATTATTAAGTACTCTTTTGCAGTGGTAGATGATTGGAACAAGTATAGCTGAGGTGGTAGTGAAGATCAAAACCGTTAGTAGTTTCAAAAGTGTTAAAGGACAAAGTACTGGGAAGACAGGACACCAGAGCGCAGCTCTCATCCTGTAACTACACTTAGTTAATTACATGTAGATGCTGTAAGCTGTCTCCACATTTGTGTGAGGGAGTGTGTGGTGGTGGCGGTGGTGCAGGGGAGTTCGTTGCATCAGTTGTCTCCATCACACAACCCACTTCTCCCTCACATATACTGTACTCACTTTATAAAATTTGTACATTTTTGGATCCAGTATATTTGTGACAATATTATTTGCCTATGATCGCTCTATCTTATGTGATAGTAGAAAGAATGCGTAAGTAATGAATTTTTTGTGGTTAATTTTTTTAATGCATTTGGACAAATGTTGGATATGGTAGGTATGTACTTACCTAAGTACTTACTTAGACGGTAAAAGGTACTTACCTCTCCAAACAACAAAAATTACCACAGGATTGGGGCCATGACTTTGAACGAAATCCACCATGCAATGACTTAGCTTTGCACAATGTAAGTCGTTCAAGTGAGTTCACACTACTTTATTACATAATTATCATGTCAGAGCTTTCTGTATATAAGGGACTTTTTTAAATTACAATGGAACCTTCAAACTTTGGATCCTGAAATAACAATACAGTACCTGTATTATACAGTACTGTACTATATATACATATATTCATAAAAAAAAACATTAAAGACATTGAAAAATTATGTAAAAATATATTTTGGGCAAACCCTGCCACACTGCCGCTGGTAAGTTCTCTGTCAAAACCAAAGTACTGCCAGACACTCACACCATCATGGCCAAAGTATGTCACATACAAATATATATATATTTTTTAGTTTCCTGTGATCAGAGAATGCATTTTAACATATTAGAATGAAAAAAACTTGGGAGGGGAATAATTTTTTTATGCGCATAGGGCAAATGTCAAATTAAACTAAAATGCAGTATAGTGTTGGGGGGTTTTGCAGAATGATGTTTGTATGTGTGTAATGGGGGTAAGAGGTTTGTAATGTGCTGTTTTGGGGGTAGGTGTTTGTGAAATTTCTGTACCCATTTCTCGAACCAACTCTATCAAATTCATCTCAGAGTAACTTACAACGTTCACCCGCTTCTCTACTTTATTTTCGTTAATTAGTATGGATGACTGAACCCCCAATTGTTTGGTTATTAAAACAATTGAAATATTGTACGGGTTTTATTGATGGTCTTGAAAGTTTAAGCTGATATATTTGAAGAAGTTCTTCACACAGCCTCCTGAGTCAATAAAACCAAATGTCAACAATTTACAGAGTTTTATTTACAAAATTGTTAATTCATTTTTTAATAATTATTATTTACAGGCGAGAGTCACAATAACGTGGCTGAGAGATGTTGACCAAAAACACCAAACAAGACAGGTGAAGGGACGACGTGACGGTTTTCGGGTCCGTCGCTAGACCATTCCTCAAAGTTCGATTGTGGAATCGACTTGGATCACAATCGACTTGAGAATTGATACAGGACGGACCGAAACGGTCGTCGTCCCTTCACTCTTTTAGTGTGTGGTATTGGTCAACATACTTCAAACTCAACTATATTTGTGACTCCTCGTCTCCATTGCATTATAATATTGTATAAAATATAGCCCTTATATCAAATAAAAATCTGTGCTAAGTGGCCTGCCTGGCTCCGCGCGGTTATCAGATTAATGGTGAAGTTGTAGTGAGGGATGGTTGAAACAAAGTCCAAATGGCCTCCACGCAGTGTCCTCCCATGCTACCTACGCTTATCACGCCCGAAGTTGGTAAGACCCTGATTAAGGATAGTTTCCTGGCGTTGTGGCTTGATGCCAGTAAATTGTGCATTATATTCCACTCACTGTTGTGAAGGGAATGAGTTTCAGCTCTTGGAATGCATTTTTTTGCTATTAGTTGTCTAGTTTAGTAACTACAGACCCAGTTGTACTCTGAGGGTGTTGGTGAAATTGCTTAATCTCCCTCTCTTGCTTACAGTACTGCATGGGAAAGCATACCAAAGCAAGCTTCCTTAGGAGGAATCTGTACTCAAAACTTTTCAATGTACCTGAACAGGGCCCATTTTATTAAGCAGTTCAGTTTGGTGTCCGTACCTATCATCCCAAAGGTACCTCCGTACCTTTGGGGGTAGATGCGACATCAATTTCTTGAACTGTACACATAAGAATGACAATGTTAGTCCCAGAAATAATATCAAACCATTCCCTTCACCAAGAGAGATGAAATTAACTTACATTGTCTAGAAAGGTGAAGAGTAAGAGGTGATATGATTGAGGTATAAGTGAATGTAAATGGTATAACACTGGTGATAGTGACCATAAAATGAAAGTGAAACAATGAATATATATATAGCTAAGTTAGTTTCCTGGCTTAAATACTGATTTTGATTTGACGAGCCTTCCAAATTATCCATAATAACCTTATCATAATATTATTATCAGTTATTATATTATTATATGATGTATTATCATAATATTATTATGATTATTATCAT